>BLKM01000577.1:154664-181354 GCA_013340265.1 Coptotermes formosanus | reverse complement strand
CAGCAGCGGCAGTGGCACTACATCAGCTCTGCCACATACTGCCCCAGCAGCTGAAAGCACACCTCCAACGCGGCCTCCGCGGACTACACGCTGTGGTCGCAGTGTCCGCTTTCCAGCTCGATTCGACGCCTGAGCACCTTTCTCCGCGAGGGGGTGATGTGGGAACATCCCCACAAATGCAAAACGGCCCTTTCAGCGCAGTACAGCGGTAGTCGGTCTCCCCACCACTGCAACAAGCTCTTCACGCCAGCCAATCGCAGACGGGCAGCCCAGCGACGGCCAGCTATAAAAGGCTACATTTCCAGCCAAAAAATTGTGCATTCAGTATTCCGGATCCAGCGTTCAATATCAAGACTCAACGTGCTACGAGCCTCCACGATCGGCTCCCGAGCATCATCCGCCACTCGGCCCGTTACCAGCATCTACACCTCGCATCCTGCGGAACGCGCCGCAGTCTCTACCAGCACACGCTGCTCGGCACCACAGAGCTGTCCCAGGCTCTCCACCGCGCAGCCTGCTCCGCGCAACCGGCTGACACTGCACACAACTCGCTCTCACTGCACTGCTTCAGTGAGTCCGTTTCTTCACAGGAGTAACTTTTGCCGGACCTCACTAACGCGGCCCTTAGCCGCCACAATATCAAAGCAGAAACACTTGTAAATACGTCCGACACGGACAACTGTATATAGCAATAACCTGTACATATCGACGAGAATAAAGACTGACGTTAATGTGTTTACTGTTGTTGTGATTTCACAGTAACAGCATACAGTAACCCACAGATATCAGGAAGGAAGGGCAGGCTTGGCAAATCAAAAACAAAAACATGGGAAGACAGAAGAGGTTGAATACATCTGTCCTTCAATCCCTATAAAACACAAGTGCTGGGGAGCAATATGTGGAATAAATGGAGGGGTGAGAAAGCTGAGAGGAAACATGAAATGCACACAGAATTGTGGTTGGAAGGTCTCATGGACACACCACTCAGAAAAGCTGAATGCAAGGAGGATACAAAACTGACTTAAATATCTTCTCAGGAAGTTGACAGGCATGACACCAGTCCATCATGCACAGTGGCTAATTCTGAGGGCACAGGGACGCTGCATTCCAAAAGAAAGGACATTTTTTCACCAGATGAGTAACTGCCAACTGCTGACAGTTTCACCCTGGAAATTTTAAGTGACATAATGATGATTGGTACTGAGGAGGGATGCAAGCAGGACATCAAACATTCTAATAAAAATATTTATACTGGACAGTATTCTTACACAGTGTGCCATACATTGAAGTTTTAAATCATAAAAATTATATAGACAAAAACGAAAAATGCACTACAAAACTAACATGAGCACTTCAGTCTGAATAATGTTTTGTACTTCCATTAAATCAAGATCTCTGTTAACCTGCATTTAAACAGCAGTCTGTGTGAAGCAGAGGGGCAACCTTCAGTTCGCACTGGAATCATGAAGACTGCAACAATAATGACTGCACACATGCATGCACACGCACACAGGTAGCTGTTTACTGGTATAACGCCTTCTTGAAGAAATACTGCTGTAACACACACAACATATATCTTCTCACTGATCTGCATGAGATTCAAACTGGACAACTTCCAAGTTCCATTTTGAAACCGACACTTGTGGAATGGTAGGTGCACCAAAAACAGATATTTCTCCCATTCAGACAGCAGATAAAACCCAGCATACGATGAGGTCAAAATGAAATAATACTGCAATTAGTGACAGATTACACTGTGTAACAAAATGAGCAACTTCTCTCTCTCCTTTGAAGAAAATAAGTGATTTTAGTCAACATGATGCAGAATTTAAACTTAAGCATCCAACATTTTCATGGGAAATGATTAAGCCAAAAGACAGCTAATACTACCAATCAATCAACAATATGAGAATGTTCTGGGTGCAAACCAAATCTTTATGAGATGTTACGCGTTTCTGTGTTTTTTAAAATAAATCACAAATTTGGATTTTCTGAGAAACAGAACACCTTTGTAATGTGCACATAAAAACACACTGACACTGTCCAATTAATTACAAAGGTGAAAGTCAGTGTTGTACAATGTTACAGAAGAAATGTAAGAACTAGGGAATGTTTTTCCAGATGACACAAGTACTCCGAGCATACTACCTCCACATTACGCAGAGGTGGCACGAAACAGATCATAGAGGATAGGTGTGGCCAAACAAGCAACAGCAGCATACTGTAGAAAAGGACATTACAAAATGGAAGATGGTGACCTCCTGAACAGGTCATTCTTGCTCTGCTGCTGAATTGCCTGCCACTCCTGTCTCCATGACCTGATTATATTAGACCAGAATCACACTTATTTACCTTCCACAGATCCATCTGTGGCCAAGCCAAATGATGCAGAACATGCCATAACTCCAAGTACAAAATTACAAAGGTATTTAAAAAATAGGATGACAAATCACTCTGATCCCTAATGCTTTACTCCGCCTTTGATGTACACACAGCATATGGTAGCAGATGGTACACACCAGACCTCACCTGTAGTCACCACTGATATTTAAGCATTTGTCCCACCTGGCTGCTAGGCTTGTACCCTGGCACTGAAGCAGTTGGCGTTAAGCGTCTGATGCCAGGTAACAGCTTGCTTCATGTTGGCAAGGGGTCCACTGGGCACAAGACTGTGAATGTAGGAAGGTTGTGGTCCATAACATCCCAGCTGTACACAACCAGTCACAAGTCCAGTTGGCAGTATGGGGCCCAGTGACTTCCACCCGTGTGGAACCCACAGTATGTTCTTGGCTGGCAAGTGATCTGCAACAGATGCCAACATGAAGCAAGCTGTCCCCCTCCTGGCTACAGACACTTGACACCGATACCATCTACACTGCAACACAAGCCTTGGTGGGACAGATGCTTAAATGTGAGTAACAATTAGATGGAAGCCTGATTATGTACCAAGTACTCCCCATATGCCATGTGGCACATCGAAGTCAGAAAGAAGTTCTTGGCACCAGAGTGTAGGTTAACTGATCTATCTGAAACATCATCATGTTTTATAGTCTATTTACAGAAATTACAGAACATAACACATACAACTATTAAAGGTTATTGCATATAAAATACATCACTTCTGTTACATACAGCACTCCCTGTTCCAAATAGTCTCACTTCTACACTGAAAGATGGAGGCAGCATCTTGATCTGAAACAATGGTAAATGTTACCAGACCATAAGGTGTCATAAACAGTGGTAACTGCTACCAGATTATACTTGTCACAACCACGGTATCAATCATCACTACTGTAAAAGAGTTGCATCCCGCATGTGTCAGAAAAACCATTCATTGAAACGTAACAACAAATGAGAGGAATTCAAATCTGTTGTCTCACACACTTCCAAAGTCTACGAACAGGCACATAAGTACACTACGAACTCAACAAATCTCTTATTATTTATGAAAATGCAATAACGAACATCATAGTACTTATACAGTTTATGATATGTTAACAGGATAAAATTATTGCGAATACATTAAAGCATACTGCCACTAACACCAAATTAAAAATTCTCCTCACATTTATGAAAATAACAATAAATGTCTGTGATTTGGACTCACACAACAGCATACAATTTGCTCTCACACACACACATCTCCAAGCACCCAGCAGCTAATACTAACCCTTTGGCACTGAAAATTGTATTTAAATAGCCCGCCGGTATGATGCTAAAAACACCAAACGTGATATTAATCAATGGCCAAGGACGTGCCACTTCTGAGACGCTCATGGAGAGCCCTGCCATTTATATATGTATAGTCGAACCTGGTTATAACGACATCGATTCATGTGACACCTCGCTTATAAAGTCAGACGTTCTGTGGTACCAATTAATTCCTCACTGTTAACCATAACGTTATACTCCTCGGTTATAACAGCACTCTTTTATAGCAACACAAAATATTCAGTCCCTCTCATGACGTTACAACCGAGTTCGACTGTATATATACACACTTGTGCAGACGAACAGCTGCGTCTAGCAGAGCTAGAAGCGAGCTTGTTTAGTCAGTTCCCCTCTTTATACTCTTGACACCTCCTGGGGCAACCAAATAGATCTGGTAAGACAAAAATATGATGCAGTGTCTGTGTGTGCTCCATCTCGTGTATCTTATCACTTGCTCTGGAGTGTCATGTCAGGAGAATTTGAATGAATGCCTTTGAAATGCCATACGCCCACCCGCCCCCCCCCCCTCCAACTCTTTTACAACTGTTTCTGTGGCGTATCCAAATTTACATATCATCAAACTAAACCAATATAAAAACTCAGTGAAAGCAAAACGGAGGATTGCAGCTTTAAGACAATACTTGGGGATAACACATGGATAGTTCTGCAGCACTCTGAGGGGGTCCTGGGGGAGTGAACACATAAATTTCAGCTCCTAAACTTCCTGGGTACACCACCGAACTGCAGAAACACATTCCAAAACCTTGTTCATGTATTTGTTTGTTTCTCACGACACAAGTGGACAATAACTTCATGAGATCACAGCATGCAGGAAGCCAAGTTCATTACCCAGTTTAGCTTCAATCATGATGTGCAGGAAAAGTTGGAATACTAACAATAAAACCAGTAAGTACTGGCTGCCAACATCAAAGTGGATGAATATAGTTAAAAAATTGATGCGGACGGTGAAAAAAGTTTGCAAAGATTGTGGTCACAGATGCAGCAAATAAATGAAGAAGAGAAGAAATAAGAAGATGGATGGAGAAATGTAAAAAGAGAAAACTGATCACAAGCTGAAAATAGTGACAGATGGGTATCACTGTGGTAACCTCCTCAAGGAAAAAATAATCACATTCATGATTTTGTGGGACCTCCCAAATGATTCAAAAATGAATGAATCAGTCCCCATTCATTCATTCATTCATTCATTCATTCATTCATTCATTTATTTACATTCCATAGATCTTTACATGGTTGGGAAAAACACAGAGGATATAGAATTAGTCAAAGACAACAAGACAGGTCATATCAACTACATAAATACAAAATTATACAAATTATACCATATACAAAGACAGTTCTCCACTGGCTGTGAGCATGCTGTTTCTTTTTTTTGTACAGATATTTTTGAGCTACTGGTGGAACAGACAGACTTACGTTACCAAAAATGCTTGTACAAACAAGCCGGACCTAGCTGCCTTCCTGCTATTATTATTGCCAGACATGATTAGTTGCTTGCCTTAGTTTTACAGATGGGGCACGTCCTGCAAGACAAGCTATGGGACTACAGACTTGAACAGTTTTATACTCCACTTTATGGTAACACCACAAGACAGATTCTTGCACATACTGCAGTTTTGTGCATTTTGAGGACAATCCAAAAGACCTGACAAAACAAAGAATATGACTGATTTTGTAAACTAAGGATGATCTATGAAACACTGAACCAGGCCTGTTCCTTGGAGAATTTGTCAGTGGACGAAGTGATATAAAATTCAAAGGCAGTTACTTTCACGCAACACATTCCCAAGAAAAGATCTGGCGTCAAAATTTACAAACTGCATGATGATTCAGGGTACTCTTATGACACAACAGTGTACTTAGGTAAGCATCCACAGACCACCACTGGAAACATGAACGCAACACACTCAACTGTTTGAAATCTGACTCACAGAGTTGAAGGTACAGGACACAAAGATTTATGGATAATTCCTTTTCCTTGCCCACACTTTTTGATGACTTAAACAGACCAGAAAAATATATGTACACAGGATAGTGCAACCCAAACAAAAGGCCATGC
Source organism: Coptotermes formosanus (assembly GCA_013340265.1). Taxonomy (NCBI): domain Eukaryota; kingdom Metazoa; phylum Arthropoda; class Insecta; order Blattodea; family Rhinotermitidae; genus Coptotermes; species Coptotermes formosanus. The sequence goes on along the minus strand of BLKM01000577.1, from coordinate 175,563 downwards.
CCTCCTGATTTTAGACTGAAAAAAATGCAACTGAAGCACCAGGGAAGGGTTAACTGCAACTGTGTGGGAAGATAAAAGAAGGTTTACATGCTGACCAACATGGAACAACCACCAGCAGAAGGAAATCTCTGTTATAAAAATAAAAAGGCCTTGAAGTCACGCATTGTAGAAGACTAAAAAAGAAATACAAGTTGTACCAATCAAAACAATCAAATTGCCAACAGCCAGCTGATAAGCTGATGTACTTTCATGTGGACAACAGAGCTTTTCTTCCATGTGTTCAACCTTACAACAAAATAGAACAGAATGGAATAAAGAAGTGCCGGCAACACAGTGTCCCATGCACGTTGACCATGCCTGATCCTTTGTGCAACCCTTATGTTCATGTGTTTAGCAGCCCTGCACCCTGAACAAAGTGCAACATCCTGCTGACAGAGATGTCCGTGAAGTCAGATGGTTTCGTAAAATGATGACCACGCAGGTACATGAATATTAATATGGCCAAAGCCTCGCAGTCAGAAAGAAAGTGTGAGGCCATTTAGGATGCCTGTTTTCATCTGTTACACTTGGGAATGTTTACCAGCCCTAATTTAAATAAGCACCATTTTAAGTGACAATGTCCTGTTAACAGCCCTATCATTCTTAGCTGGTTTCTACTCGAGCTAAATAGTTCTCCAGCTCTTTTAGCAGATCTTTGAACCTCACAATATTAAAAACCTGGATTTTTATATTTTCATGTGCGGCTCAATATTACCACTAAGATTTCAGACTTTTCTTCGTGAGATATTGACAGAAAAGGTGGGAAGTGTGCCAGTCACCCCTTATCCAGGGCGGTATGAAGACCTAGCACGGAGGGAACAGGTACAAAAAGACTTGAATTCCAACATTCCCAGCACTGGCCAGCATAAGCGAACCAAGTCTGCTGTTGAACGTGCTAAGCTCATGGAACAAAATCTGCCATTAAATACAGGTGCACTAAGTATGGTGTTGGACTCTGCGTGGTCCCATGTTTCGGAGAATGCCACGCCGCAGAGAAGTTAAAAGTGAAGTAACCTAAATTGTGAACAGTAACTTCAGCTGTAAATCCTGTGAAGTCACATAGTGATCCAAGATGCCACAGATATGCAGCAGCAGTTCCAAAGTTCTATAGTACAAATATTTACACTACATCTTACATAACGCATGTACTTCACAGGCTTGATTTTATTATAGAAATGTTTAAGATACTTTACAACCTAATTAATTCAACAAGAGACTGTTAAATTTCATTTCATTAAATCTGAGTGAACGCTCTAAGAGATATTCTATTTTCTGTAAGACTATGGATGAAAAAATTAAACTGCCTAATTTAAATTCTGGTCTTCTGCACACTGCAGAGGGGGTTTAATTCCAGCACCAAAGGGTTAAATTGTGAACATCATCTTCTTAACGTTGTAAATATAATTTTATTTGTCAGGTTTGAGGTTTTCTGGCAGTAACTATGAAGAATAGTAGATAAGTACATGTCTAGCAAACTGTGTGGTGTCACATTTAAGAAATGTGACACCAAACAGTTTGCTAGACATGTACTTATCTACTGTTCTTCATAGTTACTGCCAGGAGAACCTCAAACTTGACAAATTAAATTATGTTTACAAAGTACAAGTGCACAAAAGAACACAGTCTGAATTTGGTTTGTTGCTAAGTCAGTACACAGCTACTAGCCAGTCTCAATGTCCTGTCCAGCCACAACAGGCATGTGTGCTGGCATTGTCTGCCTGTGGTACAGATTCATAACAAAAATATTTTAAGAAGTGTTTACAGTAGAGATTTTGATACACCAGGCAAAGCAATGCATTCACCTGCTGTCATTAGAAATCCACTGTAATGAGAGATGAAATTATTCCTTGGGCTCACAAAATAGAAGTGTCTTTGGTCTTTCATTTTTTTTCTTGGACAATCTTTCATCAGTTACAAAGAGACAGAACATAATTTGACCATAGATGACATACATGGTACTGACACTTCCTTACTGTCTTTCTGCATCCTTATCCCTTTAATGAAGAAATGTGTCTGTTTTATATGACTCAGTGCGTACCATGCAGTAAACACTCCCCACCTTGGCTATACAAAACCAATCAATTAATGCCATATAAGAAAATAATCGCTGTTTGTTCTGCGATCCACACTAAGCTCATCAATAAACTGTGTGGGCAGAACGCAGAATTGTGTAATGTTAAACCTGGTGGTACATACAGTTCCCATTGGGCTTTATAAAGGGTAAAGATATAACTGAATGCCAATTTTTATGACGTGAATAACAAACATTACTTTCACTCTGTTTTGGGCCTGTGACATAAGTCCCATCTCGTTCAGTAATAGTGACAATATGAAAAATTTGAAAGAAAAATTAATTTTATGGGGACATGCAACTTCCTTGACATCTGAAGAATCAAAATTCAATACGCTCCTGGGCCCAAATCCATACAGCTTCCCGAAGTTCATCCTCAATTTCTTTCCATTTCTTCTTCTGATGTGACATCTTTCCTAACTTGACATTCCTATATACAGTGACTACACCACACAAAGAAATTTCAGTGGTTACTCATTGTGGGTCTAGACATTTGCTGGGATACAGTGTGAGCGGTGGCTCATGACTGAATGCCATCAAGATGTTTGTTCATTTGAAATAAGACAACACAAAATATGGCTGCATATACTCATACCGGGTTACAAGAAACATGGGCCAGAGCAGCGTCAGCCTATTTGAATGTATCAAGCGACACAGTTTAGTGTAAATGAGAGAAAAAAAAGCATAAAATAATCTCATACAGAACAGCCATGATTTACGTGTTGGATGCCCAAGTGCTTTTGGCTTAGATGGGCAAGGAAAAGCTGAGACACTCTGTTGCGTCCCCACACCTGACACAACATCCTGCTGCTGCATTTCTGCCCAGGGCCACCAAGTGGACACCAACACATACCAGTGTCTGCAGCCTCAATCAACCTGCAAAGCTTCTCTGGTTGACCTACACCAGTGTTCTTCAACTGCATCCAACTGATAAGGTGTGAGGGTCAGCTGAGTGGGATATGTGGTCTCAAATATACACACTTTCATTAAACCTTGTGTGACAGACTTAAAGCACCCCTGTAAAGATCTGCAGTATGGAGTTAATTTCAGAATTTTAAAAAACTGTGTAAGCTTTCATTTTGACATTAATATGTCAGGAACCATTCAGCAAAATGTTATGACACATGAAACATATCACAGCAAAAGGAATCGGGAGCTAAACAAAACGAATCTCATTCTGAGATCTTCACTCTTCTGCGATGTTATGCAGTGTAGGTTGGTAGTCAGTTACCAGCATTTTGGGACAATCAATCAGTCCCATCTTCAAGGGTGAAGCTTGACCCTTGCAAGATAGGACCCACGGCTTATCCTGAAACATCGCTAACTACACCACAGAACAGCAAAGATCTCGTTTACACTATGGTGGAAGCCTGGAATGACTTCTCATTCTCTAGAACATCCGATATGGTTTTAGGAAGCTGGCCAGTCACAGCCCACAGAAGATGGGATGGCTCTCCTTACCTTAACATCGACACCCACAGCAGTCAGTAGCTGTGCCCAGTGCGGCTTAAAAGCGGGCACAGATCATGCCACGGGCACTGTCTGCATTATTTTCACATCTGCCACTCATGAGGCCTAAAACGGGGCGATTCTTGGCAAATGTAACTCTCACTGCCTCACAACAACCCTATCCTCCCTTCCAGCCTTCTTTTTTAGGTGTGATCGGCCAAAGTCTGTCAAACTGTCCTGCACAACCAACACACTTTCTTCCCCCTTATCTCGTCAGTATCCACTACAACCAATTCACTCACCCTGAAGATGCAGGCAGTAAGGTCCCCCATACACTGGAACATTTAATCACACACTACAGAAACCTGACAGGAGACCATCACCACTCCTAAATATCTGCTTGGAGAGTACTCACTACACGGCAGCACTGCTCTGAGGTGACCAAATATTCACAGCCAGTGTCAGAAGTTCTAGTTTACACGTGGGCACCCTGTGTGATTACGAAATATTATGTGCCCACAAAGGCACTCCATACAGAAAGGGTTAATGACTAAAATAATAATGAAACATAAATGTAAAAACATACTTCTTGGAAAACAAGCCATGTTTTCAGTTTGGTGGGACACACCACACAGAAGGCTGAGACCGACTGTTATATTCCACATTAGGGTACGGTGGACCACTTCTAGAACAAGATTCTGCCCATTAAAGATGCCTAGCACAACTGATGTGACAAGTAACAGTACTTCTGAGTCACTCTGTACAGTGGCTGGTAAAGACATAACAATTATCCTAGTAGCTTAATACTGTCTCACAAAAAAGCAAAGTGGAGGTCAAAATACGAGTGGGTTTTGTTTGTCATCGTACATTTACGCCACATAAAACATCTGTGGCCAAGTTCTGTTCAACTTCATATCAACACATTTCGTTTTGTCCACGCCTGCTACTGTGCACTGCTGGTAGTGGGATGCCACATAAACAGCCAGTTTATGCCACACTAGGTAATTCCAACCAACAGTTGGTCATTATGTTACGCGCTACATGTATCCATATAACACACTTTGTGATCCTTCATTACAGGATGGCAATGACACAACATGACCCGCTTATTATCCACAGGCCATACTGGAAACTGTTCCGACTGTCCAACAGGTGTTATCATCAGATCTTCTCTTGTTTGACACACACACAGTGAGCACACACACACACACACACACACAAAGTGAGCACACACACGTAAATATTACTGCTAAACCTTCACTACTGCCTTCCTGTTATACTCACTTATTTTCATTATATATTTCACGATTTCTACTTGGATAGAATTTCTTCATAGTGCCTGTGTTAACGACTTGCCGGGAAATTACAGACCAAAGCGGTCGGGGTCTAGTTCCGTCACGTAAAAGGATTTGAATACGTGTGGGTACGTCAATAGCGTAGAACTGGGACAGTTCAGCAACAAACCGCACCCACATGCAACAACAGTCAGAAAACCGGAGAACATCGAACAATCAAACAGCCAGCACTCAACCAATAAATGCACAGCATGAATAATATAAAAAAACACCGAACGAGTTAGACACGCGTTGCAACAGGGTGTCAGTTGCTCAGCATGGCAACAAACACTTACGGCGCAGACATCTCACAGAAGCCGGGCAAGAATTTTTCATTGTAACCTAACCTACTACCCCCTTACAAAATGCTGGCAACGCAACAAATCGAATCAACGTGAGCGGGGAATTCGTTTACAGGGTTGTCAGAATTTATTTGATATGGCACAGGGAAATCCTGATTTTATGAACTCCGTTCTAATGAGTGATGAGGCAGATTTTCCCCTAAAGAAGTTTGTGAACAAACAGAACTGTAGATGTGGGGCACCAGAAATTCCACGAGCAATTCGTGAAAGACCAACTTACAGTGAGAATCCTGTCATGTGATGTGCAGTTGGAACAACGGGAGTCATAGGACTGTATTTTTGAAAATGACGACGGGGAAGCGGCAACTGTTAATGCAGAACAACATGCAAATGCTTACAGATTGTCTTATCCCGGAGTTGCAAGAGAGTCAGACGTGGGAAACTTCTGGTTTCAACAGGATGTGGCCACTGCCCACACAGCTTGCTGCAGCATGGAACGGTTTGCAGAATAATCCCAAAGCCGCTAGCCTTCAGGTCTTGGCGTCTTTCTAGGCCTCCACAGTTGCTGGATTTAACACCTCCAGACTTCTCCCTTTGGGGATGCTTAAAAGGAGTGATCTGTCATAGACTGCAGGGTATTGAAGACCTGAATGCCAGGATTCGCCAGGGGGTTTGCAGTTTTATGAAGGACGTTCTCCTTGGTGTGATGGACGGTTTAACGATGTTTCTCAGTTCTCCATACACACTCATTATTCATTTAACCTTTCAAAGCCTAGCGGTAACTTCACGTACCACTAGGTTTAACATTAAAAAATTCTACGTGGTGCCCACTTTGCGTTTATGTGTTTTGTACGTATCTCAGAACAAACAGCAAATTTTGCCTTATAAAACATTAATTTTTATAACCAAAGTGGAGAGTGTTTACAGCGCGGTACGCACTGAGTCCTTATATAAAACACATATGCTTCGTCTTTAAAGGTTTAATATGTTTTATTTCATTTTTAAAACAGATCGCTATAAATGCTCCACTCTGTATAGCCCAACATGATACTTTGGTAACTTCGCTAAGCTGCTTGCTTCAACAGACAGGCGAAAGTGATCTGATCATAAACATTTGGCCTCATGACAATTTATTCTTTAACATCACTCGGTTTAATAGCTGCTCTTTAACCAAACCCTACAGTTCTCCCAGGTCTTCTCAGCTGTTTTCTTGCCACCAGGTGTCATTTAGTTTTGCCATCGTCATCTTGGGCAACCAAAAACGTACATCTGACTGAAATGGGTTTACTCGCACTCCCGCAGCACCCACACTGCTACATCCACATTGCTCCTAACTGCTTCCAATTACAAGGCAGATTTAAAAATTATTTATGGTCGCCAATGATACATTTAATAATCATCTGTTTCAAACGCCGCTTGCTGCTACTCGGCGAACACTGTGTGTCCACTCTTGTCTTCGGCTAGTAGCAATTTACTTAACTCGTGTGGCTTTAGATCTGCTTCCTTAGCCCAACTCAGTAATGTCTCAAATGTTTCTGGATTGCCGCTTCCTGCTGCTGCGTGGAATACGGTTTCTCCATACTTGCTTTTGGCTAGTAACAATTTACTTAAGTCGACTGGTTTTAGTTGCGCTTCCTTAGCCCAATTTAGTAATATCTGTAATGTCTCTGAACTGCTCCTTCTTGCTGCTGCGTGCAACACGTTGTATCCATCCTTGTTTTTCGCTACAAAAAATTTACTTAAATCGTCTGGTTTTAGTTGTGCTTCCTTAGCCCAATTCAGTAATGTCTGTAATGTCTCTGAACTGCCGCTTCTTGCTGCTACGTGCAACACGGTTTCCCGATCTTTGTCTTTCGCTAGTAACAATTTACTTAACTCGTCTGGTTTTAGTTGTGCTTCCTTAGCCCAACTTAGTGACAGTAATATCTCTGAACGGCCCCTTCTTGCTGCTGCGTGCAACACGGTTTTCCTATCCTTGTCTTTCGCTAGTAACAATTTACTTAACTCGTGTGGCTTTAGTTGTGCTTCCTTAGACCAACTCAGTAATGTCTGTAATGTTCCTGAACTGCCGCTGTTTGCTGCTGCGTGCAACACGGTTTCTCCATATTTGCTTTTGGCTGGTAACAATTTACTTAAGTCGACTGGTTTTAATTGTGCTTCCTTAGCCCAACTCAGTAATATCTGTAATGTCTCTGAACTGCAGCTTCTTGCTGCTGCGTACAACACGGTTTGTTCATCCTTGTCTTTCGCTAGAAAAAATTTACTTAAGTCGTCTGGTTTTAGTTGTGCCTCGTTAGCCCAACTTAGTAATATCTGTAATGTCTCTGATCTGCCGCTTCCTGCTGCTGCGTGCAACACGGTTTATCCATTCTTGTCTTTCGCTAGTAACAATTTACTAAACTCGTCTTGTTTTAGTTGTGCTTCCTTAGCCCAACTTAGTGACTGTAATGTCTCTGAACGGCCTCTTCTTGCTGCTGCGTGCAACACGGTTTCTCCGTACTTCCTTTTGGCTAGTATCAATTTACTTAACTCGTCTGGTTTTAGTTGTGCTTCCTCAGCCCAATTCACTAATGTCTGTAATGTTTTTGAACTGCCGCTGTTTGCTGCAGCGTTCAACACGGTTTCTCCATACTTGCTTTTGGCTAGTAACAATTTACTAAAGTCGACTGGTTTTAATTGTGCTTCCTTAGCCCAACTCAGTAATGTCTGTAATGTTTTTGAAGTGCCGCTTCTTGCAGCTGCGTGCAAAACAGTTTCTCCATACTTGCTTTTGGCTAGTAACAATTTACTTAAGTCGACTGGTTTTAATTGTGCTTCCTTAGCCCAACTTAGTAATATCTGTAATGTCTCTGAACTGCCGCTTCTTGCTGCTGCGTGCAACACGGTTTGTCTGTCCTTGTCTTTCGCTAGTAACAATTTACTAAACTCGTGTGGCTTTAGTTGTGCTTCTTTAGCCCAACCCAGTAATGTCTGTAATGTTTTTGAACTGCCGATGTTTGCTGCAGCGTGCAACACGGTTTCTTCATCCTTGCTTTTGGCTAGTAACAATTTACTTAAGTCGACTGGTTTTAGTTGTGCTTCCTTAGCCCAACTTAGTAATATCTGTAATGTCTCTGATCTGCCTCTGTTTGCTGCAGCGTGCAACACGGTTTCTCCATACTTGCTTTTGGCTAGTAACAATTTACTTAAGTCGTCTGGTTTTAGTTGTGCTTCCTTAGCCCAACTTAGTAATATCTGTAATGTCTCTGAACTGCCGCTTCTTGCTGCTGCGTGCAACACGGTTCTTCCAACCTTGTCTTTGGCTAGTAACAATTTACTTAACTCGTGTGGCTTTAGTTGTTCTTCCTTAGCCCAACTCAGTAATGTCTGTAATGTTCCTGAACTGCGGCTTCTTGCTGCAGCGTGCAACACGGTTTCTCCATACTTGCTTTTGGCTAGTAACAATCTACTTAAGTCGACTGGTCTTAATTCTGCTTCCTTAGCCCAACTTAGTAATGTCTGTAATGTCTCTGAACTGCCGCTTTTTGCTGCTGCGTGCAACACGGTTTCTCCATACTTGCCTTTGGCTAGTAACAATTTACTTACGTCGACTGGTTTCAGTTGTGCTTCGTTAGCCCTACTTTGTAATATCTGTAATATCTCTAAACTGCCGCTTCTTGCTGCTGTATGCAACACGGTTCCTTCATCCTTGTCTTTCGCTAGTAACAATTCACTTAACTCGTCTCGTTTTAGTTGTGCTTCCTTAGACCAACTCACAAACATCTGTAATTTATCTATACTGCCTCTTTCTGCTGCTGCGTGCCACACCGTGTATCCATACTTGTCTTGGGTTAGTAACAGTTTAAGTAACAGATCTGGGTATACCTCTTGTTCTTTAGCGCAACCCCACAGTTTATCTAATAACTCTACACTGCCTCTTCGTGCTGCTACATGCCAGAGAGTTCTTCCCTCCCAATCCCGGCCTAACAGTAATTTAACCTGTAACTCACAGGGGTTTATTTTTGCCACTGTAGGCCAACCCCACTGTGTACTCAGTGTGTTTGCACTGCTTGTTTGTGCTGCAGTTTGCCGGAGAGGTTTTCCATCCCTTGGTCTTACAAGCACCAATACTTTGTTTGAGTGATTTATGTTTAATTGTACTTCTTTAGCCCATCCCCACACTTTCTCTAAAACCTCATAATTATGTTTTTCTGCTGCCATGTGCCAGGCAGTTTTTCTTTCCCAGTTTTGCGCTAGCAGTATCTGCTTCTTCAACTCTTCTGCGCGTATTTCTTTCTCTTTATCCGAATTCCACGGTTTCTGTGACGACTCCACGTGAACTGTCTTGGTGGCCTTGCTGCACGCAGTTTCATCGAAGTTGTCCTTTAATAGGCCCAGTCTACATGTGGCTGTAGTTGTCACTCTGTCGACACATTCCCACATCTTCTCCAGTGCTGGTACATTGCCACTTTTTGCTGCAATATGCCAAGCGCTTCGTTCGCTGTTGTATGTGTCTAGCAGCATGTTCCTTAGAGCCTTCGAATGTTGTCCTGATTTTAGGCTGTCTAATAAAAATCCAATAATATTATTGTTACCTTCTGTCGCTGCTTGACTTAGTGCTCTTCCGCTCGAGTATCCAGGTACTTGTTCTCCCTCCCACAGTTCATCGAGTTTTTCTCCGTACTCCTTCAAGGCCTCATTCGGTGGCTTAGATTTCTCCAATAATCCTTCCAGAAAGGCTCTAATTACGTGACAGTCTGTTTCTAATAAAACCTTATCGAGTAAAAACTCATGCATTTGTATGTGTTGTTTAGTTTCCTTTCTCAGTTGGTTTATTAGGAAATCAGCCACATAATACTCAGCAAAAGTGCGGTGGATGAATTGCGGTTTACCCCGCCGGTCTCTCTGCGCTATCCCAATCCTAGCCAACTGTTCATCTGAAAATGTAGCTTCGTAATTAACTTGCAGGCATGTCACCTCATCCTCAGTAAACAACGCCTCTAAGGCTAAGAGCTGATGCTCTGATTGTATGCGTTTCAAATAGTCTTCTCGTTGCTCCTCTGTAGCCACGTTACCTGCTGGCCTTTTGGACTTTTCCCTATAATATATATCATATTTTCTGTCAATAAATAGTCCGTATAACCCCAACAAGTCCAGCTTGTGCGGTAATTCAACCTCGGATTTTTCTGGCAGATAAAATGATTTAGACTCCTCTTCAAAAGCCTCGGCTAGCATGCGAGTTTGTAATGGGATGCCGGCGAACTCTTTGTCCTTATCGCTAATTGACTGTTCCAGTTTTCTGATTAATGCTTCAGCATACGTTTTTAACCGATATTGATTTATGGATTCAAGATTACAATTTTGAAGCCAGAATTTCTTTAGAAATCCAACTTGCTCGACTTCGGAGAAGGGCTGTAGCGTGTAGGCCAGCTGTTGTAGCTTGTCCTCCAGTTCCTCCCTCAGGTGGGGCCGGGTGGTGACCCAAAGCTGCTCTAACGGAGTCTGCTTCAGAACTTGCAGCATATCAATGACCGTCTCCTTGTAACTGGGGCTGATTTCATCAAAACCGTCCATCATTAGCACCACCTTATTAATTTCATCACCTTCAAAGTTCTTCTTAAACAGCTCCTTCTCTAAACAAGATTCAAGCTTTAGCACTTCCTTTGATACAAATTCAATTACCCATTTTTTACGCATCTTCTTTCCTTTCTGAGCCTCCAGTTGTTTCGTGTAGTCATTTAAATCAATTCTCACCAACCAATGGGCTGGAAATTTTTCTTTGATTTGTTTAGACAAATGGGTCAGTAGGGTGGTTTTACCCATCCCTGCTTTGTCAGCAATTAGCATGACCCTCTGGTGTCTTGCTTGCTGCAAAAGCCTGTCTAAATCCGTAGGACCATAAGTTTGGGATTTCTGGTCATCAATATATTCACGTAATGTACTTAATTTCCCTCGCGACTGCTGCCAAATGAGTTCCCCTGACTTGTCTCTAACCAGCCAATGCACATTACTGTTGGGATTCTGCTGACAGAGTTGTTTGAATTCCTGTTCATCACTAGCCAGTAAATCAGCAAATTTTTCTTCTCTCTTATTACTTGAGATTTCCTGTCTAATAAAGATGTTGTGATGGAAAGTCCTATCGATATAGCAGTTTTCATTGTAACCGCTGCTAGCAGACGGTACAGGTTCTCCACCAATTCTAAGCTCGGTTTCTTGTAACAAATCAACAAGCGGAAAGGAACTTGTCACTGATTCAGGAGATGTGAGTTGGTTTAAGTGAATTCTTCTGCCTTGAAAAATTACTTCCTTCTCTAATATTTTCCTCTGCGAACTGAGCGTTAAATCACTCCAAATTACCTGTTCATCTGTTATTTTCAATCCTTCCCCGAGTGTTTCTGTAGTTGTTTGTTGTAGAAAATCAGCGATGGTCCCTCCTGAAGTGGTCAGAATAATCTTCATAGTCTTCTTTTCTTTCAGAGTATTGAACAATTGCTTGAACATCTCTCTTAGCTCATCATTAACTGACTGAATGATCTCGCACGCTATCATTAGTATATGCGGAGTTTTCATTGATGCCAGTAACGTATTCAGATTTATCATTCGATTGACTGTTAGCAACCGCTTTAATTTCAGTACCGTACAGTCATCTCCACTGAAGGAATTGTCCGTACAACATGTGTTTTGGAACACCCGATAAACCTTGGTTAGCCCTGTCAAAGCGTCCGCATCCGTCATACGTAACTGCCAAATATGCTGGTCACTTGTAAGAAATTCTGTTAAACCTAAAGCGCCGGACTTAAAATCAAGTGCTCTTTCGTTAATCTTGTCGATATAACGCACAGTTTCGTGTTGGTAAACCCTACTTCTTATCTGGGGTGATGATAATTTGGCCTTTATGTCCTCTTTCATGTGCGGGAAAAGGCGAACCAACCGCCTCACACAAGGAATCAGGGCTTGCAACGTGTTGGCGTCTGGACAGCGAACACTTTCATTGCCAAGCTCAAAATTTCGTAACTTTTGTTCGGCTTCCTGTTGGGCCTCAGTATTATTCATAACAGAAAACAAATCCTCAGGCTTAAAGAATTCCGACACGTGACACAACCAGCGGTATCGGTCCAGAAACTCCCGCTCATCCTGAGTAAAAACGCTTAGACTCTTTGCGCATTCGTCGTAAGCCTTAGTTTGGTACCGAAGCGGGTGATAACCCTCGGGCACTTTGCTAAACAGGGAGACCTCTTCCTCAGGGTGGTATTTATTAAGATGCTCTGCCCATTTAAAGAAAGCCTTCCACTCTTCACCACCCGTTAAGCCTGTACTAACAGGCCAATCGACAACCTCTCTTATTTTTAGTTCAATTTCTTCGTCTTCACGTACTTGTCCCGTTTCGAGATCAAAGGCTTCCACAATTTTATCCCTATCATGTGTCGCTAGATTGTACAATGGAGTGCGTTTACTGAAGAAGCCCATACGAGACAAGTCAGTAAATATTCTATAGACGGTCCCTAAATGGGAGTTGCAAGTATTAATGCGATTTGGAGCAGACAGGTAACTGGTGATATCTAAGTGCTGTAAGTCAATGGAGCGCCCGTTGAGGCGTACATCAAGTTTGTCCGTCATTTGCAACAACATTTCTTTGCAGCCTGGACTGTCGAAAACTACTGTGTGCGGATGATAACTCTCTCGAACGCCATGACTGTCTTCGACGATACTCCCGCCAACTGGTTCGTGTTCTTGTGGGTTGCGTCTGTTCAGAAATGTACCGTATTTTTCTTCAAGGTATTTCGTGGTAAAGTTAGTGATTTGCGCCAGCCAACCCCCTAACGAGTGACCGGTGAAAAACAGTTCGAAACTGACCCCCTTTTCTTCCTCTATTTCTTGCAGAACTGTGACCACCTTATTGGCAAATGTGCTGGCAGAACTCATTTGAGCAACGTAGTTGTTAAAAAGAACGCCTTTAATATCTGTTACAACAGCACCAACATTTCTAATGTTAGTCCCTCGATGAGCAATCACCACTTGCTGATGTTCCGGGTGCCAGTAGGCGGTTCCAAAATAGCCGTTGCTTGCCCCAAAATGAGATGCTGTCGTTAGCAACTTCCAGCCGTCGGGAAGTTCAGGCACTTCACGCTGGTAGTCGGCGTAAGCCATGTTGGCAAACTGAGCCAATACATGTGGCGTCGGGAATACGGGCGTTGCTTTGAGTTGATCAATGGCTGATACTCTTTTGTTTTTGTAAAACTCGTCGAATCGATGCTTTAAAAAATCGTTGCTGAATTTCAGCCTTTTGTCTACTCTTAATTCTTCTGAGAAAGGCGGTAGAACACATGTCGCTGCTTCGTTCCCAGTCGCAGCTGCATGTGTGTTACTGTGGCATATCGATACCTCACTGGGATTGGCTGCACCCGGCAGAAAGCTGTGTGACGCTGTGCTGTCTGTCACTAAGTGCTCACCATCAGAACTCCAGAAAGAGTTACGTGTGACCCCGTACATTATTGTACATTACAGACTGACTGGCTTAGTAAGTGGATAGCAGAGCAACTGGACACAATTATAATAATTTAATCCCCGCCGTGTGCACTCTGAATACAATTCCTTCTTATGACAGAATTTAGTACGAAATTTGTAGCGAAAGTTCCAGTAAGATTAAACAAGGATTGAGTTGTGCAGACACGTAATGAAAGTTGCTTTTGTGTGTGCAGCTAATCGTGTAACTTATTTCTTTTCTGATTTGAATCTACTGAAAAGGGAATTAAATATCAATTAAATGTTCCACGTGATATGCAACACCGATACGCTAAAAAAGGAACTTCCCTAAGGCGACGCACAATATTACGGCGGTTATCAGAACATCGGTCCCTCAGCCTCTTATCATGTGGCGTCACACTGTTGATTTATTACAGTTTTAGTAGAAGTTCTCAGCCTTTTCTAAACGCTCCGGTGTGGCCTGCAATATCCTCACTAACAGCTACGTATCTTCTAGTGGCATCGTCTTGTCTAATGTCTGCAGTGAAATTAATTGCCTGCAGATTTGGGCACCTGGCCTCAGCCTGGGGGACACCAGTGCACTACAGGATCACCCTGGAAAGCATTATGGCATGGAACTGAACAACTGACAACAAACGAAATTTCAGTACAGAGGCTCATAATATTGCCTGCTCACTAACAACAGGCGGTGAAGCATATGGCGGTCGCTGTCACTGTGACGCTTCCAGTGCCCCTTACGGCCGCTCTGCAGTAGCAATGAACGTCCCAGGTCCGCGTACGGAGTCAGGTCAAACCGATGTGGCAGCCAACATTGTTGCGGTTTCAACACAGTGCGGTACCCAAAGATGCCAACTGCTTTTAAACCACAGCTGACTTGGCATATGAGGTGCTGCTTCCTGAGTCCGAAATTATCGCGATATGTCTCGGAGTTACAGCATTGTCTGCACTGACGCCTCTGCTGACCTGTCAACAGGGATAATATCATGTATTTTAATGCTACGAGCCGTCTGATGCAGCGCTGCTGATCTGCTGAGGTTCCTGCGATAAACGTCCAGCTATCAATCTGTTCGTGTCACACCTACAGACACGTGTTTACTGGTACTGGAACTTCCCACCTGATTGTGTGAACACGCGAGGACCATCACAATCACTGTTGTTCAGCTCTTTACCTTACACAGGCTAGTACAACTGGATGTGCGTGAGTAATTGGCAGGAATAATTGCGGATTTCTGAAGGCATTGTCCTACCGGTTTCCTGAGGAATAGCACGAGAATTCTGATTTTCTTGTGAAGTAGCCTGGAAGATATTTGCAGTCACGACAGCACTAACGATACATTACCTGCCCAGAAGCAGCGTATAAAACATATATTTAGTACAGTCCAACAATACTGCTTAATCCTGAAGATGAAGGCAACACGACCCTTCGGAGCGTCAGGAAGTGCGTCACGTCCCACAAGCAGCGAACCGTCAACACGCGTCAGCAACACAGCTGAGCGAACCTGAAATATCGTAACAGAAACCTGCTGACTGAACTTCCCACTTCCGTAGCGATCGTCCTGCCAACCAGGTGTCAGCTAATACGGTCACAGTGCAAGTGTCTGCATCACTGTTTTGTTATTAAGGTGCATTGCGTGGTCTGTTTCGGTTTGAAAAGTTTAACTTTTTGCTTAAAATGGCGGCCTACCTAATCTGTTTTGTAACAAATCAGCAAACTGTGGCCCCAGTCACTACGCAGACACTGGCTGTAGCGTGGGTGGTTTAAAGGAAGCCAACAGGTATCTGAATATACATTGGTTCCTGCTTTAGTACTTTTATTTGTCGCTGGCGAATTCTCCAGTATGGCTAGCATTCCGCCGCCATACCGCCGAAATTTAAAAAAAAGCATTTCTTTCTGCATGTGAAAGCCATTACAGTGCTGCACTGCAGTGTTGGGTAATGTGACTTGCACAGCACAACCTGCAAGTCACCACTACTGCACTGCAGTAACAACCTGTGAATGTGGTACGAAATGTGAATGCCGGCAGTAAGCTTACTGCAGTCAGCCCTAACAACAGGTGACGTGCACAGTGTCAGAATGCAGCGCTATGTACGGCACGAATTCTTATGGCAGTTATGCTGTATGGAATTGAGATAGCCCGTACTTGGTTCGATCCCAAGGACAGGTGCCCTGAGATAGCAAGCTAACTGGACTTCTGGCACGTTCATCTGGTTACGCATACGAGACCTGTGATTAGGGCCGTTGTACAGCATGCGTCTCACGAATGTAGTTAATTTGATTTCTTTAAACCTTAGCATGCTGAAAATTTCTAACTTTAGAATGGCAACATCCGGCAGAGCTAACGGTAAGTGCCTGTTTGTCTGGCGGAGTTCGTCGCTCCAACAAGGCAGGGAGGATTAGCGGAGGCTTGCACCGAGGGAACTCCTGTGTTAATTTTAGTTCGGGTATTGGAGAGATGCGATTTGAGAATAACAGATTCGGGACAACATTACAAATTTTAAACTGGTCTTTGTCCGGGATAATATTCGCTGTCGGCATCTTAGACAGCCAATCACATTCCTTCCTTAAGGTGGTGTGGTTTTGGGAAAGGTGTCGAAGGGTGTTCGGGAATGCAAGACAGTTGGCCTTTCGTTGTTCAAGAAGCAGCACGTGAATTTATCGACTCTAAAGACATTACTGAAGAGTAACTTGTGGTTACAAGTGCGGGAGGCCGCATGTAAGGATATGCCGTCACTAACAATAAACTGTGCACGGATTCACTGGTGGTTTGCCTTTGGCACGAGCTCGTCTTGTTGTACGCCTCCCTCCCCCGTAAATACTCCCTAAGAAGCGGGACTCATGCAAACCTGTTGAAAAACTGATAGCGGGACGAGGGTGACTGGGCGCAGAATAAAACTGTGCTTGTGACACTTGACTGCATATTTCCATCCAGTGCCACCTGTCTGTTCTTGTGAGTTTAATCGCCTTATTAATGTAAGTGTATTTGTGTTACACTGCGCATCTACTGAATTTAAATCATAACCGTCCAACGTACACTGTTGCAAATTTTTAATTGCAAGTCCGACATTTACAGCTGAGCACTGCCTGACCGCACACGGCACATCCGCCATATCTTGCCGCGGGGCCTTCAGGCTTACTGTATGTAGCAAGATACGGTGCCAAGCCAAAGCTCTGTATATATGTTATATATAAAGGGTTTCTGCTTGAACTTCTTAGGCGCCTTGACATAACTGCGAAAAGCTCCTGCTTGCTTCTTCATGTCCATCCTTCCATCTGTCCGCATGGAACAACTCAACTCCCATTGGACGGATTTTCATGACATTTGATGTGTTTGAATTTCTCCAAAATCTGCCGCGAAAATTCAAGTTTGATTAAAACCTGACAAGAATAACGGGTATTTCAAAAGGAAGACCTATGTACATTTATGATAATATTTCGCTGAATTCCCCTTAGAATTTGAAATTCTTCAGACAAACTTTGTAGAGAAAATCAAAACACACATTTTATGTTCAATAATTTTTCCCCTGAAAATCGTGCTGTTTATGAGATAATGTGGAAAAATAAGGTAGAACCGGACAGGCCACAGATGACAAGATAATACGCCGCATGCGCATTACATGTCGGATAAATATTTAGCCATAATCACTATCAGCATTAAACCATCGGTGGGTTTTGGCTTCCTTCGCATAATATTTAGTGTATATATCCATTCCAAGGCAAAAATTATTATGCAAAAGCGCGTTGACATTACTTAATCCTTACAAGCCGCTGTTGTTACATCTTGTGTTTATATTTGGTATTATAAATATCTGTAACAAAATTCAGATCCCAAACTCCAGTGACTATTTTTGCAGTTTTGAAGTTTTATGTGTTCTGTTCGAAGCGTATAACATTTGGTATTATTGCTTTAAATTGTGCTGTCTCGCAGCACAGAGCTGTCACGTTTGCTCCAAGCCACGTCATCTTATCTCTTCTTATCACACCCACAGAGAAATTATCTGGGTAAGCCCCATGCGGCAGCAGGAAAACCAGTTTATGCTGCAGACTGGAACAGTAGTCAACAGCCAGCGTACAGAAATTCATTCCTGTTCTTTACATATAAATGAATAAAGACAGAACTATTGGGTAAAAGGCCAATATTGAAGCACTCGTAAGTACAGACGGTAACAGGGCACAGGTAGCCTGTAGAATCAGGCGTTGCCCAGTTTGACTCTCGGCTGTGCCACCGGCTGCCCTCGCCACTTGTTTGTGCATTCCGTCAGTCCCCCGCCCCAGGCAGTGCTGAAACTGTACCTGCACTGGCCAAAACTTCAGATCCTGTCAGTTTCCCCCATATTCATATAATGTGGGGCTATAAGGATGGTCCGCTGGGAGCGCAGTAAATAAATGCGCGGACAGACGAGTGCCAACTGCAGCACACATCAGTACGTTACTGCACTGGCTCACAGCTTGTACCGTGTTGACAGAAATTGGCGTCGGTGCGTGCTCTTGCGTATCTAGCGTAAAGGTAGCAAATATAAGGCTCTGTACATGTCTATATTAGCATAAAGGTGCCTAATGTAAGGCTCTGCAAATCTTTCTAAGTACGCAGAATGGATGTAGCCAGTGTAAGTCTCTGTGCAAGTTGGAACGTCTAATGACTTTTAAAGTATCCACTTGGATAAGAACGTCCAGCTCTCACTGCTTCTTATAAGAAATTTGGTGACGTTTTGGATTCGAGGCTCAGTGGTGTCAGGCATTGGCCCTTACACCCTGCGGTACGGTTTAAGTATTTCAGCCAGTCACCATCAGTTTTAGGAACCAGACAAGTTTGTCTGTTGTTTCCTTCGACAGTTGCTCACAGCAGCGATTTGAACCTGCGAGCCTTCTGGCGCACTGAACTGATGTCCTGTTGTGATATTTTGTTGAACGAATCCCTTTTTGTACGTTTTATCACAGTGTGGACGCGAAGAACACGTACTGCATTTAATATGTGTTCTGCTGTCTGCAGATGACTTCGAACAGTCCGCAGCTTACGGCTAGCGACGTGATTGTCTCTGTACATCCCTTGCAAATGGAGGATATGGTAAATAATGTTTGGCTGCAGCACAATAGAGAAATTCCATGCTTACAAACACACTAACACTGATAGCCAGCTGAGTGACAAACACACTGTAATGCCAGATTAAATCTTCGAAACTATAAAAACTGAAAGCCACTGTACGCAGGTCTGGATACACCAGCCATCGTTTCAACTCAAGCAAGCTAACAGATTCAGACTTAACAACAGGTGACGTGTACACTTTCGGAATCAAACGGTGTAGGCCTACACAGCACGAATTGAACAGTTTTAGTGTTATGGCAGTCATGGTGTACAGAATTGCACTGTAGTGTACGTGGCACTTGACTGCATATTGCAGATTGCAGACTGCACATTTAATATTAATATGCGTGCATACATATATAGGCCTCAACGGTCCGTGGTTCGAACATATGTGGGGACGAGATTTTCCGAACCATTGCACACCGATCCCGAGGGCGCCCAGCGTCTTGCAGAATGAGTAACGGTAGCGTGACGCTAACCACCTAACCCCTTTCAGGGTGGCGGTCGAGTATTCGAGGAACCATGCCTCTACCTCTGTTTTGTGAGTGCTTGATAAGCAACGTGTCAGCTTTATCTCCATATACGCACACGGTGTGTGACCCATAGCGTGCTAATGTTATTTTTTTGGATATTTACAATACAACTATCAAAAACATATAAGTCACTTTTGTATTAAAATTATTACTTAACATTTTTAATTTTTTTAAACGGAACGCATTCAAACATGTACAAAGTATTGCAGAACAGACAGTAGGACAGTACGAGGTGGAGAAGAATGCTGTCCAGTCTTGTGAATTTGTATGGAATCCCATTTCTGAGAGAAAATATAAAAGATACATGAAATGGTATTCGATACCTTACTTACAGCACGGACAGAATTCGGCATGCAACATCTGCGGCCAGTGTGAGGAAGGCGCAGATAAACGAAACGACGCAGGGCACCGCTGCGAAGCCGTGACTTCGAAACGGCAGAATACGTAGCGCTGAACTTCTGGTAGGCGTTGCGGAACATTACGCTCAGTTATGTGCCATGTACATATGACATATATATATATATATATATATATATATATATGTTACGCACAGTAAGGTTGTAATTTTCACTATAAGTACTAACAATAACGCACAAATTCTAATCTATGTGACTCAAAGGCCTTAGAGGGCCACCTTCACTCTGATATGTTTCGGTGGCATACATACCACCATCATCAGGGAGCGAGATAGTTCACGTTGAAAGCTGGGACGCCACTGGTGAGATACATCTGACCAGCTTTCAGCGTGAACTCTCCCGCTCGCTGATGATGGTAGTATGTATGCCACCGAAACATGTCAGACTGAATGTGGCCCTCTAAGGACTGTGGGTCACATACATTAAAATTTGTGCGTTATTGTTGGTACTTTTAGTGAATAATTCAATAAAATTACACGGTGAAAACAACGTG
This sequence comes from Coptotermes formosanus, assembly GCA_013340265.1. Classification (NCBI taxonomy): domain Eukaryota; kingdom Metazoa; phylum Arthropoda; class Insecta; order Blattodea; family Rhinotermitidae; genus Coptotermes; species Coptotermes formosanus. The sequence goes on along the minus strand of BLKM01000577.1, from coordinate 155,382 downwards.
GTGAAATGAGGCTGTATGCACACTGACATGCGCGGCATATTTCCCTTCATACACCCTCTAATTGCCCTGTGTGCCCTGCCTGAATGATTAATTAACCCTTTAAAGACGACGCGTATCTGTTTTATATAAGGACTCAGTGCGTACCGCGCTGTAAACACTCTCCACTTCGGTTATAAAAACCAGTCTCTTAATATTTTATAAGGCAAAAGTTGCTGTTTGTTCTGAGATCCGTACAAAACACATAAACGCAATGTCGGCACCACGTAGAATCTTTTAATGTTAAACCTGGTGGTATGTAAAGTTACCGCTAGGCTTTAAAAGGTTAATAAACCACCACCAAACACAACTCTGTGCTTATTGCGTAACCACAAGTTACATGAAAATTCCTCGAATAAGCCTGTTTGTCCTTCCGACAATAGCAACTTTAAGATGATCATATGGAGTGACCATCTGTCCCGATTTTTTGCTGATAATGATAAAGCACATTACTTTAAATTCAAATTATAATATTATATAATTTTGATATAATATGTAATTGTAATATGTAATTGAGAAGTGCCAACATTAAGAGCACTGCGTTATTAAGACCATGCAAATGTATGTAACAACACCTTCAACTGTCTAAAACTTCTCTGTTGTTCACGGCTGTGCATATATCAGGGTCTTAACGCAACTCTGAATTCAGAAACTGATGCAATATTTGTCATTCCAACCTTCC
>BLKM01000577.1:49979-139980 GCA_013340265.1 Coptotermes formosanus | reverse complement strand
CTCACTCTCACTGCACTGCTTCAGTGAGTCCGTTCTTCACAGGAGTAACTTTGTCGGACCTCACTAACGCGGCCCTTAGCCGCCACAATAGCAAAGGAGAAGCACTTGTAAATACGTCCGACACGGACAACTGTACATAACAATAACCTGTACATATCTACGAGAATAAAGACTGACGTTAATGTGTTTACTGTTGTTGTGATTTCACAGTAGCAGCATACAGTAACCCACAGAATGTTACACAGTGTAATTAATGACCTACAGAGCAACATATGAGGCAGCAGAGTATGAAGGACAAGAACCACCAACACAGCAGCACTTTTGGCCAAAATGTAACAGAAGGTGCATGTTCAACATCACTTTGATGTAATCCTAAGCATGTTCTAGCCACCTCCCACCCACAACAAGTCTTAAACATGTGCCTTAATGTTATCATCATGCTTTATGCTTTGTCTCCCCAGTAGTTACTGCAAAGAGGTTTCCACACCATATTATGCACACAGTTCATGTCTCCCACTTTCAAGCCACACTACCTATGTTTCACCACTTTCACCTGAATAAATCGCCAAGTCCCTTGACATATGGTATCACACTCCGTCTCCTGTTCTAAGCACCTGGTACATTGGTATTTTAATTTGTCCAGTTTCTAAATATCCATATGAACTTTATGGTTCCTGTCATTCAGATGTATTTCACTTATAACAGTATGTGAAACAATAAAACATATTCACCTCATAATGTTATCATTGTGTCCATGGCCAGACTAAGAGGTGGGCCAGCTCAGCAGCTGTCCAGGACGCAAACCTATAATGGGCACTAAAACGTCGCAGGGGTAAGCAGAAATATAGTGCCAGTAAACAGTGGTTCCCACACAAGAAAGAATGTCACCTCAGGTCATCCGCAATTTGGGCAAATGGCTTGAAGAATGTTAATCAGTCCTGTCGCGGGGTGAAAAACTTACGAAATTTGGTTTGAAAGGGTGGCAGATTATTAGGCTGTAGGGGTGTGCACCTCTTGGGACGACTCTGATTTTATCACATGTGGTGAACAAGAATATTTGATAATTTATTTCCTAAATATTTTTATGTATAACTGAAACATTTACTGATACTTTGGTAACATGCAACACTAAATGATACAATAAGGCATGGCACTTAAAATACCTGGTCTAAAATCCCTTTAATTTTTAATTCTACCTGCCAGCCAGTTCCACCTTCAGAAGTGCAACTACAAATCCTCTTCCCCACATTTACATGAGTGGCTACAACATCCTGCGTAACAGCAACATGTACCTCCTCAACCATCTATATAAGCTGATCCTCACTGGTTACAAAAATGTTCAAATTATTTCTTAAAAAGTTCTAAGAAATTGAAAACTACTCAAAATGAGTATGAGTAAGTGAGGGTAGAGCCCTTATGGTCCCGCTGCATGTAGGCCTTGACAGGTCTTTTGTGTCCCCTCACTGGGTCCAAGTCACAAGAGCCCTGTCCTTCTAAAGAAGTTCCAGATTGCCCTTAGACTCAGACCTCTAATGTCCTCAAGAGTCCATGAAAAAGGATCCCAGAAAAATATGCCTGAGTGTCGCCAAGGCTTCACACTCTCACAGCACATGGGCTGAGGTTTCCTCCCCAGCCCCATGTTTCCTACACAAGGGACTATCCATCAGCCCCATTGTGTGAAGATGTCTTCTCAGGGTGTTACGCCCAGTAAGGAGGCCAGTAACCACCCTGGATTGCGCCCCATTAACCCTTTAAAGACGAAGTGTATCTGTTTTATATAAGGACTCAGTGCGTACCGCGCTGTAAACACTCTCCACTTCGGTTATAAAAACCAATCTCTTAATGTTTTATAAAGCAAAGTTGCTGTTTGTTCTGAGATCCATACAAAACACATAAACGCAATGTGGGCACCACGTAGAATTTTTTGATGTTAAAATTGGTGGTATGTAAAGTTACCGCTAGGCTTTAAAAGGTTAAAGGACATTAGCATGGTCTTGGCCGCAATACAAGGGCTCGAGATAAATTCTCGAGCCTCTCTCAAAGTGCCAGCCAGACCCCGCCAAAACTACTCAAATTAAATTAGATTATACCTTTAGTATAGTAAAAATTACTAAACACAAATTAAATATCTGAATCTTGTTGTTACATGTTTTTAACTAATAATTCAACCTCCACATTTAAGGATTCCCTACCACAGATGCTACACTAGCCACATCAATATTGTCTTGTATCTGAGCACTGCCTTCATGCCTACTTTATTCAGCATGAAAGATAATTACTTTCACATCATGTACAGGTACAATGCCAAGTCGTCATTTCCACACGTATACTATACACGCAGTTCTCCTGCTTTTAGTTTTTATACTTTTTAGATTTTTTATAACTGACATTATGAATATCTGTAACAAGACTGACATCTCCCCCTTGGGTGACTATCACCTTACACACAGCCAGATGTTGGCTTGTTGAAAGCTGAGATGTGCCCACAGGGCTGGGTTTATACCACCAAAATAGAAGATAATTTTATTGCCTTAAAACCCTTCGCACTGATGTTCTTAGAAAAGAGTTAATTTCATACAATTTCAGATTACAAAAGGTACTGACCGCTTCTTCTTACATTATACAAATGCAGTCATTCCCCACCACGTAGGAAGATTTCTGCCCAAAGTGCACAGCCTCATGAATGCCTCATACATATCACATCAAAACAGATACAACCTACATTGTAGGCAGATGTGTTGCCTTTGCACTGCCCAGCTCAGTAAATCAGGTCTTCTATTCACAATTCAGATACTTATTAAGATATCCCTGACTAACGAATGACTGCTGACACCAATCACACTGAAAGAGACACTTCACACCAAGTCCTTAGACTCAAGCAATCAACATTTCTGATATCACAGGAAAAAGAACATGCTCCACTATGAGGGTGCAGATGCCCCCTACGTTGTCCTGCCATGTGAAAAATTTCCTACACATACTACAGGACAAAGGCCGCTCCCCAGTGAGTGCACTTCAGTATTCCTTCAATGACCTTACTACATGAATTATTTCTTACACACACGTCACATGAAAAAGTACGCTCACCAGTACGAGTACATTGAGTACGATTCATCTACACATGATCTGGCAATGTAAAAGACTTATTACACACATCACACTAAAGAGTATGCTCCCCATTATGAGCATACAGAGCCATCTTCATGTTACTTAGCAATGTAAAAGACTTCTATGCACGTCATATGAAAAAGTACACACCCCACTACAAGTTCATAGACAATTCTGTCAGTTACCCTGCAACGTAAAAGATTTCATACATATATTGCATGAAATAGAAGTATGAATACAGAGCTCCGTCTTCAAGTTACCTGGCAATGTAAAAAATTTCTTAAACACATTACACAAAAACGTCACTTCCTACTACAAATGCGTAAATGCATTTTCCAGCCAGCTCTACCCGTAATTAATTCCTTACATTCTGGTAAGTAATATGTCAAAACTTTCTACCCTCAATGACGGACCCAGATTTCACGGCTTGGCAGCAGTCTGCTCTAGAAAGTGACTTGACCAACCCACTTTGGATGCCACGCTTCTGAACACACGTCTGCCCCAGACAGCCGTGTGGGCAGAACTGTCATCACTTCAAGCAGCAACAGAGCCTGTTCTCTAACACTGAATTCAGTGATGACTGATGACTGTTGTCACTACTGTCCTTATTAATTTAAGTTTTATAAATGTAACATCAACCTCAGTATTTCAGCGTAGAACTTGTAACATATCTCAGTTTAGCCTTTTAAAGCCTAGCGGTAACTTTATGTACCACCAGGTTTAACATTAAAAAATGCTACGTGGTGCTCGCATTGCATTTATGCATGTCTGACATGCTGCACCTACACACACTTCAATCTGAACATTGAACTGCTTGTGGTAGCTGCTTTTCCTTCACTTGTGACTGTTGTTTATAGCGTGCTTATACAATGATTCTTTATAATCACTGGTTATTAATGGCTGAAACTGAAGGAACACCGAGTGACTGTATGAAGTACGTAGTATTATAAATTATCGGTCCAGAATTGAGGAATTGCAGAACTGGCTTTTAGGCTGCACGTGAGACGGGACATCCTGATTCGAGCTGTTAGGAAGGTTTAAGCACATGATAACTAGCGACCGAACCCAACCTCAACTCACACACACACATACATACTATGGGTACGTAGGTGCACCATCAAGTTACATATATGCGTGCGATAATTCCTTACACACAACACACAAAAAGGATGCTCCCCAGTAAGAAAGCATGGACGTCAGTATTCCTACATTTCAATCCACATGAGATCATCAGGAAACAAGTATCAAATAATACTGCATAAAACTTAATTAGCTAGTTTTTACCCATAATTAACATCATATGCATAGTGTAAAACAGTCGAGTAGTAAAATGTGGGCAGTTCTTTGTAGAACATTTCATTCTCGATACTTGATCCCTGACAATGATCCCTTGTGGATTGGAACATGAGGAATATTCAGTGTTATAGATATCTAAGAAGAACATTGCGCATTATGTTGGTTGAGTTTCATGAATCAATTTTTATGCATTTTCCAGACAGCTTTAATGATTCACTGTTGTTTATGCATAGATTAATGGCTACAGCAACTGGTCACTCAAATGTTATTGTTTGATACTTGCGTCGCATTCTGTTGTACTGAGGTGAATTATGTGTGTTTGGGGAGACATTTTTTACCTCTGAAAGTAATTAAAATTTATTATGTGGGAAGGAGTGGGAAATTAATGTTTTATGAGTTTTCACTTCATGTGCCAGCTTTCAGGAATGATTTAAGCTCATAAATCTAAGGATTAACTGTAGGCAAAACTGAAATCATACTTGTAGTGTTTTCTGGGTGTGAAACTTGATCTCTTACATTAAGGATGAAGCACACACTGAATGTTCAAGAACAGCGTGCTGAGGGGAACATTTTAACGTAAGTGGAGAAAACTTTATAATGAAGAGCTTCAGTTTGTACTCTTTGTCACATATTATTTGGGCGACAATCAAGGACGACATGGGTGGGGCATGCACACAGAAGACAGACAAAATGCTTAGAAAATTTTGGTCAGAAAATGTGAGGGGACGGGGTCTCTTGAAATAAGTTGCAGATGTTAGGATAACATTAAAACTGATCTTAAAAGAAAAATGTTAAGTGTGTGTGGTCTGGATTCATCCGGCTTATGACAGGGACCAGTAGTGGGCAGCTATGAACCTTCATGTCCCAACTTCTTGAGCAGCTGAATAACTTATTACCTTCTTAAGAATGACCGTGGAGTGCTGCTACCTGCGGCCAACATCAGTCACCATTTAATGTACAGTCTCCCCACAGAAATGTGAATATCTGGCCAGACAACAATATGTCACTTGCAATATTTTTTCAAATCACCCGAACATGAACTTAAAGGTTGTGCAACACATCCTGGGACAAACACATACTCACAAAAACAATGCACACATCATCACTGCAGTAACAGAAAACTGCATGACACTAAGCTTCATTTATGTGTACATTTCACCTAATATGGATGCATATAAAACTTTTGAGAAGTACTGAGCATAAAACAAGAAAGGAATAAAACTGGAGATTGAATGTTTAAAGACGGTAACAGAGTTAGAAGAGGAAAAACCACAAGGAGTTTGGCCATCTATATACACACACATATATACATATTATATATATTACATATATACACATACACACACGCCTAAATTTCTTAAAAGGGTAATTTTAATGAAATGGGAGAATTCTGGCGCTTTTTTATCCTTCTCAGGCGGGAAATTTTCTTAATCCGGTTTTTCTTAAGCAAGTTTCACTCGTGCGTGTGCGTGTGTGTGTGTGTAAGAGGAAGGTAGAACAAGAGATACAATTCAAAGGAAAGAGACCTCTGGGGGCAACCAGAACTGGATGGTTCACGTGGGTAGTGAAAGATACCAGGAAGGAAGGGCAGGCTTGGCAAATCAAAAACAAAAACATGGGAAGACAGAAGAAGCTGAATACATCTGTCCTTCAATCCATATGAAACACAAGTGCTGGGGAGCAATATGTGGAATAAATGGAGGGGTGAGAAAGCTGAGAGGAAACATGAAGTGCACACAGAATTGTGGTTGGAAGATCTCATGGACACACCACTCAGAAAAGCTGAATGCAAGGAGGATACAAAACTGACTTAAATATCTTCTCAAAAAGTTGACAGGCATGACACCAGTCCATCGTGCACAGTGGCTAATTCTGAGGACACAGGGACGCTGCATTCCAAAAGAAAGGACATTTCTTCACCAGATGAGTAACTACCAACTGCTGACAGTTTCACCCTGGAAATGTTAAGTGACATAATAATGATTGGTCCTGAGGAGGGATGCAAGCAGAACATCAAACATTCTAATAAAAATATTTATACTGTACAGTATTCTTACACAGTGTGCCATACATTGAAGTTTTAAATCATAAAAATTATATAGACAAAAACGAAAAATGCACTACAAAACTAACATGAACACTTCAGTCTGAATAATGTTTTGTACTTCCATGAAATCAAGATCTCTGTTAACCTGCATTTAAACAGCAGTCTGTGTGAAGCACAGGGGCAACCTTCAGTTCGCACTGGAATCATGAAGACTGCAACAATAATGACTGCACACATGCATGCACATGCACACAGGTAGCTGTTTACTGGTATAACGCCTTCTTGAAGAAATACTGCTGTAACACACACAACATATATCTTCACTCACTGATCTGCATGAGATTCAAATTGGACAACTTCCAAGTTCCATTTTGAAACCGACACTTGTGGAATGGTAGGTGCACCAAAAACAGATATTTCTCCCATTCAGACAGCAGATAAAACCCAGCATACGATGAGGTCAGAATGAAATAATACTGCAATTAGTGACAGATTACACTGTGTAACAAAATGAGCAACTTCTCTCTCTCCTTTAAAGAAAATAAGTGATTTTAGTCAATATGATGCAGAATTTAAACTTAAGCATCCAACATTTTCATGGGAAATGATTAAGCCAAAAGACAGCTAATACTACCAATCAATCAACAATATGAGGATGTTCTGGGTGCAAACCAAATCTTTATGAGATGTTATGCGTTTCTGTGTTTTTTAAAATAAATCACAAATTTGGATTTTCCGAGAAACAGAACACCTTTGTAATGTGCACATAAAAACACACTGACACTGACCAATCAATTACAAAGGTGAAAGTCAGTGTTGTACAATGTTACAGAAGAAATGTAAGAACTAGGGAATGTTTTTCAAGATGACACATGAGTACTCCGAGCAGACTACCTCCACATTACTCAGTGGCGGCACGAAACAGATCACAGAGGATAGGTGTGGCCAAACCAGCAACAGCAGCATACTGTAGAAAAGGATGTTACAAAATGGAAGATGGTGACCTCCTGAACAGGTCATTCTTGCTGTGCTGCTGCATTGCCACTCCTATCTCCATGACCTGATTACGTTAGACCAGAATCACACTTATTTACCTTCCACAGATCCATCTGTGGCCAAGCCAAATGATGCAGAACATGCCATAACTCAAGTACAAAATTACAAAGGTATTTAAAAAATAGGATGACAAATCACTCTGATCCCTAATACTTTACTCTGACTTTGATGTATACACAGCATATGGTAGCAGATGGTACACACCAGACCTCACCTGTAGTCACCACTGATATTTAAGCATTTGTCCCACCTGGCTCCTAGGCTTGTACCCTGGCACTGAAGCAGCTGGTGTTAAGCGTCTGATGCCAGGTAACAGCTTGCTTCATGTTGGCAAGGGGTCCACTGGGCACAAGATTGCAAATGTAGGAAGGTTGTGGTCCATAACGTCCCAGCTGTACACAACCAGTCACAAGTCCAGTTGGCAGTATGGGGCCCAGTGACTTCCACGCGTGTGGACCCCACAGTATGTTCTTGGCTGGCAAGTGATTTGCAACAAATGCCAACATGAAGCAAGCTGTCCCCTCCTGGCTACAGACACTTGACACCGATACCATCTACACTGCAACACAAGCCTTGGTGGGACAGATGCTTAAATGTGAGTAACAATTAGATGGAAGCCTGATTATGTACCAAGTACTCCCCATACGCCATGTGGCACATCGAAGTCAGAAAGAAGTTCTTGGCACCAGAGTGTAGGTTAACTGATCTATCTGAAACATCATCATGTTTTATAGTCTATTTATAGAAACTACAGAACATAACACATACAACTATTAAAGGTTATTGCATATAAAATACATCACTTCTGTTACATACAGCACTCCCTGTTCCAAATAGTCTCACTTCTACACTGAAAGATGGAGGCAGCATCTTGATCTGAAACAACGGTACCTGTTACCAGACCATAAGGTGTCATAAACAGTGGTAACTGCTAACAGATTATACTTGTCACAACCACAGTATCAATCGTCAGTACTGTAAAAGAGTTGAATCCCACATGTATCAGAAAAATTGTTCATTGAAACATAACAGCAAATGAGAGGAATTCAAATCTGTTGTCTCACACACTTCCGAAGTCTACGAACAGACACATAAGTACACTACGAACTCAACAAATCTCTTATTATTTATGAAAATGCAATAACGAACATCATAGTACTTATACAGTTTATGATATGTTAACAGGATAAAATTATTGCGAATACATTAAAGCATACTGCCACTAACACCAAATTAAAAATTCTCCCCACATTTATGAAAATAACAATAAATGTCTGTGATTTGGACTCACAAAACAGCATACAATTTGCTCTCACACACACACATCTCCAAGCACCCAGCAGCTAATACTAACCCTTTGGCACTGAAAATTGTATTTAAATAGCCCGCCGGTATGATGCTAAAAACACCAAACGTGATATTAATCAATGGCCAAGGACGTGCCACTTCTGAGACGCTCATGGAGAGCCCTGCCATTTATATATGTATAGTTAAACCTGGTTATAACGACATCGATTCATGTGACACCTCGCTTATAAAGTCAGATGTTCTGTGGTACCAATTAATTCCTCACTGTTAACCATAACGTTATACTCCTCGGTTATAACAGCACTCTTTTATAGCAACACAAAATATTCAGTCCCTCTCATGACGTTACAACCGAGTTCGACTGTATATACACACTTGTGCACACGAACAGCTGCATCTAGCAGAGCTAGAAGCGAGCTTCTTTAGTCAGTTCCCCTCTTTATACTCTTGACACCTCCTGGGGCAACCAAATAGATCTGGTAAGACAAAAATATGATGCAGTGTCTGTGTGTGCTCCGTCTCGTGTATCTTATCACTTGCTCTGGAGTGTCATGTCAGGAGAATTTGAATGAATGCCTTTGAAATGCCATACTCCCACCCCCACCCCCCAACTCTTTTACAACTGTTTCTGTGGCGTATCCAAATTTACATATCATCAAACCAAACCAATATAAAAACTCAGTGAAAGCAAAACGGAGGATTGCAGCTTTAAGACAATACTTGGGGATAACACATGGATAGTTCTGCAACACTCTGAGGGGGTCCTGGGGGAGTGAACACACAAATTTCAGCTCCTAAACTTCTTGGGTACACCACTGGACTGCAGAAACACATTCCAAAAGCTTGTTCATGTATTTGTTTGTTTCTCATGACACAAGCGGACAATAACTTCATAAGATCACAGTATGCACGAAGCCAAGTTCATTACCCAGTTTAGCTTCAATCATGATGTGTAGGAAAAGTTGGAATACTGACAATAAAACCAATAAGTACTGGCTGCCAACATCAAAGTGGATGAATATAGTTAAAAAATTGANGGAAAAAATATTCACATTCATGATTTTGTGGGACCTCCCAAATGATTCAAAAATGAATGAATGAGTCACCACATACAAAGACAGTTCTCCACTGGCTGTGAGCATGCTGTTTTTTTTTTTAAGATCTGGCGTCAAAATTTACAAACTGCATGATGATTCAGGTTACTCTTATGACACAACAGTGTACTTAGGTAAGCATCCACAGACCGCCACTGGAAACATGAGGGCAACACACACAACTGTTAGAAATCTGACTCAGAGTTGAAGGTACAGGACACAAAGTTTTTATGGATAATTCCTTTTCCTTGCCCACACTTTTTGATGACTTAAACAGACCAGAAAAATATATGTACACAGGATAGTGCAACCCAAACAAAAGGCCATGCCCTCCTGATTTTAGACTGAAAAAAATGCAACTGAAGCACCAGGGAAGGGTTAACTGCAACTGTGTGGGAAGATAAAAGAAGGTTTACATGCTGACCAACATGGAACAACCACCAGCAGAAGGAAATCTCTGTTATAAAAATAAAAAGGCCTTGAAGTCACGCATTGTAGAAGACTAAAAAAGAAATACAAGTTGTACCAATCAAAACAATCAAATTGCCAACAGCCAGTTGATAAGCTGATGTACCTTCATGTGGACAACAGAGCTTTTCTTCCATGTGTTCAACCTTACAACAAAATAAAACAGAATGGAGTAAAGAAGTGCCGGCACCAGTGTCCCATGCACGCTGACCATGCCTGATCCTTTGTGCAACCCTTATGTTCATGTGTTTAGCAGCCCTGCACCCTGAACAAAGTGCAACAGCCTGCTGACAAAGATGTCCTTGAAGTCAGTCGGTTTCATAAAATGATGACCACTAAGGTACATGGCCAAGGCCTCGCAGTCAGAAAGAACGTGTGAGGCCATTTAGGATGCCTGTTTTCATCTGTTACACTCGGGAATGTTTACCAGCCCTAATTTAAATAAGTGCCCTTTTAAGTGACAATGTCCTGTTAACAGCCCTATCATTCTTAGCTGGTTTCTACTCGAGCTAAACAGTTCCCTAGCTCTTTTAGCAGATCTTTGAACCTTACAATACTAAATACCTGGATTTTGATATTTTCATGTGGGGCTCAATATTACCGCTAAGATTTCAGACTTTTCTTTGTGAGATATTGACAGAAAAGGTGGGAAGTGTGCCAGTCACCCCTTCTCCAGGGTGGTACGAAGACCTAGCATGGAGGGAACAGGTATAAAAAAGACTTGAATTCCAACATTTCCAGCACTGGCCAGCGGAAGGGAACTAAGTCTGCTGCTGAACATGCTCTACTCATGGAACAAAATCTGCCATTAAATACACGTGCACTAAGCATGATGTTGGACTCTGCGTGGTCCCATGTTTCGGAGAATGCCACGCCACAGAGAAGTTAAAAGTGAAGTAACCTAAACTGTGAACAGTAACTTCAGATGTAAATCCTGTGAAGTCATATAGTGATCCAAGATGCCACAGATATGCAGCAGCAGTTATAAAGTTCTATAGTATAAATATTTACACTACATCTTACATAATGCATGTACTTCGCAGGCTTGATTTTATTATAGAAATGTTTAGATAGTTTACAACCTAATTAATTCATCAAGAGACTGTTAAATTTCATTTCATTAAATTTGAGTGAAAGCTCTAAGAGATATTCATTTTCTGTAAGACTATGGAAGAAAAAATTAAACTGCCTAATTTAAACTCTGGTCTTCTGCAGACTGCACAGGGGGTTTAATTCCAGCACCAAAGGGTTAAATTGTGAACATCATCATCTTACATGTGACACCACACAGTTTGCTAGACATGTGCTTATCTACTGTTCTTCATAGTTACTGCCAGAACCTCAAACCTGACAAATTAAATTATACTTACAATGTACACGTGGACAAAAGAACACAGTCTAAATCTGGTTTGTTGCTAAGTTAGTACACAACTAGTAGCCAGTCTCAATGTCCTGTCCAGCCACAACAGGCATGTGTTCTGGCATTGTCTGCCTGTGGTACAGATTCATAACAAAAATATTTTAAGAAGTGTTTACAGTACAGATTTTGATATACCACGCAAAGCAATGCATTCACCTGCCTCAGCCCTGTTCTAGCAGTCATTAGAAATCCACTGTAATGACAGACGAAATTATTTCCTTGGGCTCACAAAATAGAAGAGTCTTTTGGTCTTTGTTTTTTTCTTGGACAATCTTTCATCAGTTACAAAGAGACAGAACATAATTTGACCATAGATGACATACATGGTACTGACACTTCCTTACTGTCTTTCTGCATCCTCATCCCTTTCATGATGAAATGTGTCTGTTTTACACGATGACTCAGTGCGTACCACGCAGTAAACACTCTCCACCTTGGCTATACAAAACCAATCAATTAATGCCATATAAGGAAATAATTGCTGTTTGTTCTGCGATCCGCACAAAGCTCATCAATAAACTGTGTGGGCAGAATGCAGAATTGTGTAATGTTAAACCTGGTGGTACATATAGTAACCACTGGGCTTTATAAAGGGCATCCCATCTCATTCAGTAATAGTGGCAATATGAAAAATTTAAAAGAAAAATTCATTTTATGGAAACAGGCAACTTCCTTAACGTCTGAAGAATCCAAATTCAGTAAGCTGCTGGGCCCAAATCCATACAGCTTCCCAAAGTTCATCCTCAATTTCTTTCCATTTCCTCCTCCTCCGTGACATCTTTCCTAACCTGACATTCCTATATACAGTAACTACACTACAAGAAGAAATTTCAGTGGTTGCTCAGTGTGGGTCTAGACAGTTGCTGGGATACAGTGTGAGCGGTGAATCATGACTGAACGCCATCAAGATGTTTGTTCATTTGAAATAAGACAACACAAAATATGGCTGCATATACTGATACTGGGTTACAAGACACATGGGCCAGAGAAGTGTCAGCCTATTTGAATGTATCATCAAGCGACGCAGTTTAGTGTAAATGAAAGGAAAAAAAAAGCATAAAATAATCTCATACAGAATAGCCATGATTTATGTGTTGGATGCCCAAGTGCTGTTGGCTTAGATGGGCAAGGAAAAGCTGAGACACTCTGTTGCATCCCCACACCTGACACAACATCCTTCTGCTGCATTTCTGCCCATGGCCACCAAGTGGACCCCAACACACACCAGTGTCTGCAGCCTCAATCAACCTGCAAAGCTTCTCTGGTTGACCTACACCAGTGTTTTTCAACTGCATCCAACTGGTAAGGCGTGAGGGTCAGCTGAGTGGGATATGCGGTCTCAAAAATACACACTTTCATTAATCCTTATGACAGACTTAAAGCACCCCTGTAAAGATCTGCAGTACGGAGTTAATTTCAGGATTTTAAAAAACTGTGTAAGCTTTCATTTTGACAATAATATGTCAGGAACTATTCAGCAAAATGTTATGACACATGAAACATGTCACACCAAAAGGAATCGGGAGCTAAACAAAACGAATCTCATTCTGAGGTCTTCGCTCTCCTGCGATGTTATGCAGTGTAGGTTGGTAGTTAGTTACCAGCATTTTGGGACAATCTATCAGTCCCATCTTCAAGGGTGAAGCTTGACCCTTGCAAGATAGGACCCACGGCTTATCCTGAAACATCACTAACTACACCACAGAACAGCAAAGATCTCGTTTACACTATGGTGGAAGCCTGGAATGACGTCTCATTCTCTAGAACATCCGATATGGTTTTAGGAAGCTGGCCAGTCACAGCCCACAGAAGATGGGATGGCTCTCCTTACCTTAACATCGACACCCACAGCAGTCAGTAGCTGTGCCGAGTGCGGCTTAAAAGCAGGCACAGATCATGCCATGGGCACTGTCTGCATTATTTTCACATCTGCCACTCATGAGGCCTAAAACGGGGCGATTCTTGGCAAATGTAACTCTCACTGCCTCACAACAACCCTATCCTCCCTTCCAGCCTTCTTTTTTAGGTGTGATCGGCCAAAGTCTGTCAAACTGTCCTGCACAACCAACACATTTTCTTCCTCCTTATCTCGTCAGTATCCACTACAACCAATTCACTCACCCTGAAGATGCAGGCAGTAAGGTCCCCCATACACTAGAACATTTAATCATACACTACAGAACCCTGATGGGAGACCATCACCACTCCTAAATATCTGCTTGGAGAGTACTCACTACACGGCAGCACTGCTCTGAGGTGACCAAATATTCACAGGCACTGTCGGAAGTTCTAGTTTCCACATGGGCACCCTGTTTGATTACAAAATATTATGTACCCATACAGGCACTCCATACAGAAAGGGTTAATGACTAAAATAATAATGAAACATAAATGTAAAAACATACTTCTTGGAAAACAAGCCATGTTTTCAGTTTGGTGGGACACACCACACAGAAGGCTGAGACCGACTGTTATACTCCACATTAGGGTACGGCGGACCACTTCTAGAACAAGATTCTGCCCATTAAAGATGCCTAGCACAACTGATGTGACAAGTAACAGTACTTCTGAGTCACTCTGTACAGTGGCTGGTAAAAACATAACAATTATCCTAGTAGCTTAATACTGTCTCACAAAAAAGCAAAGTGGAGGTCAAAATACGAGTGGGTTTTGTTTGTCATCGTACATTTACGCCACATAAAACATCTGTGGCCAAGTTCTGTTCAACTTCATATCAATTATATGAATTTTTTTGCAAATCTGGACGCCAAGTTTCGTGCTACCACAGGTTTCACTGATCCACTGTATGTGTAAAATATATTAACTGGATAAAAAATAGCCACAGATCAGAATACAATGGTAAACAATGACACTCAAAAGGCACTATGTTATCTGCAACACACTATTCACACATGTACATCAATTTAGGAAGACACACTTAGAAATGTGGTGAACATGATCTCATACATGCTAGGCTTCACCGAGTAATGAATCAAACGTCTGTAAATGTTGGAAACCCTTCAGATATATACTTCTTGTAATTAACAAGGAACAATAAAACATGCTTGTAACTATCATTTACTGTGCTTGTGACAGTAAGTGTCTGCAACCCAGGTTACCGTACAAGGTTGAAAGGGAGCAACTCTTCACGCAGAAGCTCCAAACGACTGATGACATAACTCTGTTACAGGAAATACAATCGGTCTGCCAGTCTCTCGCTCGGTGGTCGGTGTATGCTCTGCCCCACCAACTGCGCCAACTTGTGTGCATACTGAAACAGAAAACTTGGTTAAGTTACAAAGTGTGTCAGCAGAGTTGTACATCAAACCATGTGGACAGTGATTTACCCTTCCAGGTAGAGATTTTGCAACACATTAAAAAAAAATCTGTCATTCTGTGCAAGACACTGACTACACAGCACTCAATCCAACTAATTACACATGTGGCCATAATTAAATATTTGTTGTACAAAATCTTCAATTCGTTGAAGTACACCAGCCATGAACAACCTCATGTTCTTCTTTTTGAGTCTATGGACTTAAAATACAAAGAAGAAAACAAGGTTAGTCATGACTGGTTTACTTCAATGAATTGAAGATTTTGTATGTTATATACACATGCCAACGGGGATGTCTAACATTAAATGACTATTTGTTATTTTGTGATACTGTCGTACATGTTTTGGCCCCTACAGGACATCTTCGGGCAGGTCACATACAAAGCAATACATTTGAAACACACACTGTCAAAGATGTGAACAGTGGAGTTAAAATACAGTGTGAACGAGTAAAATATTGCTTAAGAATGTATAAATGTAGATTAATTAATGGTATTTTACACGTCTTGACAATTTTATGTTTAGTTGCACACAAACACCTATGTTATTCCTGTGCTCTTCATTCTAAGGAAGTTGACACTGACGTTAAAATAAATTATCAAAAGATGTAAAATTACCCATAATTAATCTACACTTCATACATTTTTAGCAATATTTTAATTAATAAAACTGTATTTTAACTCCATTTTGCACATCTTTGACAGCATTTATTATAAATGAATTCCTTCATAAATTACCTCCCTGAAGATGGTTTGTAGAGGCCGAAACATATGGGAGGAGCGTCACAAAATAACATTTATGGTTGCATGTTCAATTAGTTGAATTGAATCTTGTATAATAAATGACTGTACCTTTCTCAGGGTCCTGTGAACATGGTAATGAAACTTCTAGCCACAATGCTCCTGCTCCAGTCTTCTGAGTTAAGGTATCATCATTTACCATCACTTCCACGTGGACACAGTGCCCGTCTTCAGAGCCCAGAACTTTGCTACTCACCTACCACACTGTACAGTGCCATAACACAAAAGACCACAACAAAATTCTTCACCACTACAAAAATTTCTTATCTCATACACTGTTCGGCTAAACTACAATTTCCTGTGTTTATATAATGTCAACACAACGTAATTAGATAAACAAAAATATGAATTACAATTCATTCTTGTACTTTTCCAATACACACAAATGAGGTTCTCAAATCCGATAACATGACACAGACATTTTACCGGGGGTGACAATACCACAGTATTCAGGTCTGAAGTGGCTTTAACCCCTTCCCCACCTTCTTTGCCTCTAGCTTCAATCCTACCAGTCACAAATCAACGTCTGTGGAAATTCTGCAATAGGCATCTATAGAAACCGCAAAACTACAGTTACCACTATACATCAAACGACCCAACAGAGCTTAAAATGTTAGCACGCGAACACACAGTACACTGCAAATACAGCCCACAACATAGTCCAAACGTACAAAATACACACATGCAGACAGTATTACATACTGCAGTAAATAATGGATACCTGAGACTTAATAAATCATATTACAAAAATATCCACAAAATGCAACCACCAGTAATGAAACAAAAAACGCAAAAATGTTATAGCTAATACGCAAGAAATGATAACTAAGACACAAATTTTAGAATAAACTACTGAAGAAAAAACAGTATATAAAAACAACTAAAACAGCATGAAAGGAATACAGTTGATAATTGAGGCACACAGATAGTCGCACACGATTCTGGAAACACATGCACTGGCCATACAGTGAGAACACTGGAAGCCCTGCATGCTGAACACACTCTATACACGAAGTAACGATGTTCACCTTACACATACCAATAAATAGAGGTGTAAGAATGACAACAAGAATGCACGCAACACACACAAGAGGAATACAACCAGCCAAAACACCAATTATGACATTTTCCTGGATTAAGATGTCAGAATAATTTAGTACCACAATCACCCCACACGCTTCACTAATACTGTACCCTTTTAACACCTTTCATTTTCAAAAGGATTTCCCACACAAAAACCACAAAAATTTCACAATCAAACAAACACTTCACCCCTTTAATGTTTCTCTTTCTGCTTGTAAATATGTAATCAGTGCTAGAAATGTAATCCCAAAACTGCCACACTTTAAAACACGAAATGAAACACGTGCTATGAAAGTGCATACATCTCTTATTTTAAGTCTTTTCATGTAATTTTAATACAACATGTCAGTCATGTTTATACACGTTAATACTGTGATGTTTGTGTTGTTATACCTCTCTACATGCTCCACTCTCACCGATCTACCTACATGACAGAAACACATTGGAAATTATATCATAAATAAAAATGCACGTGGAAGTTCACTGCGCCGTAACGGTATGAATCCTGAATAAACCAAGTTATGTAAATGATTTCAACCCTCAACGCTGTATTCAATATCCTTAGTGTGTACACCAAATTTATATTACAAGCATTGAGAATGTCAGAATGTCAAAGTGCAAGAATTGTATGAGGACTTTGTGCATTACAGTTTCCCTGTTTTCTTCTGGATCAGGTCAACCTGTTCCTGACACACTCTTATGACCGCTATGGTGCTACTTAATGAAAGAACTGGAACGTAGAGGCACTCACAGTGATGTGAAGTTTCACAAACATACATTTCTCAACTTACATCTGTCAGCACTCATTATAGTACGAATACCTGCGACAGATACAAGTTTTCCACAACATTTGAACCGCACATAATGAGTCAATGAAAAAATTCCCAAAAATTAAAATGTTCCTGTCTCCTACCTAAACGTTAAACCAATATTAAAACACAGAACTTTCTTGCCTAGTTCACCCCATATCTGCTTCTCATGGAGAATTCTGCTCCTAAGACTTAACCCTTCCCTTAAACAAGAATGAATTTTTTAATACCTACTGAGTATTAGTATCACAATAAACCAACAAATGATCAATCAACACAACACATATTTACAGATGTCAAAAGACAGCTACATGTTTCAGCTACTAAAGGAAGCCATCATCAGGCCATAAATAAAAGGAAGTAAAAAGGTAACATTTACAACTGCAATTTGTAGTTTCAGATCTCAAACTTTATGGCATATAATACTAAAGAAATATACAGCACTAAAGAAATATATACTGTAAACTTTGAGATCTCACACAACAAACTGCGGTTATAAATATTTCCTTTTAAATTTATTTTATACACAACCTGATGATGGATACCAATCATAGCCAAAACATGTAGCTGTCTTTTGATATCTAAGAATATACATTGTACTGACAGATCATTTGTTGGTTTATTGGAAACAAATTTTAATGGCAATTACTTCATAAAACATGAGCTCTCAAAATAAAGGCATTCTTATCAATCAGTTCTGTCTCGCGCAGTACTCACCTGGCAAGGAGCAGGAACTCTGATAGTGCCAGGCCAGTTGTAGTACAGGTGACACAGTTTGTACGTGAGTTGCTGCATATAGTCTGTTCTCATATTGGCGCTGTCATGTATAACAACATAGTGTGTTGGGGTCACCGTACCCTGAAACACCACCACACATAAGTCTCCCAAGTTCCTTACAATAATGAAACGACACCCACTCTGTGGGCAATAACTGATATGTGTTACTGTTACGAAAGTATTCCCCTCTACCACACACAACCCACTTCTATTTTAACCTTCTAAAGCCTAGCGGTAACTTTACGTACCACCAGCTTTCACATTAAAAAATTCTACATAGTGCCCACATTGTGTTTGTGTGTTTTGTACGGATCTCAGAACAAACAGCAACTTTTGCCTTATAAAACACTGAGAGACTGGTTTTTATAACCGAAGTGGAGAGTGTTTAGAGCACGGTACGCACTGAGTCCTTATATAAAACAGACACGCTTCGTCTTTAAAGGGTTAATTTCTTGTGTAAGAGCAACAGCACAAAGTGTGGGCACAGTGCAGGGCTCATTACCCAGGTCAGTGACCTATTTCAGGCAATCTTACACTTTTGACCATTTAAATATGACTCCAGAGCCAGACAGTGCCTTTTTTGACCATTACCATCCTGCAAAAACTCGCGAATACCCACCAACACTACGTGCACATCTCCTATACCAAAGTTCACACAAATCAGACAACATGTGCAAAGTATGGAATAAAATTCACTTATGCCCCTACGTAAAGCATGGCTTTCACTGCACCACTTTTTATGAAATTCACAATCTCTTAACAGCATTTCATGGACACCTCCAGTGATAAATTTTATCCACATCAGACAAAAATTGTAGGAAGTACAGGCAAAATTTCATTTACACAGTTAAATGAGTTGCACGTTTCACTGCACTACTGTTCCAAGAGACCCACAATTACTAAACGACATTACGTGGAGATCTATACCAAATTTCACCCAAACCGTTCACAGATATTGAAACTACTGGCAGAAATTCACTGATGCCCTTAAGCACAGGTGCACAAATCCTGGGAGCCATGTTGCTTTCACAACTGAATTATGTATAGTGGTGTCTAATATCTGTGGGTCCTCGGCGTGGAGCTCCCTTCATTCCACCCCTTCTGACACCTGGAATTTTTATATGGTTCCTACATTTTTGGAAAATTTGTAAGCCACTCCCCTTATACGAAACATGACTGTCACTATGTTGAGTTTCATAAAACTTGTGTCTGCTCGATAAATTCTGTATACCAGATTTCATGAAAATATGACAAGTGGGTTAGTTATTGATACCAGGCCACAGAAAGACAGAGCCTGGACATGGTATCCACATAAAACACTTTGTTCATTTGGCAAAGGCAGCCTAAAATTGCAACATTCAAGCAGCTGGACTGCGTACTGTGTATGTGCAAAGTTACACCAGTGAAATGAACGTACAGCGAGGAGAAAAGACAGGCAAAACAGACAAGACTATCATTACCGTGTTTCCCAAAACTCGGCCTGTGTTAATACATTCACTAGCCCAACACAAACTGAGTTCTGAAAAACAACACAAAGTTCTCTGTTTCTTGACTTCTAGAGACTCCACTCTGTATACAAAATGCAAAGCAATGAACTGATCTAGAAGACAAACCATTTCAATATAACAATCAAAGGAAGTCGTACACAGACCTTAAATAACTTTCAAAAATTAGTGTTACAATTCAGTTCAGAAATCCACAGTCTTGAATTTAATTTCTGGCTTAGTTGGTGTAATGACCAAGCTACAGGCTGGACATTCCACGATTTGAATCCCAGCAGAGGCAAGAAATTTCTCTCTTTTCCAGAATATCCCGACCAGCTCTGGAGCCTATGACACCTCTTATTCGATGGCTACCACCACGGGCTCAATCACGGGGGTCAGAGTGGCCAGATCATGACGACGACGACTTGCCGCCATCTACCGACGTAGTTAAGAATAACTGCAGCTATACCACAACTCCCTCTATATGCCTAATGGCATGTGTGGGGAAAAGTTTACCTTTTTACCTTTCTTACACAATAGTAATGAAAATACCACACCTGTAATTTTACCTAGTATTCTGTGTGCTGGGAATAATTGGTCTCTTTACACTAAAACAGAATACACTAAAAGTGCTTCAGAATAGATGAGACATACTAAGCTGTACTGAAAATAACGAAGACTGTGAAACAAGAAACAGTGCAAAGTTTTGGTGATGAATCTCTTAAAAACACTAGGAATGGCAAAGCACCGTACCTGTCGAACATGCTGGCTCACCAAGAAGAAGTCATACCAATTCCTTCTGGTGATCGTGTGATCCATTATGGTGCCAGGGGGTGGATTCTCAAGGCCTGTATCACTTCTTCCTGAATTCTGGAACACAAAACAATGTGACAGCATTACTGCAGCTTGGAGTACTTTGCTGCATATTCCTGTTGGACAGCCAGACTGTATATCTTGTTCAGGACGGCCAATGGCCAGCACAATTCATGAAACCATGACACTGCTTCTCCCCACTGCAGTTTGCCCTGGTACACAAAGGCACATGTTGGGGCACAATACACCACAAGGACAAGCAAAGTCACAGACAGAGGCTGTGACCACATGTTGGTTTAACTTCTTTTACCCCACCATGTACGTGGATGGTCAAAGCGCATACTATTCATCTTTTGCAACATCAGTTTTGGTTACTGAAATGGTGTGTTACTGAATATTTTTAACTCCTCTTAGTGTGTGCAGCTGCAACGTCGGAGTAGATACCTGATTTGTTTTGACTGCAGCATTTGATACTTTGTCACATGATGGACAGAACTGGCTCAGGATCATGTCTGTTAACATGCTTCACTATTAGCAACATTTGAACTCCAAGTTCTGCTACCAGACAATCAGTAATATGTACTGCGTGAAACTATGTTCTCATGACAGGAGGTGGACAGAAGTGCCTTAGGATCATGATGATGATATGCTTTGAAATTAGCAGTGATCTACATGCAGTCCCGTAACAAGTCAGGTTATAAACATCTCTACATACTTCATATGAAACAAGAACATTTGAGGTTAAATATCGTGGGCATACAAGAAAAACCCACTACGTCCAACAAACAGTTTTGAGAAATACGAATATAAATGTCCGATCAGCAAACAAGCTTCCCTGGACCTGGCAAAAACTAAGTGTAAAGGTAAACGGGACCCTATAAAGGCCATCAAGGCCCTAGAGGGAATAGAAGTACAGCTCTAACCTTTTGTTCACTTTGGTGCAAGAAGGGGGTGGGGTGGCTAGCCCCATGCCCTGAAAAACTAAAGTGTACCAATGTAAAATAATTTGTGAATGGATTACAGGATTTTCCAGGTCACGGAGGTGATAGATATGGGCCTAATAGTTACAAAATCTAATTTTTCAACCGAAGTGTACTTAAATGGTTTTCCTTGGACACACACGATATGACAGTTTCAGATACTGGTAGTGTATATGACGAGAAAGGGGGGGTGTGAGGCCGCCTGGCCTTCCTTGTTGATTCTGGTACTAATGCATGCCCACCAGATTCATGCACAATGTTCAACAACTCACCAGAGCTAAGAAGATACGTGTATTGATTCGTTTGTGACATACCACCACCGTGAGTTTCGGGTGGTAGTCAGGGCTGACATGCTGGAAACAGCTTTCAAATTGTGGAACTTCATACTCAGCCGACACTGCCAGCTGGCCGGCACCCACACCATCTCGGTAAATCACCACGCGGTCAGGAAACCTGTGGTTCACCTGCATGTCAGAACAACAAAAAATGCTATACCTCTTAGCTATATGCAGTCCTCATATTTCAGGAATAAATTTATGCAAGTTACAAGCATCTCATCTGAATATGTCAGTACAGAGGTCACAACTAGTAATAAAAATGAAGATGCATGACAAAAACAGTTGAGAAACATGATATCAGAAAAATTATACAGAAACACACCAACGCATGGACACGTTTGTTAATACTGTTAGTAGAAGTTTATTTATTTCTACTAAGAGTGTTAACAAACGTGTGCATGTGTTGACGTGTTTGTGTATATTTTTGTGACTATGTGCTCAGTATGGACAATATAAAAAAAATGACATCAGAACGTAAAAGAGATTTATCAAAGCGTAACCAACCCAGCTGAGTCCACCTTGAGAAGTTCAGTTGCACAACAAGCCACAAAATTCCCTGCATTTTATGACACCTAAAGGTTTATTACCCCATTCATGACAGCCTGTCATTCTCCAGCTGGATAAATAGAGTATGCACAGTCCCATCATATTTAAGATAGACCTTAACTGTGTCATCACATCTACACCTAGATCTTTCAAGAGGACCATTTCCTTCAGATCTTTCTACCAAATCTCTGCTCTACCGTATCACTCTTCTCTCTCATGTGTGCCACATACCCAGTCTAGCTCATTGTCCTTGACCTGATCATCCCAAAGGTATGTGACAGGTACTATCACTTTCTCCTTAATGTGACAAACCAAGTTTCATACCCACACTAAACAATGAGCAAAATGATAGTTTCACACATTTTGGTCTCTACGTGTCAGGATTTTGATGGGGAGACATGAGGGAAAGAGACCACTCTGAAAACCCACAGATAGATGGGAGAATATTAAAATGGATCTTTAAGATGTGGGATGGGGCGCATGGACTGGATTGATCTGGCTCAGGAGAGTGACAGGTGGCGGGCTCTTGTGAATGTAGTAATGAACCTTTGGGTTCCATAAAATATGGGGAATTTCTTGACTTATTGGAAATGTGTTAACTTCCCAAAAAGGACTCTGCTCCATGCAGTGAGTGAGTGAGTGAGTGAGTGAGTGAGTGTGAGTGAGTGAGTTAGGACACAGAGAGCCCAAGGATTCTAAACAAAATGGTGGTTGGCACTACCTGAATTGAATCTGTTCTTGAATTCATGCACGCAGTTTTGACTTGTTAGCGCCACTCCCAAATAGTGCACTTGAACTTCACAACATTCACAAGACTATTACGCACTTTTAAGATGTGATTTTGTCCTGCATTCTTGTCATAATAAACTAATGCATACTTAGGTTTTGTCTGCACATCTGTCCAGATCAACCTACTTAGTGGCAACCAACGAAACCCTTATATACAGAATTTACATTTCTGTCCAATAAACTAATTTCACTGGCATTAACATGCTGATGTGTGTTATTCAATTTTCATTCCTTTCAACATTCTTGGACCTTCTTCAAGGAATACTCTAAAGCAAAGCTAACAACAAAGGCAACATACATAGGCTATTCGGAAATCAATCTCCAGTGGCCTGTTGAAAAAACAAGAAAGAAGGAAAAATATTTTATTATACACAAAAGTTAGCTACATACATAGGCTACTTCTTGACATAATCACCCTCTGAATTGAGGCACTTGTCATAGTGTGACACGAGTTTCTGTATCCCCACATCAAAGAAAGTTGCCGCCAAGTGTGAGATTCATGCGGTGATCTGTTTTTTGCGAGCTGAAGTCCATGGTGCGGCTGAAATTCACTGCAGAATGAGTGCAGCGTATGGACCAAACTTTATGAGTAACACGTGTTAAGGAGCGGTGCAGAAAATTTTGCGATGCAAGAACAGACGTGCATGATGAGTGGGGCCATGGACAGCCATCTCTAGTGACTGATGACCTTGTGCAACACGTTGACAAACTGGTTAGCGAGCGACGCTGATTCACTGTCTCTGAACTTTCACTGGAATTCCCTCAAGTTTCTCGAACAGTTTTGTGTGAAATTGTCACAAAAAAAACTTGGCTATCACAAGTTTTGTGCCAGATGGGTGCTCAGCTCCCTGGCAGCAACTTTCTCTGATGTGGGGACACAGAAACTCACGTCATGCTATGACAAATGCCTCAATTCAGAGGGTGATTATGTCGAGAAGTAGCCGACATATGTAGCTAACTTTTGTATACAATAAAATATTTTTCCCTCTTTCTTATTTTTTTAACAGCCCACCGAAGGTTGATTTCATAATGGCCCTTGTATGTATAATGTAACATCCAGGCATGTTCATGCAACCACCGCTCCCACAGAAAAGCAGTATTACATACCTATTACAAACAATTAATTAATTCACAATAACATAAGACTCTACGTGATGTAGAATTTGATAGTGTCCAGTATTTTTGCCAGCACCATCAATGCCCCAACTCCCACCAAAGTTGCTTATGTGCATACAGTTTTGGTCCTGTGCAGCCATTACTTATTGAACGTGTAATCAGATACTGCACAAAGTTTGGCATAACAAATAAGCTACTCCCAATTCAGGAAGAGACGGACACTGTAAACATGGTGGACATTAATTAAATATTTTCTTCATAAAAAATCATTTAGGAACTTCGCATTTCTGTGTCAACTTAAAGACGTAAGGCACGGTATTCAGTCCATAAGTCAAAGGCTGGGTTGGAAAAAACGTGCAAGCAGGTAGAAATGGTACTTCTGAGATAGCTCCAGCAAGAATGTGCTCTTCATCTATTAGCGGTAGGTGTAAAAGAATCCTGTCCTGTATTTAAGAATGTGCCAAAATCACTAAGAAGGCAAGACCTGGAAAATGGTTCGATGGCAAAAACGAATATTTCTTCTTCTTCTGAAACTCTGCAGGTTTAAGCTACTGAGACTGTTCCTGTCTTTGATGATGAATTTGGTCCCTCCGTCTTACTCTCGTTCTCCCCTGATCTCTCCTACCGGCAGGTTTATATTTCAGGATCTGCTGTGGTAGTCTAGTGCTTCTCATCCTGTCTACAAGTTTTACCCAGTCTCTTTGATATTCTTGAACTACATTTTTTACATTCAGTCTTGCTCTAATTTCTGTGTTTCTAATTTTGTCTAGTGTTGTCAGTCTGAGGAATGCTCTTAGAAATTTAATTTGCATTGCTAAATGAAACATCTAATATGGAATTTATATAAAATAATAACATAGTAAGGGCACTGTCGATTTTAGTACTCAGACACAAAATAATGCTGTTTTCAGGTTCAACCATTTTCAGACATTTTCCCACTTACTGAGCTGAATTTGTTGACTTTTCCCAGAAATATCTTAAGAGGGTTTACTGTATCTGTAGCTACTCTGCATACGCGGACTCTACCTCTTACACGCATAATCCGAGAACACGCCAACTATGGTGATGAAAACACCGAAACTAATTTTAGCAAACATTTAGATATCCTGCATACTAACATCATAGTAATATTTGAGAGCAGAAATGAAGCAAGTTTTCAGACCATCCACCAGCTCCTGGCCAGCGCCTTGGAAACAGGCTCTGCTAAACCATCGTGTGAAAGTCTGATTGAGGGAGGCCACAAAACCAGCAACACTGCCTCCTCTCCTGCCTGTGTCATGGAATGCATCAATCCCACATACCATGCAGTTCTCCTGCAAAACAGCACACAGGAAAACAATACAAATGTAGAACTTCCAAGTTAACAAACAAACAAACAAAAAAAAAGGGTTTACAATCTGAAGGAGCTGAATGTTACACAACGCAGCCATAATAAACTTTTGCCATATGACCAGCTGCGTCTGCATATTCTGACAAAGAAGAATTTCAGTGCGTTTCACATGAAAACTTCACAAACCTCACATGACATAATTTTATGACACTTTTTGCAAGCTGGTAAAATCAAAGACATCAACCGTTAAGTGGTTACATCTTTTAGCAGGATCTGTTCACAACCTTATGGCACTGTCCAACCAACCAGCCGGAGTCATTCTATTTGCACTCATCTGCTGGGAGTAGCATAGGGATGTCAGGTTTTGTCGATTACAAGCAGTCGCAGACAGCAATCATTCTGCTGACTGCTACTAACCAAACCAAAAAAACTGTTCCTCATGTGATACACTATACAATAGCAGAGTCTAAGATAGGAAACCATAGTTATTCAGAGCCAAGGCCATGCTATAGCACGTAATGGATGGAAATACATGTCAGAAGAGGCGTTAAATGTAATAAAAATGAAATATTGAGGTAAGAAAACAACTATACCTTTTGCAAAGAGAGATGATACTGCTGCAGGCATATTCCATACATCCATCTGCCTGCACTACACGACTGTCATACACCAGGCTGTAAGCAAGCTGCCTGCACACACAAGTGCCATAAGATCGTGACCAGACTCTAAAATGATGGGACAAAATGTCCACACTCTGATCCATCCACAACTACTTGCAGGCTGAACAAGAGCATCCCGCATCCAAAATTCTCAGCTATAGCAGGTACTTATCAAAATGTATTTGATTTGTTACCAGAGGAATCCTGACTGCCCACAGGGTGCCGCCAAGCTTACAGTTGATCTGCAGAGCTATCTTCTGAACCACTGATCGCACCCTGTCAGGTCTGGACAGCGTACGAGAGTTGATAACCTGTGAACAGAATTCTTGGACCGTCAGTCAAAAGCAGTGATTCTTAAACCAGCTGATGTCAAACATTTCACGGCAGTCCTGTGAGGAAGACAACTGTAACATCTTATGCCAAGTGTCCAGTAAGTAAGTAAGTAAGTAAGTAAGTAAGTAAGTAAGTGGGTGTGTCGGTAGGTAGGTGGGTGGGTAGGTTAGGTTAGGTTAGGTTAGGTTAGGTTTGGGTGGGTGGGTGGGTAGGTAGGTAGGTAGGTAGGTAGGTAGGTAAGTAAGTAAGTAAGTAAGTAATTAAGTAATTAAGTAAGTCATAAAAATTAAACAAGTCATTACAACATTAAATGTAGCTCATCTGTACTGCTGAGGTATCACTACCTATCAACATAATCCCTAGGCAAAGTGATGTGTTTGTCCCACATTTGCACTAATTTAAAAATTCTGTCATGGTATAAATTGGGTTCCTGCATTTGCAACCATTCTTGAATATCCATTTCCACTTCCTCACTTTTGTGAAATCAGCAACCTAAAATGGTGACACGTTGGTTTCCCAAAATCAGTTCCTCTAATCGCGCTGCATTCACTTCAATCCTTGATGTAATCGGCTAACCAGCGCAATCATCATCATGGATGTCTGATAATTTTCAAGCTCTCTGCACCATTTTCTGACAAGCCGCACTCCCACTATGGCATCACCGTACAGTTCTATCACTCTGCAGTGAATTCTGGTGACAGGAACACATTTTGTTCATAAAAACCAAACAACACTACGAACGTTCCACATGGCCAAGATTCCCAGTGCCATTGTACACAAACCTATTCTACATGTGACATCTGACTGATTCTTGCTCCACCTGTTACATGTCACCCCTACTACAAGTGCCACCTCCTACCACAAAACATAATGTTTTAGTAACACAAAAGTTATGGACTGGGAAGCCTTACTTTTTGAACACGCCTCCTATTACGCCATGCTTGATATTACACACTTCGGAAGGTTTACTCTTTATCTGTTGCAACATAGGGGTTTGGGGGTGCGAAGGAAAGCCACTTTTTTAACACTGGTCATCTGAACTCAAACATTCTATTAGACAGTAACGTCCTGTCTCACAAAGTGGAGGTTCCTGTACATTCAGGATCAAAGATGTAGCTACAAAAGCCAACACATGCTATTTCCAATGCTATTTCAGTCTAGATTTTGTTTGGTGCCTGTGTCACTAAAACATTACGATTCCATCATGAATCGAACCCGCAGTCTTCTACCTTGTAGTGCAGTGCCCCAACCAACTGTGCCACCAAGTGCCCTGTTAAGGCCACTGGTCCAAATAAATGGCTGCCGGAAGAAGGTTCGGCTTGATGCAGTTAACGGCGTCCAGTGGTTCCCCAACCAGCAGAATTAAACAGGGAACATCCTCATATTAGCCAGTAAGTTTCCAAGAAAAGCTTGCCATGGCTGGATCAAAGTGACATCCAGGAAGTTTCACACCCTCACACTGTTGAGTTAACTGATAAAGATCTTGAACAGCTGACAGCATGCACTGCACCAGATGAAGGGCATTGTGAAGCCATTGCGGGGAGGCATCAGCTGGCTAGAAGAACTCAGAAGATGTACGATTTGGTCGATCACTGGGGGTCAACCATTCCATAGACAGGCAGTTCAAATTTAAGTATGACATGGAGGCTGTCACAACCCCATACACGGTGCTGTAAAAGGACATGCTGAAGAAGCCGAAGTATTCAAGATCACCCCTTTCTTCACCAAGTCTTCTGTCTCCCCTTCTTCCAAGCATTCTACAATGCTCAGCCACCTTGACATCTTCATCCAGGAGCACCCATGACATCCCAATAAACACCATCATCAATATTCTCATGTTTATTAACCCTTTAAGGACAAAGCGTATCTGTTTTATATAAGGACTCAGTGCGTACGGCACTGTAAACACTCTCCACTTCGGTTATAAAAACCAATCTCTTAATGTTTTATAAAGTAAAAGTTGCTGTTTGTTCTGAGATCCATACAAAACGCATAAACGCACTGTGGGCACCACGTAGAATTTTTTAATGTTAAACTTGGTGGTATGTAAAGTTACCGCTAGGCTTTAAAAGGTTAATCATTAATCATACATATTAACTACAATGTTCTGTGTCTCTCTGGCTGTCCCAACCCAACATCTGCTGCATCGTCGGAAGTTCACAGAGCATTTTTACTGTTTGGAAACGTTTAGAAGATAGTAACCGCTGTGAACTGTGACAGTTTGCTGTGAAGCAGATGCAACAAAGGATTTACGTAGTAGAAAACTCAGCAGCTTTGAAACAAGCAGTGAACTTACCTGTGAAGCGATTGGCATTTCAGAGCAACACAGCTTCTTTACAGCTGAGTATCTATCATCCCTTGCAGTCGGGAAAATGATCACCACCAGCTGGAGGGCGGGGTTTATGTTTTGCCGCAACATACGCAGATAGGAGTCAGTGGTTTCATCCCTCAAACCTATAATGTGGGCATCACCAACCTGGATTCCCATCTGGGGTCCAATTTTTCGCATCATGCCTGCAAATTCATTGGCATAACGCAAGTCACGAGGCGAATGGATGATAATCCACCTCACCAGATCCACCTGCAACACAACACAGTCCCCAGGGCTATGATCCCTAGAAATATTAAGTGCCACTGTGTAACATTCAATCACCCAGGCAAATTGGCACCCAGAATTTGTGCGCCCTTTATTTCACCCTTGTATTTCCACACTGCATACACCTCACGCCGTAACACTTCTCCACACCTTAGCAAAAGATTACAATCTCTCATAACCAGCATCTTGTAACCCCTGCGATGCAATAAACAGGGAGATTATGCTCAATTTTTATGATTAGGTCATTAACTGTTTCTTTGGCCTCAGGTCATACTCACAGAGAACACAGCCTCAATTACAAAAATCCAGTCCAGCGAGGTACTGCACATGCATGTGGTCTTAATGTAAAGTGTCTGTTACTTTTGTACAGTTTTAACTAAAATAAGCAACATGTCAACATATTTTGGCAAATATCACAACACCAATACACAGTGAAACAATCAGCACAGACAGTTTCAAGCACATCACCAGATTTTCACATTTTGCCGACAACAAAGTCAGTAATACGTAACATAGTAGAAACGAGAATGATGTTGAAGAAGTAAACAACTTTGCGTACTTAGGAAGTTTGGTGACTAGCCCTGGAGGGGCAGAGCAACATGTAAAAATATGGATTCACAAAGCAAAGGCACCTTTTATTCAACTTTATCGAGCATGGAAAGGTTGGGAGATATCCATTGCAACAAAGGTAAGGTTTTTAGAAGTAATGTTAAATCTGTTGTTCTATATGAATCTTAGTGGAGGCAAAATTTTCTGTACCCATCTAGACTGGTTGTGGTGCCCACCCAGCCTTCTGTACAATGGGTAATGGGGTCTCTTTCGAGGGGGAAAAGTGACAATGGTATGGCATTTACCACCCACCCCCTCTAACATCAAAGTTAAAGAAAGAGTAGGGCTATACCTCTACTCCCCAATCTGGGCCTTCATGGCCTACAGTAGGATGAACTTTAACCTCTTTACCTGTTCTGAAAGCAGGGCACAGGAAAGGATATGGAAAAAACCAGAGCACGGCCTGTAATATCAAAAAGGAATGGCGGCATTCCTTCGGATGATGAGGTCACAGCCTTTTTTCTGTTCATGAGATGAAATGTCAAAGGATACCAAAAGATTTTTTTTTGTCTTGTCCATATGTGCATATCCAGCACGCAAATTGTGTGTTACAAATTATCAAACAAGATACACCATCCCTATTCAGATGTGAGAGTGCAGCTAGCAAAACAAATGATGGAGACAGTGTGCGTGCTGGAGATCTACGTGTGACGACAACCTTCACTGAGCTCACAATCCCTCGGAGATCTGGCTACATTCAGGGCACCTTTCCCAAACGCACATCCCTCCAAAAGAAAAGCTGTGACAACAAGGTGTGTCGTGTGTGCTAACTATGGAACAAGAAGTGAACCCGTGTGGCAGAACATGAAATGTGATACATCACCTCACTTACTAGACTGCTTGGAAGCCTGCCGCGTAAAAATAACATACAGTCGAACCCAGCTATAAGGACAGTGGTTTATATGACACCTCACCTATAGTGTCAGATATTCTGTGGTACCAATTAATTCCTGTTAACCATAACACTATAGTCATCTCAGTTATAACAACATTCATTTATAACAACACAAAATATTCAGTCCCTTTCAGCTTCCCTTGGACATTGTAACTGAGTTTGACTGTATCTGGACAATATATTTGGTAAGTACACACTTTCAAATTTATATGTAAAAAATTTTACATCAGAATCCCCAACTATAATTTCATAATGAATGTAGAACGGGTAAATGAACCTGAGTTCTACGCCAGCTGAGGGGTACTTAAATCTGACACAGTCCTTCATGCCTACAGCGTTAAAAAATGAAACTTGTAGCCAGCCCTACTAAAGCAAGGGCAAAATGGCAAAGTGAATCAAGCAGTAACATTTCTGACTTGTCGCATGGATGTTGGAGGTGAATTAAGGTAAAGGGACACTGGGCTGAAATCCTATCACTTGTGCACGTCTTTTAAAAATTTGAAAACACTCTGACAAAATGTATATTAGGTGTGATTTTTAAATTGGGACTATACTTCTCATGTAAAGGATACTTAAATCCCTCCAACTACACACCAGGAATGCATTTAAAGCGTCACCATGATGGGGGAGGCTAATTCACTGATGAACGTTCTCAGAATTAATAGACTGTAGCAGTCAGAATTGGTTTACTTAAAAGTATGGGCCCTATGACTTTGTATACATTTACTGCACACTAAACTCTGGCTTATGGCTATTCACAAACTGATGGAGGTTTCAAGAACAATGGTAGTTGTGAGTGCGGCTCTTTATGATCCTACTTAAATTAAACCATGCCACCTGTAAAAGAAAAAATGTGCATTTTCTGTTTGTCCACCATGGAATCTGGTGTTCAAAATTTTTCCACGGAATCTGGTGTTCAAAATTTTTCCACTGTATCATATACTGTTCTTTTACATGGCACAGTTCACGTGGCATTTTTTTTTTAATTTTCTGTAACTTTTTTTCCCAGGATGCACACTTTGTGGAAGTACTGCAAGTGAACATTATTCGTTCAACTGAATAAATATCACAAGACTGCTGAGACCATCTTAACACCACATGTAATACAAGATGGCTAACAAGTAGATGTCTATTCCAACTGCTCAGATATCACAAGCAACGTAACAGCTGTAACGCTGGTTACACTCCTACGCTCATATGAGGTCATTTCCCTACATTTGGAAGAAACAATAAATCTGTCTCTCTACGTAATATTCAGTATACTATTCAAGCTGTATACTACTGTTTTGTTATGTACATGTGCCGAACTGTTTGGTCCTCAAAGCAAAGAGTTAAGTCTACGCAACTTATGTCTTTCAGTTTGTGTTAAGGATACAATTTCTCATAAATGAAGCACAAAACTTGAAGACAGGCTTCTGTATCAATGGTGTTTTACTTTACGGCACAACAGAGATAACATATAAGTACAATGATTAACAAAATGACGAGGAAGCAAGCAGACTTGCTCAACTTACCGCACTCAGAACTTTGTTACGAGTTGCAGCCCCTCCCCAGTCCGCCTGCTCTGAGCCCTTGTTGTGCACATTGCTACCAAATATGATTGCCTCAGGGTTAAGCACTCGGGCCATGAGATCCACTGTGCTTGGATCCAGTGCAAGACCCCATCCTGCCAGCAGGGACCGCGCACGTTCATTTTCTGGAAAGAGTTTGTAAACCAAGAGCTAGTACGTGGTCAGCAAAAAATATACGTAAATTATTAAGGAGTCTGTAAACCAAGTACAGTAAAATCTGCGATATCTGGAACTGGATTATCTGGAAATCTCCATTAACCAGCAAATTGCCAAACAGCCCCACTGTGTTTCACTCTTGCATTAAACTGCAGCACTGGCCCCTATTCTGAGAATTCACCAGATGTTCAAGAAAGCTTGTAAGTCGCACACAGATCCTCCACTCATATCCAAAGGGGTAGCAGTGATGAAGCCGGGTGCAGTATACGCATCCGTGGTGAAACTAACGGCATCGGATGGTGACACGAAGTGCAGAAGAGAAATAAAGAACTAAGGTTGATTTCTTCTGATAACCAGTAAAGTTTAAGTCCGTATTATATTACTTATGTTGCTCAAGAGAGAACATCTACGGGGTAAAATTACATATGTGAACAGTGAAGATGATGACACCAAAATGTGTATGTAATTCGGTGTTGTGAATATGACAATTAAGAGTTAAATATTGGTGTTCTGGTTTTTTTTATTATGTGTGCACCTTGTTATGTAAGTAGTGGTGAAAAGGGCTAGAATGTGCAGCATGGAAAACAGGACAGGATATCAAGTGACAAGTTAAATGATTAGGTCTGTCCATGAGGTTGCTTGGTACACTAAAACACATACTGAGTATGTAACTTCTGATATCCAAAAAACTGTGATGTCCCGCAAACCTTTGGTCCCGGAGATGCCAGATATCACGGACTTTACTGTACCAACAAGTAATCAGCTAATAACGTAGGTAACTTACTGAACAGCTGAGGATTCATACCATCTGGATATGATGACTTGCAGTAACAGACTAACAGATACACAGAATAAACAAAGAAATACCTTGGCTGGAATTGCTGGGGGAGGAGTGAAATTTCAAGCCTTCGAAACCAGTAACAATGGGTAGAATTTCAGTAACAATGGGTAGAATTTACGTTAGGCTTGGGGTGTCTTTAAGTGCTAATGTGGCTCTGCTGGCACCTTTTGCAGTGCTTTAAGAACTACCACATAAAGACGAATTACTGATATACTATAAATCACTTCCTCATAATCTGCTGGCATTACTGTACCAGCTTAAACAATAATAATTGAATTTGACTAAAACTGCGCATGTTACACTGACACAGTGAATCCCTAAGCAGCATTCTGAACTTTACTACAGACAGCAGTGACAACAGCGTATTGCTCCTCAACATGCCTTTCTTCTTACCCTGTATATTTCTGATGAACTTCTTAATTGCACCTTGGCGCTGGTTGGGTGTGATTCTTGTGTACATACTTATGTCCTTCATCACCTGGAAATCACTCCGCATCGCATCCGTCAACCCCGTGAGGTAGCAGAGTTCAGGAACCAGGCACACAATGTGCTCCACATCCTGCAACAAAGGAACAGTTCCATCATTACTTTGGGGTCAACAGTTGTCAATATACAGCGATGTAACATCCTGTGTAACATGAGTGGGGCTACTCAAACAGCTTTTATAAATCCAGATGCTGTAGGATATGGAAAGAGGAGTTCATTCACACTATCTCAGTTCTCACATAAACCATATACGACACGGTACAAACACTTAAAAATATTGTGACGCACTGCACATATGAATATCCAGTCAAATAATCTTAAGACACTTCTGCAAATATTACACAAATCAGGTTTATAAAGCAGAGAAACTTCTTAAAATGGTAACCTTGAAAAGGCGTTATTACTTCGCAATTCTGTACCAAAAATTATGTACACTTTACTTCAATATTACTCCATATGAGTTCTGAAATAAATTATTTTCACTGTCAAACCACACTTCCAAGTCTTCCCTTCTTTGGCCATTTTGATATATGCACAACACGCAACACATTTTTTTACAAGCACCAAAAATCTCTCATCACTGTTGTTTCATATGTACATACACACCAGCACACACAATGTCACACAAATTGATCTGCTTTAGATGCTTACAATTTCCAACGCACATATTTGCTCATACTTGTCTGTCATGCACAGTATTCTGAAAGACCAGAACAGAATGTCTGTCATCCCCCAGGACTTTTTAAAACGTACTCCGGGCTAACAGACGGGCCTAGGAGCAAATGACCACTGTTCTCGAAGTACTCCATGGCTTTCTGATGTGGGCAGCAGTTTGCACCCATCAAGGGTTATCAGCTGTGTCATCTGTTTGCGGCCATAAGACTGTGCCATTGATCCATGCCCCACTCTTCACATGGACAGTCTTTGAAAGTGGCGTCAATTTACACCATGCCTGACCACACTGCTGCCGCC
Source organism: Coptotermes formosanus (assembly GCA_013340265.1). Lineage (NCBI taxonomy): Eukaryota > Metazoa > Arthropoda > Insecta > Blattodea > Rhinotermitidae > Coptotermes > Coptotermes formosanus. The sequence continues at coordinate 104,863 of BLKM01000577.1, read as the reverse complement.
GCCGCCACCACCACCACCACCACCACCACAGGCCACTTTCTCTTCCTCCTAATTTTTCCATCCTCTTTTTCTTCCCCTTCTTCCTCAATTTTTGCTGGAACTCTCCCATAATTAGTAACTGTATCTTCTCATAGTTTGCTGTTTTCATCTTTTTCCACATTGGCCATGCACTTACAGACTCTGAATACTGTGATTCACTTTTACATGACTGTCGAACTTCAGACAGAAATGCCAAGTGGCTGAATGGACTTTATGAGACAGACATTTGGTGTAGCATCCATCTTGTTTACAATTTCCAGCTTTTCTAGAATCTGGACCAGCTTATGTTTCATGCCAGTTTCTCATATCCATGCTGATCACATGCGCAACAATTAATAACACCAGAAAATGAAAACTGTACACACGTACATAATGTCAAGTGAATATAACACACATCTACATAAATTCTGCAGACACAGTATTTCAAATTGATATAATTAAAGCAAAACAACTAACACTCACAATATTCTTCACCTTTAATCACTTCTTCACTTTCCAGACTGCCCATACCTCATCGGATTACATCTCTCAAACTTCCAAGTTTTGTCAAATACATTCACAGTGCTGCGGACCTGAATTCCCTGATCAGATCATAGCACAAATGTAAAAATGGCTGACAGAGGCTTATATTGTCATGACAATCCACTGTCAGCCCAGAAACACTTACAAGCTTCAAATATGGTCCACTCACTGACCAGTATGACAGACACACACACACACATCATAAATACGTTATATGTCGTATCCTGGGAAACACGTGGAACCAACCTTGGACATTATCATTCAGGAACTGACATCATTTTGTCACTGCATGTTTCAAACAAACCATACGAAAGGGAAGTTTAGGAAAGTGTAAGATTTTGATGCAAGAATGTATTAGGGGAGGGAACAAAAATTCAATGTTAGGAATTTTTAATGCTTTTTAGGTAAGATATCCTTTCAAGTACAGAACACATGAAAATGTGAAACTATGTCTTAACCACATGGCAAAATGTTGGTACTAAATTATTCTAAGATTCAATGCAGTTGACACCATACAGTCTAGCAGGTTGTGTGAACAGACACCTGCAGTGTCCAGTTTCTACCCTGGAGTGATACCAAACCTGAATGCAGCAAGTTCCTCTGAAACACTGGTTCCTATCTAGCAGACTACATGAAGCGATACAGCAATCATGATTTAACCCTTTAAAGATGAAGCATATCTGTTTTATATAAGGACTCAGCGCATACTGCGCTGTAAACACTCTCCACCTCAGTTATAAAAACCAGTCTCTTAATGTTTTATAAGGCAAAAGTTGCTGTTTGTTCTGAGATCCATACAAAACAAACGCAATGTGGGCACCACGTAGAATTTTTTAATATCAAACCTGGTGGTGTGTAAAGTTGCCGCTAGGCTTTAAAAGGTTAAATAAGCAGACGTGCGACCGTTCACACATGCACAAGTACGCATGCATGCTACCAAAGTTGACTCAAGGCCAATGTTAGCAGGGTTTGGAGATGGCAGATTTACTAGCTAACAGACACTTCAAACAAGTTCTCCTGTTTCTTACTGATTTTTAGCCGTGAAGAACCAGTCTGATCTTCTGAGTTATGAAATAATGTAGTCACGTTGGAACTTGCTGCCTCCATGTTCAGCGTTCAGCAAAAACTAACAACACAGATGAGAACCTGAACACCAAATGCAGCTGCAATCCACTGCCTCCATGTTCAGCGTTCAGCCAAAACTAACAACACAGATGACAACCTGAACACCAAATGTAGCTGCAATCCATTGAACATACGTGTGGCAACCAAGATACATAATTTAACCTTTTAAAGCCTAGCAGTAACTTTACATACCACCAGGTTTAACATTCAGAAATTCTACATGGTGCCCACATTGCATTTATATGTTTTGTACGGATCTCAGAACAAACAGCAACTTTTGCCTTATAAAACATTAAGACATTGGTTTTTATAAGCGAAGTGGAGAGCGTTTACATCACGGTACGCACTAAGTCCTTATGTAAAACAGATACGCTTCGTCTTTAAAGGGTTAATCTTGTCACTTTATAAGAACAGGTATGACCTTGGCTGTGGTGATGCAGGATGCCCAACCATTATATGCATGTAATCAGTAACTGATGCGCTCCACTTTAAAATATAACAGGCTGAAGTGAAGCTGCATCTTGCGTGCAGGCTCATTTTACTGTTTTCTTTTCTAGTCTATCTGGTTATGGGTGCGCATAAATTTTACACCAAGCTTGCTGCAAACTGAACATCTAAGAATGGGTGACACGTGACAAGGGACAAATGCAGCAACAGGGACTTATATTTTGACAGGACCTGTATGTTTTCTCTAATGGTAGCTCAGAGATAAGAGATTCTACCCATGCTGCCAAGGTCAAAGCAGTTCCTGTCATGAGATCTCGGCTCTTCCATGGTATTACACAGCATCGAATGGTAATCCTTTACTGACGTTTTGAAGATGGGACCGACACATTGTCCCAAAACATCGGTACAGGATTACCGTTCAATGCTGTGTAATACTCCTGAAGAATGCGTATCTCATCAACATCATGGCAGAAGACTAAAATCACAGCAGCTCTTGTCAGTCAAGAACTCTACTGATAGCAGTCAGTTGAGTCACTAGGCTACAGGCTGGAAGACTGCGGAATTGTGGTTCATCTCTTTGCAGATTTTTCCCCTCACCGAAATGTCCACACCAGAGCAGGCTCAAACCACCTAAACTTCAATGGGTGTTACATATCTTACTGGGAAAAAAGCAGCCACCACATGATATCAACCACTCGCCTACATCTAGTGCTGAGCTAAGAATGTGTGTGGAGCTGTATCTCCATCCCCCATATGCATCCACAATGTGCATGGTTAAGAACCTTGTCTTCGCCTTTTACCCAAGCACAGAGTTTCTAGATAAGAAGGGCCCAGACACAAACTTCTCCCATGTAAAAGGTAAAATTTCTGAACTCTTGCCAGAACCCCCATAAGGTAAAGGTCAAAGTTGTCACTGTACGCATCATGAAGGCATATGTGGACTGCAAGTATGGCTACACTCATTCTCAACCTCAGCGCTAGTGTAGATAACTGATCTGCTTCACTCCACAGATGTTTTATTCCTGCAGACAGAGATCTCGGTACCTGCTGAACAGGAGGCTAGACCGGCCACAGAGCTGGCCTTCTTGATATTCTGAGAAAAGAAAAATCTCCTGCCCCTGCTGGGACTCAAACCCCGGATCGTCCACCCCACCGCCTGGTCACTATACAAGCTACACCATCCTAGCTCAAATTCCCGTAAGAAATGTTAAGTTTTCCAGCATATAAAGTTCACATATATAACATTTTCCTGCTTTTAAAACTTCCTGATTTACACAAAATGTTTCCATCCAATACATTTAAAAAGGCTTAACCAGCAATACTCATGTGCTGGTGATTAAACTGCACCACAGTTGATGATCGGCTGCAGATCACTTTGATGTTACACATCCCAGTGTGCTGAAATTCAGTACTTCTGATTAAAGCCTGCAAATAACTTGTATACGCAATGCACACACTGCTTCTGTCTCCACAGTTTTTGCTATTTATTATAACAACCGAAGCACATCAGGGGGATGGTACAGTAAGGTCCTAACTTCAAGCATAGTTCTGACAATTGTGTTGCAGTAGGTCACACTGTGCTGTGACTGAATAAACACTGAAGACTGTATAATGACAGCCCTGAGGTGGACACAGGTGAGGTAAATTGAGACAGTGCACCTGTGCCAACACCACATGACTATGAACTCATAACTTTTAGACAGTCCATAATGATTTGCATTTTTAAAATTAAAGGTAAAGCTATCCCTATACAGGCCTGGATATGCCCTTAGGGTTCCAGCAGCCTGAGGCTCCCAGATTTCAAGACAATTGGCACATGAAGGTGGTGGGGTTGTCAGCCCTACACACCGGCCGCCTTTACCTCCCTACGAAATATTCCTGGTACTCATTTCTGTTAGAGGCTGGGTCAACCCCAGTGCCAGTGACTCCATCAGCACTCAAACCCCCGACCTTCCAGCTTGTAGTGTGGTGCCTCAACCAAATGCACCGTGCCTCTGACTTGTGTTTCATGAATCCTTTTTAGCATGGACGTACCTGTATATCCATACTGCCCTGATAATGTACTATACCTCAGTGACTGTTATAGCTGAACCACTATGAAATAAATATTTGATATCAAAATACAAAAGTGTATCACAAAATACACCTAAGTTTTACATTTCCCTTGTAAGATGCTGTTCTCTTTCAGTGATTCTTTTCTCACTGGTTGGTTGATAAACCATTATGTGGGAAAAATGTGTCAGGTGCATACATACGTCCTGCCCGCGAATCTTCGTCTTCAAACGGCTCAGTAGCAGTGGCTGACCCAAGTCCTGAATGTCGATGTCGTAATGTTTCTTGTAGTAATCCTTGAATGCGACCTAAAACGCAGAAACCTCAAATGCATGAGTCACAAAGTATGTTTCACTACTATAATTCTCATTCCTTACGTCTTTGTAAAATGGTTACTGCACGTACAACACAGCTTTCCATTCAAGAATTCCACATTGTGACTATACAGTGCATTTGTGTGTTTCACACAGTCTCAGAATAAAAATGATTTCCCTAAACAGCTGAAACAATATCAACACCAAGGCACTGTAGCCAATCTGTCTGTGATGCAGATATGCAATTCAGCACCCCAACTGTTCAGGGATTATAATGCTCCTGTATCTGTGCCAAGCAAAAGTGACCATTCTTAAAAAATGACCACAAATGCTAAAAATTAAACCAGATACGGTTATTTATGTCAATCATCAACACTGTGTGGTTCAGATGAACAGTACAGAGTTACATCCATGCCCACACAATGCTATGATGACAGAAGGGTGCACAAATTCTCCAGAAATCTAGCGGCCCCTTTCAAATTCAACCAGAATAGTAACACGAAGCAAGTTCCATAACGAAGACTCACAAATATGAGGTGCCACCATACAAAATTTAGTTGCCACAGCAGCCTAACACCTGGGATTTGTGCATCCTGGTTATGAAGGCATTATTTAATGATTTAATGGATATGTCACTTTCAGAGATTATAAGGCATGAGTAACAGATGAAAGAATAATAATAATTCGTGCAATTGTACTGCCAGAGTGAAACAGAAGAACTTGGAGGGAAAAAACTGGTGCCACTGCCACTTTGTGCACCACAGATCAGGCATGAACTGGCACGGGTTCGAACCTGGGCCACCACGGTGAAAGGCCGGCAACTGTGAAGGTACATGCTGGCAATATTAGATGTCTCCAACCTCCTGGTAATCAGCATTCAGATGATGTGATTCACAGCTCTTGGGGTGGTAAATATGATTATAGTCTTCTGGGACTTGGCATACAGTGGTAAAAGCTGCACAGTCTGATACAAAGATATGGCACTGCATCATCTGGTACAAAGATACAGCACTGCACAGTCTGGTAAACAGATATGGCACTGTACTGTCTGGTATGAAGATATAGCACTGCACAATCTGGTAAACACACACAATGTTGCACTGTCTGGTACACCGACATGGCACTGTACTGTCTGGTACGAAGGTACAGCACTGCAGTCGGGTAAACACATACAGCGCTGCACCATCTGGTACACAGACATGGGACTGTCTGGTATGCAGATACAGCACTGCACAATCTGATAAACACATACAGTGCTGCACCATCTGGTACAAAGACATGACACTGCACTGTCTGGTACAAAGATATGGCATTGCACAGTGTGGTGTGAACACATACAGCGCTGCACCATCTGGTATGCAGACACGGCACTGCACTGTCTGGTACAAAGATCTGGCACTGCACAGTCTAGTACAAAGACATGGCACTGCACCGTCCGGTACAAAGGCGTGGCACTGCAAAGTCTGGTACAGAGATGTGGCACTGCAGTCTGGTACTTATATATGGTACTGCACTGTCTGGTAAACAGACAAGGCACTGCACAGTCTAATACACAGATATCTGTAACCCTCTCTTTCTGGACATTGTTTTGTGGAAGCCATTCGGGATGCACGTAATACATACACAACACGCCTAAACAATTTAATCATATATAATAATTTAATAAAAATGACAATAAAAATGAAATATAAAAACATACGAAAGAAGAATGGAATGAAACATGGCCATACGTAGTCTCCAAGCCCATAAACATGGCCATACTTAGTCTCCAAGCCCATAAACATGGCCATACTTAGTCTCCAAGCCCATAAACATGGCCATACTTAGTCTCCAAGCCCATAAACATGGCCATACGTAGTCTCCAAGCCCATAAACATGTTCATGCCCACATCACACATTCAAATAAAACCAAAATACCTGGCTGACATTGTGAGGATAAAACCCAGAATATACAAACAATCCATAAGCCCATGACACCAGGGCATGGGCCTGGGATGGCCAGCCAAAATGGAATTTCAAACGAAGATCCAAATGAAATTAAAAGACCCACTTATTCACCACCATGGATCACAATGACAAGCTGGCAGTAGTAATGGATGTAGGTATTTGGGGTGGAGGGGAGGACAGGAAATGGCTGCATGTGTTGCTAGCAATGTTCTCGGGCAGTGACACACCAGACCAATGCCTCAGAGCAGCCAGCCACCCCTACGTCCAGGGTCAAATAAGTCCCTCTATCTACCATATTCCATGGCATCAAACAAACGCAGTCCACAACCAGATACATTAGGTAGTTCCTCTACCTACCACACTACATGGCATCAAACAAATACAGCCCATAATATAAAGTACTCTGATCTCCAAGAAGTCATATCAAAATACTTACCTCCCCTTCTCTGTGAGATGAGAATGTGGATCTGGGTGACTTGCCCCAGTCAATATCATCAACACGATACGTCCTGTTGTTGTATCGTGTCAAGACTGAGACGCCAATAATAGCCTTCTGCACCATATCTCGGTAGTTTCTGCCGTCTCGCTGTAACATCTCCTCCCTACACAAAGAAAATGTCGTGTGACAAAATGGCTACATGCTGCAACAGGATTTTTTACCGCACATCATGACGATAACTCACATGAGCTCAAGGACAGTCTGGGTGCGTAGCACACGATGGGAAGCATCACAGCACAGCTGAATGCCACCCTCATACTCATCCACTGCGGTTACGTACCCTGGCCACACTTCCAACCTGACAACAAGAAATGAGTTTATAGCACTGGTAACGAACGAATAGAGCAGTATGACGAGTTGATGGAATTACACTGACAAGGGAAAAATGAAGTACTGCATAAACACTTGTCCCGGCACCACTCTGTGCACCACAAATCCCACAGGGCCTGGCCTGGGATTCAACCGGGGCTTCTGCTGTGATAGGCTAGCAACTAACTGCCCTCGTCATGGCACAGCCTGACAACAGAAAGAAAACGCCACTTCTGGCTTCTCTTTACAAGAAGGTACTGATCTGCCATGCAACCTGTGTTCAATACACCAGGGGTAAATTACAATTGGGGAATATAAGAAATACGAGATGACGTGGCAAACACATAGATCCCCATCACGACTGGGAATCACACTGTCATTGTCAGCCATCCATTCCGTTGCCCAGCCACTAACTCTGCAGTACATTTCTGCATTTTACCCAGCACTGAGAACATTAGTGTCAAATGACAAATGCAGCAGATTACTGATTATACGGACTAACGATGGGGACAACACCCTTGAATAATAAAAAACACAGATAATCCATAAAATTTTGTTTGGTGCATAAACAGAACTTTACACAAGTGACATTTATTTTGAGAAATCATTTGTAACGGTCGCTTTTTTGTGAAATCTACAAGACAGGAAAAGTCGACATCAATAAAACACAATATAACTTTGCTGGTCCAACTTCATCTCTATTGCTGAAGCTGCCAAAAACTGGGAGGGAAGTCATGGTTAAAGAAACCAATGTGCAAAAACTCATACTGTGGTACATGCAAGATATCAAGTCATTCTGTACACCAAGATGACTAGACAAAACCTGTACATGCACAGATACTCATCATAAGGCTACAAAGAATCACACTGTTTGGCCATACTGTTTGGCCATACGCTCTGTAAACCCCACAGTGTACCTGTCCCTCTCTACCAAAAAGGACAATACAGCATGAAACCAGGGTGGAAGCCTAGTTCACACATTAATGCAAAAAGGTGCGCAGAGTTAATCTTCAGACCAGACAGCTGGAAGTCTACTGTAAAGTGAAACACAACGAACAGATTTGCTTTGCTTAACTACCATGCTCAGCATGTAACACCCTTTGCAATAGTTATACTTCTTATAAGCTAACATATTTATTAGAAATATCCCCCATGGGTATGGATGATTTGGCTTCGGCTGGCTAGAAGTCACGCACACCTAAACCTGAGAACTTATGACTTGGATTTCCTTTCGGGGGATCTAACGCCACTTCCTCAGTTACATAGGCTGTAGCCTTGTTGCTATACTGACAACTATCATGGCTCCTGCTGCAAGAAACCACATCCCTTGAACAAAGCAGTAAATGCACCAACCTCGTTAAGTAACACAGCATTCTCATGACTGATACCAACTCATACAGATGCTCCTAACACAACCAACCATCCTCAAGTTTGGCAACAATATACAAAATCTGTCAATCAAATTGCCCCCATTCGTGAGCCACGGCATTGCAGCTGAACCTGATGCCCCTCCTAACAGCAATTTGTACAGACCAGCTCTGCGAACTTATGCCACATCACATTAACCTTTAACCTTTAAAGGAAGAGCGTATTTGTTTTATATAAGGACTCAGTGCATACCACACTGTAAACACTCTCCACTTCGGTTATAAAAAACAATCTCTTAACGTTTTATAAGGCAAAAGTTGCTGTTTGTTCTGAGATCCGTAAAAAACACATAAATGCAATGTGGGCATCATGTAGAATTTTTTGATGTTAAACCTGGTGGTATGTAAAGTTACCACTAGGCTTTAAAACGTTAACCTGCCAGGACGGGTATTCAAATTTTAGCACACAGTTTACAAACAATTTATTACTTTAACATTAAAATTATGAAATAAATGGCATTTTGTAGAGAATAAAACAGACATTATGCAGCATGTCTTAAAAATGCAGTACATTTCCTTGTTGCCTAAATATCACATAACATTTTCTACAAAATGGCCACATAATCTGATAATTGAAGATTTCATAGTTGTGTCACTTTTCTTGTGAGGGTGCGATATATGAAAAGAATTTCTAGGTGTTTTTCCCACGTGTTCGCATACACAAGTGCAGGTTTTTAAAAGGTTCAAGTACAGTTCTGTTCAACATATGTCTAAATAAATACGTCATATTCTTATAGTTCCCAAGAAATGTGAGACGATAAACATGAAATCAAACTCTCTCCGCAAATTAACTTAAATAATAATGTGCAACCTAATGAAGAACTTTTCTCTCCTTTATATGATGTGGCAGTTCTTCTGACCCGTCACTGCAGAATTTGACAATTTAACCAATGGATAAGAACAGCTGTATATTTGCCACCATCCAAGCCCAATCTTTTGATATTAAAAAATTTTTTTTAAATTCCCAAAGAAATTACAAATGTGTTCTTCTAAGGAAAATTGTGCATAATGAGACCCACAAGTAACACTATTATAATATACGGAAATCACTCAAAAATTAGTGTTGAACAAGGTAATTCATGAATCATATTTCAGACTTCATGTGAGATATTATAAACATGTCTGTGAGTTCTACATTAACCAGACTTGTCTGTCTACATGTATGACCAACACAATGAAACCCAAAACTTTTGAACTACGTTTAAAGTTGTAAGCATAATTCGGTGAGTCAAGTACAGTAAACACTGTGATATCCAGTACTGGATTATCTGAAACCTCTATTAACTGGCAAATTGACAAACAGCCCCATTATATTCACTCTTGCATTAACCTGAAGCACCGGACCCTATTCTGAGAATTAGACACGCTCACACGTTGTTCCTGTTACTCTGAGTGGTGGTCAGATACTGTAATGTGTACAATCAGTTGCTTCATTTCCTTCGCCTGTTACAGGGTGCTACAGTGCAGTGCCTGGAGTGTTTCATTTTTGTCATGGAAGGGGCTGGCAAAGAGCGGAAAAGAACAGTGTTAATGATAAAGGCAAAAATAGACATATGTAATAGATGTGAATGTGGCAAAAAGATACATATGTGGCAAAAAGATACATATTAAGTATAATATTCTGATACCCGGAAAATTGTGATATCCAGCAAATCTTCGGTCCCAGTGGTGCTGGATATCGCAGATTTTACTGTATGAACTCTTTGTAACTCCTGCTGTGTTGCAAGGCTTGTATTAGAACTATACTATCTTCCTGCTGACATCAAGTTAGTAAAGTCACTACTCCTCTTGCAACAATAGGATGCACTTACTTATGCTGTGGGATGGGATGGGCATTCTGTGGGCTGAAATGCTGCCGCCCAATACATGCCATGTCCAGCAAGACCATGATCTTCCTAAACAGCACGTTGTACAGATGGATGCATTCTCCGAGTCGCTTCTTTCTTTTAAAAATGATGGTGACGGTGACAGGCGTTTTGTCCACTGGGTGAGGGACAACGTACCTTGTACTCTGCAAAAAGCATAAGTTAACATTGGTGGAGTAGCACAGATGGAATCAGCTGGCTCTTCAGTAGCATGGACGAAACCAGCTGGTTCCTCAAAAATGTTTGTAGCAATGCACCAGACTTACACAGAATCACAATCCCAGAAGGCATTAACGTTACTATTTACTGCCCATGAGTACTTTATGCTCCATAAATTTACACGGAATGTTCAACAGAACACCAACCACAATCAGCAGCATTGGAAAGCATGGTAATGTCTGACAGCTGGCATAGGAAGTGGAAAATTTGAGGAATTTTCTTTTTCTTGTTTTCATCAGAAAGAAACAGAAGTTTGTTACACAAATATTATGTATTTTTTATTTGCTGTACCCTGTACACAGGGACACACAGTGGCACACTTGCTTGAGGCACTGCGCTACAAGCCAGAAAGTCGCAGGTTCAATTCCCGGCGGTGTCACCACAGCCCCTAACAAAAATGAGTACCAGGAATATTTGCTGGGGTGAAAAGGCAGCCAGTGCGTAGGGCTGACAACCTTACAGCCTTCATGTACCGACTGTCTTGAAATCTGCGAGCCTCAACCTACTGCAACACCCAGGGCCTGTCCAGGCCTGTAATGGGATTGCTTTACCTTTACCTTTAGCCTGTACACAGAACTCAGAAACAAACTACCCCCTTCTGTGATGTCATGTAGCGTAGGACAGAGGTACTGACGGACTTTCACATCAGGCTCATCATGTCCCACCCCAGATGAAAGAAATTTTTATATTCGCTGCCAACAGAACTTCATACCTCACAAACTGTGTTAAGAATCTACAACATAAAAGGTCTCCACTTCCAAGCAGAACACACTCACAGTGTGGACATTAACAATCTCCATTATACAGTACGTTTTGATTGCAGGACTGCAGACACTGTAACTGCACAGCGACCAACAATGCTGCCCATTCTGCAGTGGTCAGTCCTGTGACTACAGTAACTCCGTGAATAATGTCATGTCTAAAGAATATAACTCTTATTCTTTACGCATTTCAGTCCCAACAAAATAAGATCGTTCCAACACCAAAAAAGCACTCTAATTGTCTCGTACCTGCTCATGTAGTTCGAATGGTAGATACAAGGTTGTCCCATCAAATGTCTTTGTCTCTCCCAGCTTGTCTCGGTACTCATATAGCAACCTGTGCCGCATGCCCTTAGAGTCAACCTGTGGCTCAAAGCGGACTTCATATTCATAGACTCCTTTGCCTGGTTCCAGTTTAAGTCTCACATAATTGGCTGTGGCTGGGATCCTGCACGTGAAACAAAAACAGTCATACAGAAAGAAGGTGGCAGATGACAAACACGTGCAACTGGTAGCAGCACAAACTAACACAGCACAACCAATATTTGTATGAACTAAGAGTGCAAGTGGTAGCAGTGCCAACTAACACAGTGAAACTGGTAGCAGTACAAACTAACACAGCGCAATCAGTAGCTGTATGTGCAAAGACAGTGCAACTGGTAGTGGGACAAACTGATGCTGTGAAAATGGTAGTGGTATGAACTAACACAGTGCAACTGACAGTGGTACAAACTAACCCAGTACAACCAGTAGTTGTACGAACTAAGACAGTGCAACTGGCAGCAATGTGAACTAACACAGCGCAACTGGTAGCAGTATGAACTAACAGAGTGCAATCAGTAATTGTACGAACAAAGACAGTGCAACTGGTAGTGGTATAAACTAACACAGTGCAAATGGAACCAGTATGAACTATCACAGTGCAATCAGTAGCAGGATGAACTGTACACCCCTCTGGTATCAGAATTAAATACCCAGTGTAATCTGCAGCGGATCAGAATTTAACCCTTTAAAGACAAAGCATATCAGTTTTATATAAGGACTCAGTGCGTACCGCGCTGTAAACACTCTCCACTTCATTATAAAAACCAGTCTCTTAACGTTTTGTAAGGCAAAAGTTCCTGTTTGTTTTGAGATCCGTACAAAACACATGAACGCAATGTGGGGACCACGCAGAATATTTAATGTTAAACCTGGTGGTACGTAAAGTCACCACTAGGCTTTAAAAGGTTAAAGTGGGGTGCATAAGAGCAGATTTATATATATATATATATATATATATATATATAATGTTTGCAATTTTGAGTATCACAATGTGTGCTACATCATTTGGTGACAAATGGCTTACATAATACGATCAGCGGCAGCAGTATGAAACACTTCAGAGTCAACTATGTATGTCACAAGGCAAACCTGACAGACTGGGAAGTTTGTTCTAACACAATTTAATCCTCCTTTTAATCTCTTAATTCTTACAGCACTCCCCATGACTTCCCTCACATTACATGACTGCTTCAAGGTTGAAGGTGCAGTAATCTCTACACAGATGTCATTCATGCTGCTGCAACTGCTAAACACACCACTAAACTTTCAAAACCAAGTTATGATCAGGTGTGGCATTTTCTCAGACCTAATCCCCAAGGATGGTGCTGGCAGTAGCTTAATATTTTTACAACCTGCCCATACAATGCATAAGAGATAATCACAATAAATAACTGCACAACAACATGCCAGGAACAACTACAAAATCACGAAGTGTAAAACATTAGCTTCAGTGCATCTCAAGGGGGAAAAAAAACCACTGGCATAGCACACACACTGCTACTGGCGTAAACAAACACGTCACAGTCAGTCTCCACTTACTGCTTCCCACTGGTCCCTGTCTTATGAATGGATGGCTTCTCCTGAAGGCTCATCTGAGCCATCTCTGAATTTGGTGGTTCCACCTGTGATGAGGCCACACACGAAGGCTCTGGAGAGGCAGGTTTTGTACGTTCCGCAGGGGCAGGTGTTGTAACAGGCCTGTTAGACAGAAACAAAAAAATGTGGTACTGTCCTGGAATTTTAAACATCGCTCAGTGACTGGCTCCTGACATTATGAAGGAATGTACTGCTTTAATCTGTAAGAGTCAAAATATCCAAGAAGAATTTCAACCCTTCACGATGAGACCACTGCACTATCTCAAAACATCAGGAATGAATTACCCAGTGCCATGGCATCATATCCCATCAGAATGAATACCTCAGCTACACTACTGCGAAAACCTACAACTCCTAACAAGGAAATGTTTTTATCTGGAACAAAAGTTTAATTCAGAAGTAAAACTCTTTAGAAATGCATGTAAAAAATTAAGGACTGTTCCTTTAGTACCTTCATGGCATGTTATAGGGTGACCTTCCCCTTTCACCTTCACCTTCATGATTACTGATTTATAATTCTGGTCCAACTGTATAACCGCAATGGTATCTCATTCATGTACTGCACAATATCATATGCAGAAACAGTAAACTTAAATACATATAATACGACACAACTCACAATGATTCACTCCTCAAATTCATAAATGCACGGCCTCGACCAACATATGCAGGCTTCTCTTCCTCCACATTTGCCACATGAGGAGCTGACAGTGCCTCCCTCTGTCTTGCGCAAAAACTTGCCAATATGCTGGCTCTGCCAGCTCCGCGGCCACCGTGCACTGCGGCTTCAGACTGCTACACAGAAAAAAATAAATGTGTCACACGCTGGCACAGATTGATAAAACACATTTAAAACCAGGCATAGCCAAACACAGATACCTGACGCCAAACAGTAAGTACACACACAAATATGATCCAGTGTAAGGCAGTTAACAAGTGCACATTACGATCTTACAGTACGCGATGCTATGTAATCTTGTAGACTAGTTCCTCTCAAATAATGATACCAATCTATTAGCCTAAATCCCTGAACACTGTAATCTTAATACCATAAGCTCAACCTTAAATTCTCGAAGTACATTCCAACAGTGCAATGTAGACGAGCTCAGAGCTCAACTGCACTCTACGCAGGTATAAGACCAAAAAACTAACACAGTCATTATTTCCACACACAACAAACCCACCAACGACAATAATTCATCATATTCAGGAAGCTCTAATTTGAACTCAACTTACTCCTGTTAACCCTCTAAAGCTGCAGTTAGCCGGAATTAAATCCCCTCGCTCAAGTGCCAATGAGCCGAGGTTTTTCCACTGGGGATTTAATTTTTGATGCCTGATCTTAGATAAAAAAAGCATATCTCATAGAGTTTTTGCTGAAATTTAATGAAATAAAATTTCGCAGTCCTTTTACGAATTGATTAATTAGGGACAAATATTCACCAATTTTTATAATAACTTTCGTCCTGTGAATAGCATGCATTATATAAATTTAGTGTGAAGATTTTATTACTCACATATTTCTGGTTGCTGCAGAAATCCATGGCACCTTGGATCACTATTTCATCACTACACACATTATTTACAATTCAGGTGTTTTACATATATACTTTTGTGTGATATTCCGTGAAACAAGGCAAAATGAAAAGGCCCACATTACTTTTTGCAAACGTTACTGTGCCCTTTGTTGGCCGCTAGCTGAACAAACACGTCAGCACCTGACACTGCTGGCCAGTGTAGGTTATGGCGGCTGTCGAGTCTTGTAACGTTTGCTGCAGCCGAACACAACCTTCCAACAAAAGTGGGGTAGGGCGATCTTAGCTTTTTCCAGCTTGTTCAGTCAAATTCCACACCAAGAGAATTCTGAAATCTTGGTGAGTATATTTTGCCCCACAGTTTCAGTTTTTTGGTCCAAAGTCAGGGGACATGTCTTTTGTGTTGGGTTGTACTGTACTGCATGAATTTATTTTACATGTGTTTTAGTCATCAGAAAGTCTTGGCCATAAAAAGAAATTGTTCATAAATATTTTGTGTCCTAATCCTTCTTCCCTGCAAGTCAAATGTCTAACAATTGGTGTGTGTTGCAGTCATCAGTGTGGGGGGGGTAACACTTTACACAAGTAGACTCTTGATCATATGTATACCTTCATTCGTCACACACTTTGTAAAGTTTGATGCTGAAAATTTTCTTTTCTTGGGAACAGAGTGCCTGAAGGTAACCCTGCCCTTGAAGTTTACAATTACCTTGTCCACTGCCAAATGTTCCGAGGAGTTACAGAATTTATCGAAAACTGGTTCAGTGTGTCAAAGTTGGTTCCATAGTCCTTGCCTTGGTCGGGTCTCTGTGCAGAGTGCAAAAAACACAGTATGTGTAAAAATCTGCCTCATCCCATGGTCCCGCTGTAAAATGGAGTGTGTGACTCTGTCTAGTCCAGCAGTCATGTAATGTGCCTTTCAAGTTGTGCCCCATCTGCACAGGTAAGGCAATGAAAGTCACCATGTCTGGAAATGTACTGTCAGACAGTTGGTGGCTACGTCCGGCTTGTCTATCCAAGTGTTGCTGGTAGTATCATTTGGTCTGTTCCACCAGCAGGTGAAATATTTCTGTGAAAAACAGCATCAACACAGCCACAGGAAAATGTTTTCTTCACGTGTGGAACAATTTTTTTCATACCTTTTGCTGCACCGACAAAAGGGCAGATATTGGCGTTCCTAGAATGCCAACACTCCTGTGCTCAGCTTTATGACTGCTATGCGTGACTGGGAACCTTACACGGCCCCATGTTTAGAATGAGTTTTTCTGCGTCGCTGCTCCGTCTTGTATCATGTCTCGCTGTCAAACGTAGGGGGCAGTTCTTATTTTCCTGGGCCACTTTTTTTTTTTATTGCCACTGTGCGGTGAATGTTACACTGTTCTATCTGTTACAAAGACTGTTCTGTGTTGCTGGGTACTGAGAAATATAACGCCACGATAAATATGAACTACATACATAGTGAGAACAAAACAGACCTAACAGTACAATGTGAATGCTGTGTAAAATTCCTGGTATTGTAGGGTGTCCACACGACGTTTGCAGTACCTTTGACAGCTATGTGTCGCACACTATAGCCCCCAAACACCCAAACAGTGACCCAGAACTATAAGAGGCACGTCTGTGAGCCCTTCTGTAGCTGAAAACATCAATTTTCATGCAGGTCTCGTTGTCAGTTTGGGCTGAAAAATACGCGTTACAGTACGCCACTGGAAAACGTCCAGAGCGTAATGACGTAATAGTTGCATTGCACACTGTTGAATTCAACCTGAAACCAACCCACTAATGACTGCAGTGCAAGCGATAGAGCGAAACATGATTTGTCTTCAGCGGCGTTGATGTGCGCACGTCTAAAATTTGTTGACGTTTCAATGGTATGATTGTGGAGGGGGCCAGGGTAAGGGGGGAACGTTAATCACTGCACAGGCAGCCCTGATAATCAAGAGACCTACCACATGTATAAACCGTAGGTGAACATGGAAAAGAAGTCAGAAAAATGCTTCCAAATTGGACTCAGCGTTCGCGCGAAGTTAACTTGACATTCAGCAGTGAGGAAAATTTAAATGCCCACAGCGAGTGTCAAGTATACCTGACGTTCAGTAGTGAAGGGTTAATGCCAGTACATATACGAGAAGAGTCCTTTGGGAGGACCCAATGATCACTTGGTTACTTGAGACATTCTCTGCATTTGGGGGAAACAAATGATTTATGACAATATGCACATAAACCCACCACCATCTGGAGCCAGTTATGTTCAGTCCATGCCCCCTCCTTTTTTCCTTTATATTCATTTCAATATTATCTTCCCTTGCATGTCTAAATGATAAAAGCAGTTCTACCTTCCTACCAAGTTTTCAAACTAAAATTTTGTATGAACTCCTCATCTCTCCATGTTATATACTCTGCCCATCATGTCCCCCTTGACTTGATCACGGTAATATCTGGCACAGAATACACATCACAACACTCCTCATTATGCAGTTTCTTCCTCAAACACTGATTAGTTTCATGACTTACACTGTTCAGATCATCTGTGTTGTTTGGCTCATATCCTGTAAGCACTGCAATTTAGCCTGCTGCCTCTGATCTACAGATTTTGAACATTCTTCGGCAAACCTTGGTTTATGCTCCTCCTCCTCATACTGAACCAGACTCTCTTTAGCTGAGATTCTGATATTCTTTTGAATATTTTCCCAGTACTATTTATGCTCCGCTATCATTTAGTTCTCCAAAACATCAAACCTGTTTTAAGGTTTTAAGCTGATAAAATAGAATCTCAGCCATGTGACTGTTAACCTCTGCGTTCACATACACTAAATTTAAGTAGTTTGAGTGTAGTAAATGATGGAAAATATATGGGTGATCTTGGTTCTGTCCAAATTAAGCTATATAAATTCTACCAGAATTCTCAAATGAGAACAAGAGAGCTACAGCAAGTAGCAGAGAGCTTTCAAGAAGTACACAGTGTAATGGCATACAAGCGCAGCTGGACAAAATCTCTACTCCACTTCCCACAACACTAACCGTTTAGCGCCACAAAGGTAATCTCAAGGTAATACGGTAATCCCAGGGTAATCTGCAGGAAACTGGGATTATGATTATAGGATTTAATTTTTTCATGCATACTCTTACAAAAAGAAAGCAGAAGGAGAAACCCCCAACAGGGCTGTACAAGAATAGCCATAACTGGTCAAAACATATGCTGCACCATCAGAAAACTGAACCTTGCGCACTGCAATGCAGCATATGCATTGCTCGGCACCAGACGATTAATGAGGGAAGAACAGCACTAGCTTCCCATGTCAGTGTTACCTGTGGATTAATTTAGTGTTACTATCCTAGTAGCATTGTCACTGCCACATGACTTTACTCAGTCACTCCCAGCCAAGCTTAATAGACATGACAGATTAATTAGCAATTTATCTAACTGCAATAAAGGCTTACTGGTAAACTCTATTTTCTATGGACAAAGAAGAAATGGATATGCAAACGCCCAGAGCTCAATCAAACACATCAGATCCAATCAGTCTATTCACAATTTTAAACAGAGCACACAAGCACACATCTGAGGTTCTGTCTAAGTCTCTCCCATCTGCCTTCGACTAATTTTCTAGTTCCCTCAGTCATGTCCAAGCCTGTCTTGGCTATGTATCAATGGCTGAAGAATTTCCTAATTAAATTTACACCAGAGTACTGAGTACCTTTCTGGGTGTTTCTTGATTACAAAATAGCAAATAGTAGTATCATTTCAAAAAAGTATCCTCCATGTGCACAAATACATTGTGATTTATTACATATGTGAATGCATTTGCATGCATATGCATGTGTGTGTATGCATGTGCATGCACACACATGCATACACACACAACAGCAGCAACAGTAATAGGAGGTTTAGGTCATTTAAGTTGTCACAACACAACCATAATCCACCACCACTAACAACAACAGCAACAACAACATGATTCACAGATGATCTGTCACTCCACATACGAACACAACAGGAAGTGATATCTTTGCTCTTCTGGCATGTAACCCAGCATGGGTTGGCAGTTACTGATGTTACCGTAATGAACTGCCAATCTACGCTGCGTAATATCCCAGAAGAGTCAAGACCTCATTTACACTCCAGTGGAAGCCTGAAATCACATAATGGAAAGCTTCATGCTGCCGCCTGCAATACGAACCAGAATACTTGTCACTACAATAAAGTAGTAAGAATCAGTGTGTTACACAGTCTGTCTCCAGTGTCACCTGGAAACTTGATATATTCCTCACCCAACTCTCCTTTGCTCCATTGAAATATTGCGCTTCCTCACCTGACCCTCGTCTGCTCCGCTGCAGATCTCTGCTCCAGGGTTCTGCTGCTGAGCAAGTAGGGCTGCCAACATTGCCCCCCGACCCCCACGACCTGCCATAACTTTGGCCGCAAGCAGATCACTAATATTAACCTGAAACAAAGAGTGAAGCAACAGAACTGGAGTAGCACAGGACACAGGTCTCACTAGATAATTCCCACTTACATGTGACACACTGAGTTGTTACAAATGCAGCTTTGGTGATTGAGGAATGTCAGAGTAATTATGCCTACTGAGTGAATTGCGACCACTAAGATCTACGTAAAATTAATATTTATCTTTTACATTTTTGGTTCAAATGTTTAGTGTGCTGGAAGCGTTACAAAGGTCAGTACAAAAGTATTGCCTCCTATTCTTTCTCTCTTAAATGTGACGCCAGGTAGAGTCTGTTGCCTTACCCGCAGGATAGCAACACTGTCCAGCTCCACCAGGGTGATCAGCACTTTAGTCAGTCACATGTGTTCAACACAGTGACAATGCAAAATGGCTGATGATGTGAACATATGTATTAGGCAGAGTGGCGATTGAATTTCCGCAGATTCACAGATGTCTGAGAAATGTGTATGAGGATGCCACAGATGTTAGCTCAGTTAGACGCTAGGTCCATCATTTTAAGATCAGAGAAAAGGGCATTGGTGATAGGCCCAGAAGCAGCAGACCAGCCATGGCAGTGATGACACAGACCAAAGACAAAGTCTATGTGCTGATGTGGGATGACCCTCGCAAAGAGGTGCCACAATCAATTCAGAGCAATATGTGCAGACATTTAATAAGTTAAAACAAATTCGAAGGGTTTGGCCAAACAGGAAGCTGAAACAACCCCCCCCCCCCCCCCGCACGATGCCAGACAGCAAACCTGTCTGCGCATAAGGAAGGCAAATGCAACAATGGGGTGGGCTGCCTCCCTTATCCTCCCTACAGGCCTAATTTAGCACCCTCTGACTTCCATCATTTTGGCCTCCCGAACAATGCACTCTCAGAATGCCACTTTGCAGACAATGACAAGCTGAAACACAGTGTGCATGAAGAGCTCTGATGCTCCAGCAAGGAGTTTTACACAACCAGCACATGGCATCTCAAGCAAAGGTGAAACAAAGTGTCGACACTGAAGGAGACTTCGTGGAAAAATAACCTCAGCCTTATAAAGGATGCACCCACAATATATACAAAGTTCAGTAAAATTGTAATTACAGTTGCTGAGAAAAAACATAGGAGGCACTACTTTCATACCACCCCCATACAGAACCACTGCAAGCAATCAACTTCAAAACTAGTAATCGATCACACCATCAAAAGCAACAATGTATTATGGAATATTTATTAGCACATTCAACAATGCTGAATGATTGAATAATAAGACACGATGATCACAGGAAACGATCACAGTCTACATTAAGGTTACGATGAAGAATCAATGACATGGCATTGACTGGCAACTAGTAACATCCAAGAGGAGCTTATAAGCTCCATCTTCAGGCTCTGTGAAGTCTTGCACGGAACTAATCAGCACAGTGTAACATCCAAGGGGACTTCCATCTTCGTCACAATGCTTTATGAACTAAAACCTTGCACAAACTATTTGAAGTGAGTGGGTTCAAAACCAGGCTGGCACAATTGAGCACAAAACAAGCATGTCTTGCACATTAACACACTGGGGTCTACACCATGAGCACAAAATTTACGTGTTGAACCTCACTAACCATGCAGCTGGAATACCAAGATGGGCGTAACTTTACACTACGGGGGCCACTTTACCATGAATACTGGCTCCGCAGTCTAGGGGGGGGGGGGGGGGGATGAGTACTGGGGTACTGTTGTACAAATCTTGGGCACCTGGTTGTCCAAGCAAATAAATTTTGCACAGTGGCACCTAACACTTTCAGCGTAATTACACAAAAATGCATATCAGGTCACATGCACTGAGCAAACAGCACCTGATAACCGTGAGGTTCATTTGTCACTCCAGAATTGTGGCTCCTCAGTACGGAACTTTCATGTCACCCTTCTAGTACCTATAACTTGGAGGAGCTTCCTAGATTTTGAGGAAGACTGTGAATGCCAGCCTTGGAAAACAGATGAGCATAGGGCATTACTGGCATGACACGTAAGGTACTCAAAAGAAAAGCCTGCCACAGTGCACTTTGCTAACCACAAATCCCACAAGCATTACCGAGACTGAACCTGAGCCACTCTGGTGAGAATGAGAAGCCAGTGACTTATCGCCAGCTGTGATCAGTGTGTGTGCACGTGCAAATGGGTCTGTACACGTGTAAATGTATGGGCGAGGCGGGTGTTACAGTAACATCAGCCAAATACAGATACAGGTATAGATATATGGTTAAATCAGATGTGTAACAATGGTTGTGTAATACATTTTATACATGTACGCCAATTTGATCAAATAAGAAAACCCAAGCGAATCCCCAAAGATGGCCAAGTAGGCCAAAACATGTAGAAAAGGTTAAATAACAAGCGTATTTGTGACTCACGAACATGCACCTCGTTGGTTGTATTATTTTACAGTAATAATGGGTTGAAAAATATGAAGGCCACATTCAGAGAAGGTTAAGAGTGCTCACTGCTTCACACAACCCGTTCTCGAAGCAGGACATGTACTGTGTTCGCACATAAAGATTGCTATGCTTCTTCAGATGATACTACAAGTAATCTGTTCTACTTAGACAACTTAGCCAGAGAAATTTTTAAAAATGTTTTAAAATTGCAATTGGTTTTAACATTGGCACACGGTACTCCCTGATGATGGTGTAATTTTACCGAAACATCTCGGAGTCGTGGCTTGACTGTTTATACGTCTTTGATGTGGTGCATTTGTTGGTATAAGAAAACCAAGGCAGAGCAAGTTACAGCACAGGCACACACCGCGTTTCTCGGTTCAATCGTGTACAAAGGGTACGACCTACGTCCCTGACGAAAATAAAACTTACAAACCCCGTAAAAGCATTCACGCCTCCAAATAAACATGACCGTTACTGTTAAATATTGGAATTCGTGTGGCGCTGTATTTCATTTCTGAGAGAAATCACTCGTCTCCATTACGAACACCTGTTTGACCTATCATTCTTTCTCCACCCGTTCTGAATTCATTACGCTTGCGTATTAGGTATCCTAAGAAGAATATCTGTCGACTTCAAAGCTGATGCGAAACACTCAGAACTGATGCAACACAGCGCTCATACTCGTACATTACATTCCACAGACGAATTACCCGTGACAACAGTGGGCACGAATATCCCGCTTCTTTGTCCTTCGTAGAACAATAACACAACCACGACACACAGCAGCTTACGAGCTGATATAATCACTTTTGTCTTTTCGTCGTCCTCTTCCTGCTTACACACATCCGCCACATTCCATCAACACACGCTTTCTCTTCTTACCACGGATCACTCTCGCAAACTTACCAGGGCTGCCAACACCTCGTTAATAAGTCGGTAACAAATAAAGTGGTTCTTAATAAATGCTAATCTTATAATTATATTGTCTACAGACCAACATAGTCACGAAATAGTGAAACAAATAAAACTAAAACCATACGTAACAAGCGCCAAACACTCAAATCCGCGTCCGGGCCGGCTAGTGCCTTTTGTATTCGGTGTTGGCAGACATACGCTGGCGCTGCTGCAATACGGCAGTACAATTGTTCGGAAGTCTTTTGTCACCGGAAGTCGCGCGCGTGGGTGAGAAAATAGTAATACCGAGATGTTTAAAGGTACACGGCAAATATTGTGCTCTCAATACAGCGTCTTTCTACACAATAATTTAGCGTTGACATAATTAACGTGGTCTGACCTCGATTCTAACGACCCCCAAGACTCTCTAGTCGGAAATATCACCCTCTGTCAAGAAGCCAAGACTGAAATCCCCTGGATTTAGTGACTTATTCCCGACATTGGCATGCCTGTTCCTCGTGCGCTTGAGCTCGGTCCGCCTGTTCGCCTCGTTGTTCAAAACCCGCGGCCTGCGGACCGTATGCGGCTCACCAGTTTATTTCATGCCGCCCTCGCACTGATGTTATCGTCATTCCAGAATGGATCTCGCCACACAACTGAATAATTTAATGCATTGTCTATTTATTTGCTTTTCATTTTATTTTAGTTAAAAGCAAGAAAATCGCCAGTAGGCCAGCGTGCGGCCGAAACATGTTGTAGCATAATAAAAAGAAACATGAGGAAATTGTTGTGTTTATTATGTCAAGACTGACATAGTGATTACTGTGACGGCGTTTCTACAACCATCTAATTTTTCGAGACGTGTACATACAAAGTAAAGCCTTATAAGAAGTTACTTCGTTGTCATGAAAGAGAAGATCGATATATTTTCACAATACCTGTCTGCCTGACGCTCGTGCATTCATTTGTTTCACGCGCAGGGAAACGTTCCTTGCGGTTTCGTTGTACCGCGGCTGAGAAAGAGGCCACTTGGCGGCTCACTGGCCACATGTTGCAAACCCCAGACGACCTAACTGGCAGGCATATATGCAGACATTCCTGCACGTATGTTTTAGTCTTTAATGTGGGGAACAGAGGCATTTTTAACCCTTGTGCTTTTTTGTGTGAAAGACTGTAAGGAGACGACGACAGGAGAGTGGGGTGCGATGCTGTCGCAGATTTAGTATAACCAGCCTTGAAGCCTGACACACGGGGGGATTCTTTCGACACTAGCCAGGCCGAACACTTCGTACTAGCGAAGGGCCAAGTAGAAATTAGCGTGTCTCCTGCACACGTCTGCACAGCCGAACCGCATGACTCTACAAAGTATTACGTATTAACCCTTTAAAAACGAAGCGTATCTGTTTTATATAAGGACTCAGTGCGTACCGCGCTGTAAACACTCTCCACTTCGGTTATAAAAACCAATCTCTTAATGTTTTATAAGGCAAAAGTTGCTGTTTCTTCTGAGACTCGTACAAAACACATAAACGCAGTGTGGGCACCACGTAGAATTTTTTAACCCTTTAAAGACGAAGCGTATCTGTTTTATATAAGGACTCAGTGCGTACCGCGCTGTAAACACTCTCCACTTCGGTTATAAAAACCAGTCTCTTAATGTTTTATAAGGCAAAAGTTGCTGTTTGTTCTGAGATCCGTACAAAACACATAAACGCAATGTGGGCACCACGTAGAATTTTTTAATGTTAAACCTGGTGGTACGTAAAGTTACCGCTAGGCTTTAAAAGGTTAAACCATTAGTATTATGAGATTGCCATGGGCCATCACCCTTTAACGACGACCACCAACCCTCCGAATGTCAGCGTTCCATCTTCAGGGCAGCAAAGCACCGCTCGGTTGTCTGCCTTCAGAGTCTCTGCCGCCGGGGTGTACAGGGCCCAGGACCCCCTGGTCAGGGACACTACAGTATACAGCAATATTGTAAATAACTGCAAACTTATTGGCACTTGGGACTGCAGGAGCGTCCAGCACCCTTCATGACAGCGACAGAAGCCGAGGTTGCTGAATTCCGACATTTTTAACACAACAGAAAGAACTTTGGTCTCATTGTGACCCTCGTGCCCCAGTTGTGTTGGGAGGAGTACCGACTGACTGTCCCCTTTGTAAATTGTTGGCCGTGCAGTCTCTTTTGCGAGCTGTACAATATATATATATATATATATATATATATATACAGACATGCACGCACGCACGCACGCACGCACACAGGGTATACACAGAAGAATGGTGCGGTTTCAAAAGTTAACAAGAAATATATTTCTCACCTTACACAGGCACAACTTACACGGTCAGCTGCGGCAACTGTCCAAGTTTCTCATGCGTTAATCACAGTCCTTCAATGTGTGCACCCTGGGTCACACGACACACATCCACACGGTAATCAAATTCATCCCAGACTCGGTGTAGCATGTCCGCTGTAATGGTCTGCAGTGCATGCGTTATCCGATCACGAAGTTCCTTGAGGGACATGGGCAATGGTGGCGCGTAAACAGCGTTGAAGACAGCGTTTACGTACCGTGTGGATGTGTGTCGTGTGACCCAGGGTGCACACATTGAAGGATTGTGATTAACGCATGAGAAACTTGGACAGTTGCCGCTGCTGACGGTGTACGTTGTGTCCGTGTAAGGCGAGAAATATATTTCTTGTTAACTTCTGAAACCGCGCCATTCTTTTGTGTATACCCTGTGTGTGTGTGTGTGTGTGTGTGTGTGTGTGTATTTCGCATTTCAGAACTATAATTTTACCTGTTGTTTTGTATAGGTGTGAAACTTGGTCTCTCACACTGAGGGAGGAACAAAGACTGAGGGTGTTCGAGAATAGGGTGCTGAGGAGGATATTTGGGCCTAAGAGGGACGAGGCGACAGGGGAGTGGAGAAGACTACATAACGAGGAACTTAATGACCTGTACTCATCATAAAATATTATTCGGGTAATCAAATCGAGAAGAACGAGAGGGGCGGGGCATGTAGCACGTATGGGGGAGAAGAGAGGTGCACACACGATTTTGGTGGGAAGACCTGAGGGAAGGCGACCACTTGGGAGACCCAGGCGTAGATGGGAGGATAATATTAAAATGGATCTTCAAGAAGTGGGATGGAGCATGGACTCGATTGAGCTGGCTCAGTATAGGGACAGGTGGCGGGCTGTTGTGAATGCGGTAATGAACCTCCGGGTTCCATAAAATGCGGGGAATTTCTTGACTAGCTGAGAAACTGTTAGCTTCTCAAGAAGGCCTCTGCTCCATGGAGTTAGTTAGTTACATACTTCGCATTTATCATGTCTATGTCTAAAATGAATAAAAATATGGAGGACGAGGAAGCGTAATTTGGCTAGTAACATTGGGAGGGGAAGGGTGCAAAATCGACCGTGGGTATTAGGAACTTAAATTTACGAAGAAGACACGTTAGAAAGAGGCGGAAGATTCGTTTGAACCAGTCCTTAACCTTTTAAAGCCTAGCGGTAACTTTACATAGACCAGGTTTAACATTAAAAAATTCTACGTGGTGCCCACATTGCGTTTACGTGTTTTGTACGGATCTCAGAATAAACAGCAACTTTTGCCTTATAAAACATTAAGAGACTGGTTTTTATAACCGAAGTGGAGAGTGTCTACAGCGCGGTACGCACTGAGTCCTTATATAAAACAGATACGCTTCGTCTTTAAAGGGTTAAAAAATTCTACGTGGTGCCCACATTGCGTTTATGTGCTTTGTACGGATCTCAGAACAAACAGCAACTTTTGCCTTATAAAACATTAAGAGATTGGTTTTTATAACCGAAGTGGAGAGTGTTTACAGCGCGGTACGCACTGAGTCCTTACATAAAACAGATACGCTTCGTCTTTAAAGGGTTAATATAAAACGACCTTAGGCAAACAGCACACCGCCTCTCCTCCTTTGCAGACGGGTGATGCCTCTATTCCGCGTCCCGTAAAACGCCGGGTTTTCATTTTTTTCTGTTTTTACACCACCACAATAATCGTTTCGAAAGTATTTCTATTTTTTACTTGCTCTTCTTCAACTCAGTAGCCAAAAACTAGAAAGGTAGAAAAAATACGGCGGATGGGGGACTTGGCCCCCCCCCCCCCGCCCCCCTGCAACCTCCAAATTACGCCTCTGACGAGGGACGTGTATTTCAAGAAATATTGGAAGCCGTGTATTTTTAGAGCAGTATGGGACGAAATTGTTTGCCTCATTTGCAGTAGAGTGGCGTCGGCTACAAAAGAAATTTGCTACGCCGTTACGAAACTTTACACGAAGACAAAGTTGGCCTCCTTGAAGGGAAGCTAAGAGAAGATAAATAATAGAAAATGAACTGTTATTTGGAGCGACAGCAACAGAATCTATTTGCCCTCGCAATAAAAACAATTAAAGCAGCATTTGAAGCAAGTTTCTTTACAACACAAATTATCGCTAAGAAATCAAAACCATTTACGGATAGTGGCTATGTGAAGCAGTGTACAAGCAGCACAAATACTCTATACCGAGAAACCAAAAGCTTTTTAAAAACGTCAGTCTTTCTGTAAACACGGATGACTTGACGGGAAGTGTACTGCGTCGGCGTAAAGGAACATACAAAATTTTGTGGCGTATTGAATTGCACGTGATGGGAACACAGATGTTAAAGAAGCCGCACTGTTTGCTGTTTTCAATCGAAGTGTTAATGAGCACGTTCAGGTAGTGGGCCAACTTTCGGAAATGGCCCCTACGAAAGGAAAAGACGCGCTGATGACATTTATTCCTAATTGGTAACGTTTCCAACGAATTTGAGGTGCTGTCGGGAAACAAACGTTTGTGTTTGCTAGTCACGTGGTTCTGGCTATGATTGGTAAAAATAATGAAGCCGCAGAAAAATTAAAACACAAAATGGAAGTACTTGAGTGAAAGGCGTCTTTCCTTAGTTTCTGCTGCGTTCTTCATCAACAAGCACTGTGTGCAGTTTGAAAATAAATCACATAATGGAGGCTGTTACAGGAACTCTAAATTTTACTCGTGCAAGAGCCATTATATTTCATTTTCTTTTGTATTTTAACAAACAGAAACTAATACAAAATGACTGCAGTGGATACCAGCGTCCATCATTTCTTGGTTGTGAGTTTTTGCACCTGCTTGTGGTAATCATCATTCATATTACGTCCGTTATGCACTCAGGTTCAGTTTCTACCGCGCACAAAGCAACGAACGCTATGTCAGCATAGCTGTATGCTCTGCACTCGGCACGTGCTAAAACAATGCGTTACAAAGGATAAAGATCTACCGGTTCATGAACTAAGTAGAGGTGTTTAACAACTGTCGTTATACGTACCTGTTTCACTGGAAAAACGTCTGCTTGAACTGCCAACAGCTTGAGTACATCTCGTTGCCTGCATGGGAATCACGTACGAAGGCTTTCACACGTAGTGCAGCAGACGGTGCTGCCACCAACGTCTGCAGAATGGAATGCAGTGTCAACTAACCTAGACCAGACGTAAGCACAACACTGTCTATCCCACAAATCAGCTAGTATGTCAATGCAGGTAAGTGTTAACGACATGGCAGTTATCTTCGTCAAAACACACCGCAAACCGAAATGTGAATAAAAGAACGTGACAACACATAGTATTCTAGAATTTTATCATATACACCTAGGCACCTCATTTTTAAGGCATACTGCAAAAATCCACGACATTTCTCACAAAATGCCGCTTATTTCATAATGTTACTTCCTTCGGTTTGAATGGCATTCGCGTTCTTCGTAACGCATGCGCTAAAATTTAAATAACCCGCGCGTAAAATCTCGTACGAGAGAGGTATTACTTGAAGTTAAAAGCCGATGGCTAAATGCTGTGTACGTACTACCCTGTTTACGACATGTTTCGGCCTTCAATGTTGGCCAAGTGCAGGTCAGTAACTTATTCAGAAAATGTACATGAATTAACACTACAATATTAAAGATACTTTATATCTACATTTCGTGTTACAGAAGAAAGCGACATCTCACTTCCTTTACACTCCGACATTCTATACGGACGACCGTTTCTAGGCGCGTTCGCAAAATTGCGAAATAGCTTCGCCATGTCCGTCTGTCTCTCCGTCTGCGTGTAACAACTCGGCTCCCACTGGACGCATTTTCACGACATTTCACATTTCAGCACTTTTCGAAAATCTGTCGAGAAATTTCAAGTTTCATTAAAATCTGACAAGAACAACGGGTACTTTACATGAAGACCTTTGTACATTTGTGATATCTCGCCCAATTCCTCTTAGGAGAAATGTTTCAGCAAAAAGTTGTAGAGAAAATCAAAACACACATTTTATGTTCAATAACTTTTTTCCAAAAAGCGTGCCTTTTGTGAGATAATGTGGAAGAATACGGTAGAGCCGGATAGGCCACAGATGACAATATAATATGGCGCATGCGCTTTGCATGCTGGATGATTAAGGCAAGAATACAGACACACAATCAGAATATTTAATACTTATTGCTTTTCCATGGCAAGAATTGTTACGCGAACACGCCTCAATGTTATGTTCATAAGTAAAGTGCCGGTTGTGGTTTAATTAACATGTTAACATTACGTTCATTGTTTGCTTTCAACACAATTAATGTTTTTTCTTTGTGATGAAGGGCCCCGCAGCAGATACTACAGACGCACCGAGGCCTTGGGGCTTATTGTGCAACCCTGCGATGAAGATGATTAGTTTTTTTTTCGTTTTTCCACGTCATGGAGCACCAGTGTAATGAAACTGACAGCGGAAAACCGAATTACTTGGGGAAAAGCCTGTTCCAATCCCACTTTGTCCATCACAAATCCCACAAGGACTGACTAGGGATCGAACCCAGCCCTCCACGGTGAGAGTCAGGCGACTAACCGTATCAACCATGTCAGCTTCTTTATCATGTTAACAGTCTGCTCAGCCGACTGCCCATACACACAGCACAAAGTCACAACCCGTATCTGTCAGATAAAGAAAGGACTGTATCTACAAAACTGCCACAAGTTTCACTTCCCAGATTTTTTCTTTTTATCAGCACTGTTTCCACCTCTTACCCAGTCACCCATCTATCCAATGAGATCACGAAGCTGAAAAATGCATGGACATTTACCTCCATTATCCTCAGTGCCAGCATTGTGTGACACTTACACAGATCGGTAACTTTATTTTTGTTACCATGAAGTCACGGCTCTCACCTGTCCTGCGTCTTTAAATATTCACCCTCTGAAGTCACTCCTGTGAAATACGGTTAAAGCACATTACAATGCCCACACTCTGCCCACCATCAGTACTGGTGTTACAGTGGGGTAATGGTGTACTGAGTATACCCGAGTGTTGTATTGTGATGTCATTAATAAAGTGCTATATGCTGTACACAATCATTAAGACCATTACGGTAAAAGAAAGTTAGTTTGTAGAAGTACCATGGTACATTTATCTTTACAATACTCTT
Source organism: Coptotermes formosanus (assembly GCA_013340265.1). Classification (NCBI taxonomy): domain Eukaryota; kingdom Metazoa; phylum Arthropoda; class Insecta; order Blattodea; family Rhinotermitidae; genus Coptotermes; species Coptotermes formosanus. The sequence continues at coordinate 74,631 of BLKM01000577.1, read as the reverse complement.
GCTTTGGGAAGCGGGGTGGGGGGTGGGGCAGCGAATGCAAAACGGTTAAAAAAAAAGAGTCTGATATGAAGCATCACTGATGTGTATTGGAATTTTCCATCATCACTAGTATCCAAACACAGCATTTCAAAAGCAAGTTCCTTTTGTGTTCAGGTGAAAGACCTGAAGACAAAAGCAGCCTGCTTTTGAAATGTTGTGTTTCGATACTAGTGATGATGGAAAAGTCCAAATACACATCAGTGACGCTTCGCATGTTACACCATTGTCTAAGGATTATAGTGAAGAGTTAAACATTCTGATGTCAAGAATTGACTTCTGACTTTGATACGTACATGGCCCGTGGTAGCAGATGGTACACACCACACCTCCAGACAGTTACCATTCACATTTAACAATTTGTCGCACCATGGCACCAGGCCTGTATCTCAGTGCCCAAGAAACTGACCTGAAGTGTCTGCAGCCAGTAGGTAACAGCTTGCTTCACATCAGCATCTGCTGCTGATTGTTTATCAGCCATGCACTTCTTAAGGGGTTCAAAGGGATGGAAATCACTGTACAGGGCACTGGGACCCTAGGGAGCACGGTCCATAACCTCCCAGACATAATCAATTTGCAGTATGGACCTCAGTGTTCTTCACATCTTTGGGCCCCTTAAGAAACACCTGGTTGGCAAGCAATTCGCAACAGACACTGATATGAAGCAAGCTGTTACCTCCTTACTGCCAACACTTGTTACCAATTTATTTGATGCTGGGATATGAGTGCCACGGTGGGACAGATGATTTAATTTCAGTGGTGACCACTTGTAGGTATGGCATGTGCCACCTGATCAAAGTCAGAATAATGTCCTCAGAGTGAATGCATATGATGCCTTTTTTTTTAAATTTCCTTCTATGTACCAATTTTTCCTCAGATGTTCAATTCTACCTCAAAAAATGGAGAACCAGTAATATTTTGGTGGCCTGCACCAGGATATGGTTCTCTGTAGGAGTATTCAGTCTGTTAATCCACCAACACAACACTTTCCTTTTCCCATTGTCACAAAAATGCAACTGCTTGGTATTGACACAGTAAAGTGACTGTATTCAAACTCAAGTGTCCTTAGATATGCTTGTTACTCAGTAACAGTGTGCAGACAAGCTTCATTATAGAACACTCCCAATCTCTGTCAAACAACAAGAAAGGTGTTGACCCATAACTGATCTACTAGCATATTTGGAATTTTACATACTATGCATGGCCATGGTAGCACAGTTGGTTGAGGCACTGAGCTACAAACCGGAAGGTCGCGGGTTCAATTCCCGATGGTGCCACTGGAAATTTTCATTGGCATAATCCTGTCGGTCGCACTATGGCCCTGGGGTCGACTCAGCCTCTAACAGAAATCAGTACCAGGAATATTTCCTGGAGGGTAAACGCAGCCGGTGCGTATGGCTGACAAACTTACCACCTTCAGGTGCCAACTGTCTTGAAATCTGGGAGCGTCGACCTCCTGGAACCCTCAGGGCCTGTCCAGGCCTGTAATGGGACTGCTTTATCTTTTACATACTATGCACTTTATTCTTCACACTGTCTTCACTTCTAAACCAATGTTCCTCCCAAATACAAAAGAATAAACATACACAAAGAAACATATAATCACTGTACACACATCAACTTTTATATCATGTAATTGTTCATAAGAGATGATGACGATTGTAATGATACATTTCGATTTAAACACGTATGTGATAACAACTAAGTGGTATTAAAACTGATGTGTGCACGTGACGGTGTTCCTTCAGGTATGATACTTGAGGTACATGGTGACATAACGAATCATTTTAAGACCATGAACTAATTTTTCCTTGTGATTTACAACTCTGCTGTACATAGGGTAGCTGGGTGATGTTGATATATCTAATTAATCAATTAATTCCATAACTTCACTGAAATAAAAAGTATAAGCACTGCTTTTAACCAGCTTAGAAAAAGCACATGAAAATGATCTGTAAGCATTTTATGAACAATTTTGATTTGTATTGTGTGTGTATGCATGTCAACAACAAGTGTACTATGAATGTAGAAATAACTTATACCTTATGTTAAAACTGTACTGCTGGTTTGGTTGTAGACAGAAGCAGACATAAAATTTGTTTTATTATGGATAAACAGTGGTCACTGCATTTCTGAAAAACAGGACCTTCAGAATTAGAAAGTGCCTCTAAGGCTGAGGAAGGAAAGGGTCCAAAAGTGCTTGCATGGGCGTGAATGTGAACCAGGTATCTGGGTTAGGCTGGCAGGTGGGTACACACATTTTGGAAGAAGACATTGCCTCCCTGTTTTGTGTACAAGCTCTACCATGAAGACAGAGGCAGTATCCTTCACCAAAATATCCATGAAACCCAGATAAAATGAAAACTGTAAATGTACCTGCTATGAATATACAAACAAGTGACAGTGGATGAGACCAGCGAACCTCAGCTACAGGCCCAGATGGAAAACCTCAATGGCCGTATCATAACCAGAACACTGACATGTGGACACTTGTCAACTGGAATGTAATGATCTACACATAAAAATTAATTAAAAGCTGTAGTAGAGCCTGCTCACACTCTTATGGCACTGTACAAAGAACTGATTTCAGTCCCTCTGCTTGGACTTGTATGCCATCAGTATTAGAGGGCTGTCAGTCTAGTTAGTTACAAGCAGTTACAGTGAGCACATCATTCCGTGTTGCTCACCATGTACTGAACAAAAACACTGTTCTTCGTAGAATATTTCTACTATACTGCATGTCAGAAGGGGCATTAATTGGAACAGTAAAACAGGTGATGTGCATATAACATAACTTGAATGTACTCGACAGATTTTTTTAAAATACTCAAATATTAAATTTCATGAAAAGCTGTCCAGTGGAAGCCGAGTTCTTCCATGCAGACAGACAAATGGACAGACAGGCATGATAAAGCTAAAAGTTGCTTTTTGCAATTACATGAATGTGCCTAAAAATGATGTACAGGGGTAAGAACACAAACCCATGTTTCTAGAAAGGGACATAACACTGCTGCAGTCATATCTGACCCCTCCAACCCCCTACAACAATGACCTGGCCCCCCTTATACTTCATACTGTAAGCAAGCTGCCTGCACACACAGGTGCCATAAGATTGTGATCAGACTCTAGCAGTACTTCTTCCACACCAGTACAAAATTATGTTATTCAGACTGGAAACTCGGAGGGACATGCTGACTGTGACAACAAATACATATGGGTGGGCTTGAATTGAGGACGTGGGCATGAGTGAAGGTGATAGGCAGGCACGTAATACAAAACTTTATTTTAAATACAATATCTCTAACCTCTATGAATAAATTGCCTTCCTGTTATGAAGCATTGCACACTACTGAGTTAAGTCTATGTGCAAATGTTAGATTGGCATATGTACATATTCACGTATAAACTATATCATTCAAATGTAACATATATAAAATAACCAAGTTATATATTTCTATTACAATGGCAAGAATATTGCAATGGTAATGCGCTCAGTCCCAGATTCCTACCATCAGAGGTATAAGAAATTTACCATCTCTTTAAATACAAATCCATTTAAAATAACTTTGTACAAATTAATTACATCCTTTTTCACTTCCTGTTTCAAAGATAAGGAATCGGCGCCATTATTAATTACAAAACGTGTTGCAGTCTTTGATAAAATGCACTAAACAAGCTTGGTTCCAATACATTTAAATGGCACTCAATTAAATTAAGAAACAAGTGGGGCAACCATTTTCCTGAACCAATTACGCTCAGTTTTACAACCTATCACAGATACTACTCTGCAGGGACGGCACATTCTAATCCAGCCAGTCAACTAATACTCGTGAATGTGTTTCTCTGACTTGCACCAATCTCAGTCAACTGAGACCAAGCACTTCCAGCCTGCTGAGGTGTACCAATCTCAGTCAGAGTAATTCAGTACCGGGAAATACAGGCCACAGACACTAAAACTCTGCATCCCAGCCTGTGAGGTCATCTAGAGGAGGCCCCTCAGTGTCAGGGGGATATTCATCGAAGTTGCTTGTGTCGGTCACATTACGCACCTTTGGAGTGATGGGTGGAATCAACGTGTGATTGATGAGGCCTTCCCAGTTGAAACCATCAAACCACCTAGAAGCAGTCATTCATCAGAAAGGGACAGAAAGAAAAAACAAACTGGAATGATAAGGGAGAGAAGGTTATGGCCAAGCGACAAGGATGGTGGAAGAGGAATCTGGAGAAAAGTGGGTCATGAGGCGCTTCATAATTTGTACCAGCCACCAAATATTATTGGCTTGTTTAAATCAAGTGGGATGAAACAGGCAGGGCATGTGACCACATTGTAAAAAACAGGAATGTGTACAAAATTTTTGTCAAAAAACCAGAAAGCAAGAAACCACTATGAAGTCCTAGGCACAGAAAGGTGACAGTGCAATGGATCTTAAAGAAATATGGTGGGAGAGGGTCTACTTAACCTTTTAAAGCCTAGCAGTAACTTTACGTAGCAGCAGGTTTAACATTAAAAAATTCTACGTGGTGCCCACATTGCGTTTATGTGTTTTGTACAGATCTCAGATCAAACAGCAGGTTTTGCCTTATAAAACATTAAGAGATTGGTTTTTATAACCGAAGTAAAGAGTGTTTACAGCGCAGTAAGCACTGAGTCCTTATATAAAACATATTACATTCCGTCTTTAAAGGGTTAATTCGGTGGAATCCTGTGACCTTGGTAATGAGGCTTCGGGTCTCATAAAATGCAGAGAATGTAACTATTGGCTTATCAAGAAGTCCTCTTTTCCACGCAGGTTTTTTTCCATGGCACAACAGCCCCTAGTGGGCCAAGGGCTCCTTATTATCTTGGCTTCACGATCACACTCAGTTATACACAGCACACTTGTTTGTAATCCTCTGGATGAGTAATCAGCCTGACACAGAGAACTCTATCTGACAACACACAACACTCACAACAGACAGACATCCACATCCCTGGCAGAATTTGAACCCACAATCCCAGCACACAAGCAGCAACAGATCACACGACCACTGGGATTAGCCTCCATGGAGTTAGTTATGCAAAATGGAACACTAAAGTAAACTGGCCAAGACAGAGATGAACACCAAGGCAGAGGGGGGACAATTACAAAAGGCAAAGTTGCAGGATGACAGCAAAGTAATGTCAAGGCATAAGTCACCTTAAATGTTTAGTGTCAGTACAATGAAACTGATACTGGTTTCTTTTGCCACTATTACTACATGTTCACAGGAGGAAAACTTCTATTTTGTGTAGTACACAGGCATCCTACTCAGCAAACATTTGTGTCAGCACTACCAAAAACTACATTAGAAGTCAGCTGGGACACCAACTATCCTGACGTATGTTCTTGTGCTTTTCCTCAACTGCTCCACATCAACAGCAGGACATAACCTCAAATTACACCATGACCACTTTCTTTCACACCCTCTCCAATTTGTAATTCAGTCAGTCATATCCAATTATTTGACAGTATTATGAACTAAAAGGATAAGTGAGAACAGAAAAGAGACAAATGTTTGTAATAAAATAGACACTAAGATAACTGAAAACAAATCTGGGGAAGAGAGGAAATCTTGGCTCCAGAGCAAGAGACAAAAACTAGTGTGTAGGCTAAAACAAAAACAGTGTTAAAGAAACATGGTCTGACACATGAAAATACACAAGTGTTACAAGTGCCATGTTTCAGGGTAAAAATCTACCTTATACATTTTCAGACACTTCCACAGTCTGGAAACATCTTGAAATTTGAAAATAACTTGAGGTTTTAATAGGTAAGTTGTAATGCAGTTTAAGAGAGGTTATGATCTTGGTTGGGGAACTGACCGTGATGGCACATGATGCTAACATGCATATGCCAGTGTAAAATGCAGCAGTGGGTAGAGTGCTGACAGTTTTATGCAAACCAAAATGTTGAAATGGGAGAGGAAAATTTATACAATCAATACTGAAATTGCACTACCATAAAAAAAAGTTGATGCTTATGCAAGTTGTGTTAGATTTCTCTGAACACTCTCTGTAACAGTCACATAAGCACAGCTGTGCACTGATCTTGTCTGATCAAACACTTCATACTACTGAAACTTCCATTTAACTTTTGAGGCTGCTGTCTTCTGGCATGAGATTCCATGTTCCAATAATGTTAACTGCACTGACATTATGGAGGATCCTGGTGCACCCATCATTCATTTACCCTGAAGAATTATCTTGCAGCCATGAAAACAAGTCACCAGTTTGATCTCCCATTCTCCCTGAAGCCATTATATTCCCTCTCCAGTTTCCTACCAACTGTATTCATAGCAATGTTGTGGTGAGAACCTGAACTAACGAAGAGTGCTCTGGCTGGACACAAGTGAATACGAGGGGGGGGGGGGGGGAGACAGACAGACAGAGAGAATACTGGAGTCAGTACAGTTCCAAGAGAACAGGCTGGATGATCCAGGATTCAATTTCTGGCAGGGATAAGAAACTTCTCTGGTCTCTTAAATATCCAAACTGGCTCTGGGTCCCACGCAGCCTCCTGTTCAATGGGGGATGGGTGTTCTTCCCCTTTGTTTCAAGTGGGTGTGGTATGAAGCCAACCACCCACCTCCATCTCATGTGAAGGCTAAGAATGAGTGGAGCTACACCTCTACTGACCAGTTGCCTTCATGTCACGCACAGGGACAACTTTGCCTTTACACAGAGGAGAAGAAGCTGCAACCATCACCTCTGCCCCAGCTGTTGAACTTCACTGTAGTCCACAATATATGAATAAATTACTGTAGGTCCTCGAATGAACGGACTAACAGGGGGAATGGATGGTACAATAATACGGACTGTTTGATACTACCGAATTATGTGTTCACATGTGTGTGTGTGTGTGTGTGTGTGTGTGTAGCCTAAGAAGTCGCCAAAACAATAATACAGTACTATATATATAACACTAATGCATACACGCAATACTGCATACAACTGTCCTGTTAGCACTATCACTTTTTCTGGAAGCCATCGTTACTTGGAATTTAATAAATTTCAGATAAATATAATAAAGCCACAATCCAGGTTATGAAAAGAGCAATACATTACCACCTCCATGCAAGTGTCAGCAAAGACTAAGTGCATGTCTGTGTCCACCACGTAGTGGCTGCTTCGCTAATTAACAGCCGAGATTGCTAGTTTCACATATTCCCATTGCGGATGAAAATTTTGGAACCAACAGATTTTGTCCATTATATCCAAAATCCATACATAAGAGGTCCATTAATTCGAGGGTCTACATTAATGTGAACACATTAACCCTTTAAAGCCAAAGCGTATCTGTTTTATATAAGGACTAGTGCGTACCATGCTGTAAACACTCTCCACTTCGGTTATAAAAAACAATCTGTTAATGTTTTATAAGGCAAAAGATGCTGTTTGTTCTGAGATCCATACAAAACACATAAACGCAATGTGGGCACCACGTAGAATTTTTTAATGTTAAACCTGGTCATATGTAAAGTTACCACTAGGCTTTAAAAGGTTAAGGAATGAGCACACAGCCTGTCTGCCCCATTCTGTTACAGAAAATGACAACTCATTACCACCACCACCATCACAGACTCTGTCACACCAGACACTTACTTGTGCTTCTGTATCTCACTGATGCCACCTTTCTGATAGCCAAGCCTCTCTGTTGGGTTGTCCCTGAAAGCGCAACACCATACAGTCAAGACCACAACTGTGAAACAGGTGCCCTCTGTGACCATCACATAACACAAGCACACGCGTGCCACTTACCGACACAGTTTCTTGATCAGGGCTGTGGCATTCCTAGTGATATTGCGAGGAAATTCAATAGCGTCAATGCCTTTCAAAATGATGTTGTATGTCTTCATGGGGTCAGACCCAGTAAATGGTGGCGTTCCTGTGAACAAGCATGAGTACGTACTTCTCTCACTATACAATACGCAACAAGTGTAACTCATATGAGATACAAGGATATCATGTCAGTGAATATTAAGTTTAATGGCTTCTGGGTTGTGGTTATCATGTGGCATGGTACACACACCAACATTTACGGATAACCCATCTATGAAACACCCTAGAAGAATGAAACTTTAATATCTGTAACAAAGACTGTGTTCTGTGGGTCATCTTCTATAGCTGATACATGCAATTTACGTTTGTTCAAACATAAGCCACAGTCACATACAAGCCACATCTGAATATTCAGACAAACATAAAAGAATTAATAAAATCTAATTTGAATAAGATTTAAGGCCAACAGTCAAGTCAGGTGGTTCAAATCAAATGATATTTCACAAACACACTCTGTCTCTTAACCACGGCTGTGGAGTCAGGGTCAGAAGGAATTTTGGGTGGAGTCAGAATTGGAGTTGGTAAAAATGTACCAACTCCGACTCTGACCTTGATATAAAATCTTAAATAGATACTGGCTACAATAACCATTACAGTCGGAGTCAGAGTCGGAGGTTTTATGTAGTGACTCCACAGCCCTGTTCTTAACATCAGTACAGGTGAACCGCCTGATGTGGCTGTCACCATAACAAGCTTTTACTTGAATTCTGTTACCACAAAATCTCACTTGTAAGCCACACAACAGATTTAAGACTTAATTTTCCCTCAAGTCTTCAACAGATATAACATTTTAACACTGGCATCTATGCAGCATATGTTCTTGAAATCCTCACACTGCTAACCTCTGTGCACTGTACTGCATGAATGCTATTTAGGGGAACTTAAATTTCAAACGGTCATCTGCCTGAAGCAGTAATCACAGTTTAAACATCAGCATGACTAATGGTTTAAAACTGTTTAACTTCAGAGAGCACTGGCTGTAGCAATATCATGACAAAAAACCACACGGTGTTGACCACCAGTCTTGAGTAGCCTCTGATCCAATCCATGGAAATAACCATCCTGTGCCACAACCGATTAACAGACCACTAATAATTCTCAAGCCAAGGTTGTGTTCGTAACTGAACTCATCAGCAAAACAGAGTCAATCTGAAGAGTATGCAAGTCTTCAAACTGTATTATATAAGGTATTTTCTTTAGAAATTAAGGTACAGTATTAACACCTTAGTTGAGACAGAAAGGTAAATTTGTCTCTTTCCATGTCATGAAGGTATACAGGGTGAGTAGAGGTATAGCTCCACTTATTCATAACTACATTGCTAGACAAAAGAAATTGGTCAACTTCATGCCCTGATGCTTTACCCTGGTACCATTTAAACAGGAGTTTGCATGGATCCCAGAGCCATTTTGGACAATTCTGAGATGGGAAAGATCTCTTCCGCCTGCCAGGAATCAAACTCCAGACCATCCATCCCCTATATTTGTCACCATACTGACAGAGCTACCCTGGTTCTAACATGGGCATTGGGAGAACATTATGGAATACTGTTTGGATATTCATGCTTAATTGGGACTGATCTGTCACAAACCTCAGAACTGATTTTCAATGTAAAATGTCCATTTGATACCAAGAATTTATAAAACACCAGTAGTAAAAATATAAAATAAACTCAAAAAGCAGAAAAGGAAAAAATTAATTTTTAATAAAATACAAACACTTTTGGAAGCATAGAATTCATTAAATGATTCAAGAAGAGTCTCGCTGCATAAAGTGTGAAAGCAGTCAACTTCACTTGAACTTTGGCGAAACAAACTTGATGAAATCTGCTACTAACAACAGTGGATGTATTAATTTAAATACAGTGTATGGTAACAAAACAACTGAGGAAGCACTTACAATTAAACAACTTGGCCTGAAAACATATTTCTGATTGTCATGTTTAATGACTCTTTCAGTTGATAAGATTATGGTACTGGTAATGAATGAATGAATGACTACGGAGAAATGATGGAATGATTCTGACAGGAAAACAGTGAAGTACAGTACTTGGAGAAAAACCTGTCCCCGTGTCACTATGTCTAGCGTAACTTGAAAACCATACTGAGTATATTATCCTAAAACTTACTTCAGCACGTTTTGTCATGTAGACACAAACACCACTAATGACAACAGATTATTTAGAATTTGTTTACTTTGCACATTTCTCTTCCACCTTGTGGAGTCATATGTGGGGAAATTCAACAGACAGCAGTAAGGTATGAAGCAAGCACAACTCAAACAAATTCAGAAATACGCAGTTCACATACGCATGAGACCTCCATATGCCAAATGCTAATGTCACAGTTACCAGAAGGGTGCGTACTACGCAGGAACCATATAATACATTGCTCTTCCATCTACCATTAGAATTTTGAACCACGATAAGGAAATATTTAATTCAGCACCAAAAACTTAACTCTTAGCTACCTCCCTCTACTCTGTACAAGAATTTTAAATTTAAAGTTCATCAGTACTGCACAAATTTATTGACACAAATGCCATGTCACGGTTTTGTTCTTTAAAATGTGATATTCTTGCAAGATGATTACAAAAAGCTGCAGAGACCACATACTGTACTTAACATTTTTTAGACCATATCTGTACTATGACAAGTTCCGTAGCCTTATGCTACACTAGATGTATCAAATTGAAATGAATTAAATTCCTATTCCATTCCTTCATTCCAGTTTTAGCTACTGTATAGTGTAATACAGATGACAGCGATCATATGCTGGGAAACGACAACCATGTCGGCACCCATACAATGGCACAAAATCAACTTTTCTGTTGTGGTGGCACCCACATCTCTTTTACATACAATAATGGTCAACATAGGTTTCCTACAGCTAAACATGTGCCCTGAACTGGGACAGAAAGCCTAGTATTGCTTGCATTGCACATTCTGACCATGGAGCAAGTTCACAACTATTTACATCACAGTTGGAGATAGACCACCAGATCGCCATTGACGTTACAGTATTAACCACAGTTGTGAGACTTGAGGTTTCCACAGCAGTGATATTTTGGATCCTGGTCTTTTGGGATATAATGCCGGGTTGCTGGGTTGGCATCATGCAGTGTTTTGAAGCAACCCTCCACCCTTGACGATTAAGGCATGACATTCGTTACAGACATCAGGAATCACTAACCTGGTGACACAGCGTCACATCGCTGAAGACCTGAGTCCTCATAATGCATAACTCCTTCCAAAAAGTTGCCATACATTACATTTCGTACAGGCACAGTAACCTTCTACCCCTTGCTCTGCCCACTATGGGCATAGCTGGTGGGGGGGGGGGGGACGGCCCCAGNCCCCCCCCCCCCCCCCCCCCCCCCCCCCCCCCCCCCCCCCCCCCCCCCCCCCCCCCCCCCCCCCCCCCCCCCCCCCCCCCCCCCCCCCCCCCCCCACGGCCCCAGGCAGCAGAGTCAAAGGGGCAGTAAATTGGGCAACAAAATGAATATAAATGAAAAAATTATTTTCTGAGCTCAACAAATTTTAAATTACTGAACTGAATATGAGGAAATTCAATGAATAATTGTAAATTTTTTTAAAATTCGTAATTTCTATAAGGAGTGGCCATTGTGATTCCTCGCCCCAGGTACTGAAGACTCAAGCTACGCCACTGCTGTCTGCAACAGGCTGTGGTGCCAAATCAACAGCAACAGTTTGTGAACGAGAGTGCACAGCATGACGAGGCATACCTGTGAGCAGTTCGAACATGAGCACACCGAGCGACCAGTAGTCTGCGCTGATATCATGGCCTCTGTTTAGTATCACCTCAGGAGCTACGTACTCGGGAGTACCACAGAATGTCCACGTCTTGCGTCCTTGCTGTGGGACCAAGCAGCCACATCACACACTGCACAGCCATAACTAACTGACTGACTAAGTAACTGACTGACTGGCTGACTGACTGACTGACTGACCAACTAACTACACAGATCAATCCTTCTTCAGAAGCTAACAGTCACTCAGCTCGTAATGAAATTCCTCACACTTTACGGACCAAACAGGCTTGTTACAGTGTTCATGTGAGCTCACCACCCATTCCTACCCACAGCCACATGAATTCAGTCTACAGCCCCTACAAGCCCATCTGAAGTCCCACTTTAACCTTACCCCTCCCTCTGCACCTAAGTCTTCTAAGCAGTTTTCTACCTTCACATTCTCTTCAAAAAATTCTCAATTCATCACTCTTTCTCCCATCTATGGTTTATGACTCACCCACATAATCTTCTTCACTTGATCACCTTAATAATAATAATAATAATAGTAACAACAACAACAACAACAACAACAACAACAACAACAACAACAACTTAAAAAAAGTAAAAGAAACTTAAAAAGTACTGGAAAAGACAATGCTGAGCTCCACGTGTACAGCTGCATTCTGAATACATGTTTCCTTACATTTTGTAAAAGATGTAACTTATTTATATTTTTGTGCTGGCTGTAGTAAGTTACTGCAACCTATCCTATAAAAAGGAAGGTTCAGAAAGTTTTATAAAAGCAGGACCAACGCACCACATACTACACCTTCAGTATAACACTTGGCATTTTCACTGGGGGTAGTCGGGGTGGTGCACACCACTGCTGCAGAGGAACACTCGCTCACTGCCTGACCAACAAGATGGAGGCACTGGTGCTCCTGCTATGCCAGTAACCCCTTTCCAGACTATACAGGTGACAATATTCCCAGGACGAAAGAGGAATGCACCCAAATGGGGGGCTGCTGGGCTGCAGCCCCCCCCCCCAACCCCACAAAACCGAAATTTAAAAAACACAGATTTTGTAGCTATTGTGATATCAAAAGTTTTATGTGATTAGAATTTTGAAAAATAAATTAATAAAAATTAAAAAAAACATGAAGATAAGACACTGTGATTGAGTCATGGCACATGTAGTTATATTTTTATGTATAGAAATGCAGTTGCAAACAGTCTTATGTTATACTTATAACATGATTTTTTATAACATAATTTTGAAAATCAAACATAAATATATATAGCCTCAGGGTCAGTCCCGCTCCCCTCCCCCCAGTGAAAAATTCTGGGTGCGCACCTGGTAGGAATTACTGATATATAACTTGGATGATGAATACACAAAGAAAGTGCTAAGTCACAAGGCTTACAAAACTCGACATCACAATATCTGCACAGACGGGCTGCACATACCTGCAGCTTCTTTGCAAATCCGAAGTCAACCAACTTAACGTAGCCATTCACGTCCAGCAGCAGGTTTTCGGGCTTCAGGTCTCTGTATATGATGTTGCGACTATGCAGGTAGTCAAATGCTTCCACCACACATGCCGTGTAGAAGCGTGTAGTGGAGTCATCAAAGTGACCCTTATCCCTTAGGATGGTCCACAACTCCCCTCCAAGACATGACTCCATGAGCATGTACAGGTACTTGCGGTCCTTGAATGTCTTAAACAACTTGACAATGAAATCACAATTTGCCTCGCCCATGATCTCTTTCTCAGACATGATGTGCTGCTGTTGGCGTGTCTCCACAATCTGCAACACACACCATACTCATGTAAATGGGAGCGTATTTGTATTCTATATGTCACTGCTGTTGGCATGTATCCATAATGTGCAATATACAACGTGAACACTGCGACCTCCACAATCTGTGACACACAACATGAACATTGCAAATGTGTCTGTGTTTGTGTTTTACATACCAATCTACGGTACCAATTCTGGAAGTGGGAGGGATATTAGAAAATTCTCTAAAATGAATATGCCGGAATTTTGTAGCCATTATTATTTTTAGAGACACACAATAAAGAACAATAAAAGTAGAGAGAATATTTACATACGTACCACTGCCAACCACAGTAAATTTTATTAGCTTCGTCAGTGGATGCTGCATGTTTTGGTCCTGCGGACCATCCTTACACATTAAAATACATGACTTTAAGAACATATATAAAAATGCAGGTAGATATGTTAAAATTTGCGATATTTCACAAATTTTACAAGCTATTACAAACTTTATGCAGCACTGAAATAAAAATATGTTATACATTTCTCATATAAAGTATTTATATTTCAACACCACATAAAGCTTGTAACAGCTTGTAGGATTTGTGAGACCTCGTCATTTTTTAAAATGTCTACCCACATTTTTACTTGTGCTTTTAAAGTAACATATTGTAATGCCTAAGGATGGTCCACAGGATCAAAACATGTAGCATCTACTGACAAAGGTACTAAAATTCGTTGTGATTGACAGTAATACATATGTAAAGATTGATATGCTATAGCACAATGGGATCAATTTCACAAAAAAAATTAGAAAAATTATAAATTGAATTAATAAATAGCAGAATCCGGAGTATGCAAAATATTATACAAACACAGACAGAATCCCAAGGAAGGTTTTTTACATGAAAATGACAAGAAAATGCCCAAGAAGAGGCCTGAGATGAAGACAGAAATACCAAGTTAGGAAGGATGTCACAAAGAAGGAAGGAGGAAGGTTGAATATCACTGAAAAGAGGAGAAACCTTTGCAAGACAGACAGGCTTGGTAGCTAGAACACACATATATGAAGAAAACATGTGAGGAGGAGGAGGAGGGAGGACAGGAAGCAGGAGAAGAAGGAAGATGAGAAGATAAGGAGAGGTGAAGGGAAGGAGGAGGGAGAATGAGGAAGAGGAAGGAAGGAAGGAAGGAAGGAAGGAAGGAAGGAAGGAAGGAAGGAAGGAAAGGAAGGAGGAGGAGATGGAAGAGAAGGAAAGGAGGGAGAATGGGGATGGGGAGGAGAGGGAGAGGAGGACAAGGAGGAGGAAAATAAGAAGAGAAGAAGAAGGGCTCAAGAAAGCCCAAAATATTTCGTATAATGTTCGACAGACACCACTCGAACCATGTCTGAACCCAAAAACTGTGTGTGTTATCAGGCTTGGGGCCGACCCATCCAGACGTCTACTCAGTACCGTGAATGGTGAATTACAAAGAATGTGAAAGGAAGCAGTCATGGATTATTACGAAGTGCTATCAGAGGAACTCAATACGACACAAGCACTGCACTGAGACTAAAATTTGCACATACTGTACCTGACTCTTCTTCATCTGCTTAAGGGCGAATGACCTTGTTGGATCCCCAGCAATCTGAACCAGCTCAACACGCCCAAAGCCTCCAACCCCAAGGGTTGCCAGGATGCGCAGGTCTGCAAGTTTCACATCCCGGAACTCCTCATTGATTCTGCATGACACCCATACAGTAAACATTAGTATTAACCCTTTGAATACTGAAGTTAATTTAACCTTTTAAAGCCTAGTGGTAACTTTACATACGATCAGGTTCAACATTAAAAAATTCTACGTGGTGCCCACATTGGTTTTATGTGTTTTGTACGGATCTCAGAACAAACAGCAACTTTTGCCTTATAAAACATTAAGAGAGTAACCGAAGTGGAGAGTGTTTACAGGGCGGTATGCACTGAGTCCTTGTATAAAACAGATACGCTTCATCTTTAAAGGGTTAAATAACATTAAATATTACACACAGACATCACATAAAACATGTTGCATTGCCAGTACAAAACAAAACTGGTTGATCCTGTTTAGCAAAATCATTGCTGTTCATTGCCGCAATCAAAAGTACTGTTTAAATGTTGAACCAGAGGTTGACATAGCAGAAATGATAAGTGAACAACTTAATCAAATTTCTGTAAACATTCAACAACTGGATTTTCACTGTATATGTACCAGTACTTCAATATGTCAAACGACATAAATGATCTTATAGCATGTCTGAAAACAGTGAACAAACTGCTTCTAATAATTTTCAGTTAAAAATGAATAAAACAGTTGACTTGGCTAATGCAAGGGGAAACTTACTGTGTCTGTGATCCCTGGATGAAGCACATAACAGAATAAAAGGTTCATCATTGTCATGTATGTGCAATCACGCACAACAGAACAAAAGGTTTACAAGTGTCACACGTCTGCAATCATGCACAACACGCACATTCAGAACAGAAATTCATCATTGTCATGTATCTGCAGTCACACAAAACACACAAATATCTCAGCTCAACGTAACTCACCTCCTCCTCTCCACACCCTCATCCTTGTACCGCGTTCTAATTTCATCCAGGCTTGAGATGAGCTGGTTGAATGTCTCTCGGTCAATCACAAGACACGTCACACCCTCTTGCTCATCGGCAATGATGTTGGCTGTACGCAAATCATCACTGTCAACAGACCAGCGAAATAAAACGTGTTTATGTTTTTCTTCACTTATGAGTGATGTTCAATACATAAGTTTCCTTAGGTCCTAAAAATTAAGTGAGAAGTCATCCGAATGTGAAAGGTAGCTTATTCATTCAATTCAACTATCGTTACTTTTCAACATAATTCCCAACTATGTTGATGCATTTGTTCCAGCTTCTCACGAGTTTAAAACTGTGTGCTTCAGCAAAACTTGAGGGAGGGTGTGTGTGTGTGTGTGTGTGTGTGTGGATTCAACAATTCAATTATATTGGTCCTTGCGAGGGAGGAAGGACAGTAGTAGTGTGGTTGCAGTGACTGTTTTATAGTGCTGGCAACCCACATCAAAGGCAGCTTGGGATACTGGGGTTGCAAGGAGAAGAAAAAAGGAGTAAACAAGCCGTCATGCTAGCAGTGGGAATGCACAAAACACTGGGTAACAAGGGCATTCCAAGTCATGCGCTCCAACAACTTGCCAAGCAGTAGACCAGATAGAGACCTAATCATACGTGTCTGCTGTAAAGTGTGAACAGATAGCGTTGTGGTACATTTTTATCGAATATATCTGGTTATCAACTATCTGACCATTTTAGTGACTTCGTCATTTCAGTGTGTTAAATTTACTGATGTAACTTCATGAACAATACCATTTGTATGTCCATCACCAAACACCTATTCCACACCATATTCCCTGAGATAAGCCTTGATCTCCATTGTACAAGCTACCCAGCTGATCCTCTTAGCATTATCAGAGTGAAAATAATGACAGCTACAAACTGCATGGAGAGGGTAAGAGTATGGATCAGTTAAACAATGATGACATGGAAATGGCTGTTCATGAATAGCTGTAAATGCAAGAGCATGATTTCTAAACTAAATTTTTAAACTTGTGCCAAATGGAAGAAATGCATCACAACGCTTGTGGATTAAATTTAAAAATAATGATGTTTCAGTCGGATAAATGAGGTAAATTTAAAAATACAATGACGTATCACTTAATTTTTATGACTAAGGGAATCTTAGTAATTGAGCATCCTTTGCACATGCATACAGAAACGGTGCTTCAATATGTCATCAGGTTCTGCTGACATACTACATAAACTTCAAACATCTGGTGAAGGTGCTGCTTACCCCTGCAAAGCCTTTTCTCCAAAGAAGTCTCCCTTCTGAAGCGTGCGTATGTACTTCTCCTCCTCACTGTTTGGCTGCTTTATTGTCACTTTCACCTGCAACACAGACCAGGACCTCGTAAAAAGTTCAGTCAAGCTGTTGTATGACCAGGGTGACAATTTCACCACTCACCTGTCCTTTACTGATGATGAAGAATGTGTCACCACGCGCACCCTGTCTAATGATGTAATCACCAGGCCTGTAGAATGTCTGGAACAAGAAAACACAAAGATTTTCGTAATGCCTGAAGACAACATAAACAGCATGGCTTGAGGGTACATGCTGGGAGATTTCTTTCCATTCAGCATGCCTCCGTGGGACATGATGTGAGGTTAATCTGTGCATTTTTTAGGTCATTGTATTCAATTTATTATACCAACTAAATGCACATTATTAATTACCACCACCACCACCACCACCACCACCACCACCACCACCACCACCACCACCACCACCACCAATAATAATAATAATAATAATAATAATAATATGCATTTATTTGGTACAATAAATTGAATACAGTGATATAAAAAATGCATAGACTGGCCAACCTAAAACTAACTGATGATCACCAAGTAAAGATGATTAACAATTCAAAAATGCAAAGAAAAAACTACCTAAAACCAATGCAGCAATTTATTTCCATAAGATCTGCAGGATAAATCAACTAACAACAATTAAAATAGAAGGTAACAACTGATAAAAGAAACACTAAACTTGCAGGAATAAGATACAGATTAACTCAAGAAATTAAATTTCTCCACAAAAAGAAACAAGGACTCATGAATGATTGTATAAAGCTTGTTTAGAATGTGCAAAAACATGGCGTAATATGTGGCAATATATGCAAACCTCGATAAACCACAACCTCGAAATTATAACGAACACCCTGTACCATAAACTCAACTAGCAGCTTGGAAACTTATTCGAACAAAACAAAAAACCTTGCACACAAAAAATGATGATACAAAAAAATAACACATTCTGCACATGCACACAGAATCTTACACCCGTGACTTTTAGTGGTGACGAGATTAAGGCCTGACACTCAGTTCCAGCTACACTTTTGAGCAAACATATGAAACTAATAACGTGCATTTAATTGGTGTAATAAACTGAATACACTGATCTAAGAAATGCATGGACTTGACCACCTAGAAAAATGATGTGCAGCCTCTGGTCAGTACGGCTCAGTAGCATGACAGGAAGTTTTGTTCAGTCAGGACGATTTGGTTGGGACATGATGAAATTTTATCATATTAACCTTTTAAAGCCTAGCGGTAACTTTACATACGACCAGGTTTAACACTAAAAAATTCTACATGGTGCCCACATTGCGTTTATGTGTTTTGTATGGATCTCAGAACAAACAGCAACTTTTGCCTTATAAAACATTAAGAGAGTGGTTTTTATAACTGAAGTGGAGAGTGTTTACAGTGCAGTACGCACTGAGTCCCTATATAAAACAGATACGCTTCGTCTTTAAAGGGTTAAAGGAGGCTGAAATGACATATTGTGAGACTTCATCCAAGTTATGATGGCTTAGTGGCGCACGACAAAAGCCTTACTCTCCCAGTCTAATTGGCTCACTGGGACAGATTATGAGATCTTATAACATTGAAGAAGGTTCAATGGGGCAAATAATTTCTACAAACTGGGCTGTGGACAGCTGCTGAGATAGCTTCATTTTTTTTCATAATATTAACTAGCACCAACTAAAAAGAACATAAGAACAAGGCACGAAGTTCAACAGTGAAAGTCTGCCCAAGTCCTACATGGACCATACAGAGTTGCAACAATTATTTAAAAGAAAAAGCTTCCATGCAAGTATGTATTTTAGATGTGTATGACACACACAGTGTGGTGATACCTGACTTCTGACAGCTGTAACACTGTTGACAGTGTCACAGCCACAGCAGCTGTACAACTCAGAACCATAGTTCACATTCCACTGAAAGTCCTACACTCTACTGACCTTACTGTGACATAAAATACATTGGGCTTTATTTGAAGCAGGTAAATCGTATGCTTACCTCTTCCAGCACATCTGAGATTTTGGTCAAGGTTTCTTCCGGCAGGTTCTTGAAGATCGGAACACTGGAACAGGAGAATAACCGATATAAGATAGTGACAGAATCAAAACAATGCGAAGATAACACTCAGTGACAATGGGCTGGTGATCTGTCAAAAATAATGTAAGCAGCAAACACCAGAAGTAGGGTAGTACCTGTGACATTGGAACTTTCACAGCGGTGTTGTGATGCTTTCTCGTAAGCCGGACAGTACCCCGCACTTTGAAAGAGCATAATGCCTTATATCTTCAATGCTCAAGCAGTCTAGGAATAAATGCTTGACCCCTGAAGTTAAAGGCACCATGATCCTGCCAAACATCGCAAACTACTCACCCAGTGACACAGTGTCACAGTGCACAACACATTACATAACATGTCCAACTACTTACGCTCATGTTATATTTTACGGCAACCACAGCATGGGCCACTTAGAACCTTTACTTCATAGGCAGTGTTTTAGACCATGTAATTCTAAACTTAAAGCAGGCTGTATCAGCCCATAAGACATGTGAATGGCATGAAACATAGGCAGAGACAAACATCACTTTCACACTGCAGGAAGAACTTCCACAGTGAGTCCCACAAGAGTGACAACTCGCGGAACTCACCTCTTGAGGAAGTCTGTGTATTCCGCCTGTCGGATAAGGCCGGTACGCATCATAATAGTCTGGAAACACTGGCGCTCGATGGCCCATAGCTTGCAGTCTGTGGCAGCTACAAGATGCAGAACATGCATTATTAACACAGGTACAACATATTACTACACAGCAGTTATCCTGACAGAAACTAAAGCAATACTCACCCTTGATGGTGGCTGTCCTCTTGCAGTTGTACAGAATGGCTAGCTCACCAAACACCTTGCCAGGTGCCAGGGTGCTGAGATACTTGTTCTCCCGTGACACCTCCACACGGCCCTCTGCAACAGTATGCAGCATGCTATATTACTGGATGCCAATGCGAGATTCAGGTACCATGTTCCTCTAATCACGCCAAGCATAAAAACTAAATCTGAAACTGCCATTTACGCTGTTTTCATAATACCAGGTGTGTAAATCTGCTTTACCGAGATGGTGACGTACAGTCAAACCCCGTTATCATGACATCAGTTAATGCGACACCTCACCTATAGCGTCAGATATTCTGTGGTACCAATTAATTCCTCACTGTTAACTGTAACATTTTGCTTCTCAGTTAAAACAACAATGGTTTATAACGACACAAAATATTCAGTCCCTTTCATGACATTATGACAAAGTTCAACTATATTTTCAATTTCAATTTAAATTTCATTTAACATTCTGTAGATCCATACAAGGCCCTACCTTCTGATATAAAACATGTCATTTAAAAAGAGGCAATAATAATAAAAAACATTAAAAACAATAAAAAACAATAATAGTTCTATTCAATATACATTCCAACAAGAAAAGAATATCTTACAAACAATATATCCTCTGATCGAATTACATAAAACCATACACACTTCAAACATTAAATTACTACAGACATAAGAATAAAAGCACAAGAGATAAAAACAAAGAATAAAAAACCGAGCAGTAATCAATTCTGTGTTGTATAGAATGATAAGGACAAAATGCAACAGATATAACCTCAATAATATAAAGTCTTAATAAAACTGAATCTTAAATCATTCAATTAAATCAGCTGCTTTGAAAGTTAGAATATTTTTCTTTAGAATAAAAAAACTTGTTATAAAGGAACCTTTTTAGAGTTGTTCTAAAGAGATTTATATCACTTGATAAGCTCTTTATATGAGACAGAAGAAGATTAAAAAGTTTAATTCCCGTATAATTATACTCCTCTTTTAAATTTAGTGAGATCAGAATTTGGAATGTGAAAATTGATGTTATATCTAATATTTACATTGTGAATTTCTTGATTAGTTATAAATAAATGTCTATTATTTGCTATGTTAACAAGGAAAATATATATTGAGAAAAGAAGGGTAATATTTTCATTGTTTTAAACATCTCCCTACACGAATCCGTGTTTCTTAAATTATTAATGATTCTTATTATCTTTTTTTGAATTTTGAATATTTCAATGCCATAAGGTGAGTTGCCCCTAAATATTACACCATAACTAATGGCAGAATGTATGTAAGAGAAATATACATTCTTAGTGCATCTTTTGACAATAAGGATTTAACAGTTCTAATAGCAAAGCACGCAGATTTCAGTTCAGCTGTTATATACTCTCTGTGGTTTTGACAAGATATTGTATCATCTGTAATTAAACCTAAAATTTAACCGTGATTCTTTCTGCCTGCATTCTGTCCCTTATTTGCAACAGCTGCCAACACTGTGCTTACACTCGTGACTTTGTCTGTCAGCTGCTGTGTCACGGCCAGTCTCTGCTGCTGGTGGTTGGTTGTAAATAAAGCAATGGTTCCCAGGAACGTGAGTGCAGGAACACCAATATTCTTATGGACTTTGTTGACAAAGCTGCTACATCACTTTGCTTCCAGAAAACAACACAGTCTTTAGTACAGCACTAATATTCAGTGGGGCACGCTGTGGCGCAGTTCGTTGAGACGCTGCTCTACAAACCGGAAGGTCCCAGGTTCAACTTACGATGGTGTCGTTGGAATTTTTCATTGACATAACCCTTCCGGCAGCACTATGGCCCTGGGGTCGACTCAACCTCAACGACTCAACCTCTAACAGAAATGAGTACCAGGAATATTGCCTGGGGGGTAAAGGCTGCCAGTGCGTAGGGCTGACAACCTTACCACCTTCACGTGCTATTGTCCGGAAATCTGGAAGCCTCGACCTCCTGGAACCCTCAGGGCCTGTCCAGGCCTGTGATAGGGACTGCTTTACCTTTACTAATATTTAGTACCGTTCTGTATTTGGGATTTTTACAAAAACTGGGGGGTGGGGATGCAGAATCCTGCTGGCCCATACAACGTGGGCACGAGGGCACGACATGAATCGGGTGATTTTCCACGACACACATGCAGGGTAGCGAAAAGCGTTTGATGTTCAATTCAGCAATTTGTGTCTCGGGTCAGTGGGCAGCTCGAGGTCACAGGGGCGGGCATACAGGCCGCTACACACGACTGCACGGGTCGGCAGAAATGGGGGACAGGATTGTGCATTTGAAGTACAAGCCGGACATGACGCAAGCCATACCAGCAGTGTTCCAGGCGGTACTGCGTCAGACGGCACTACCGTCCGTTACAAATGCTGTTTCGAAAAACAGCCACTACTTATTGTGAGAAACGTATGACACATAAATATAATGCGTGGGCAAAAAACAAAGTATTTGTAATGTTAAATCAGGTACTACATACAGTAATCACTCTGCTTTAAAGTCTTGCACATTCAATGGCACCACGTTCCCGTATATTTCAGCAAACTCAACTGGTTTACCGTACATTTCAACAAACTGAACTGCCTTCCGTACATTTAAGCAAAATTCACTTCTTTCCCATACATTTCGGCAAACTGAACTGCTGCTACAAATTACTGAGCCGAATATAACGAAATTTAATAAAAAGTGGAACTCACTCATAACGACATCAAAGGAACTGAATATTATGTGTCGCTATAAAGGAGTGTTGTTATAACCTAGTATAATGTTATGGTTAACAGTAACGAATTAACTGGTACCACATGACATCTAACTTTACAGGCGAAGTGTCGTATAAAACGATGTCGTTATAACCGGGCACGACTACAACTGTGAATTTTTAGTTCACAAAATCTTTTCGGGACAACCAATCTAATTACTTGCTCCGAGAGCCAAAAGCCGCGGTGGCGCAGTTGGTTGAGGCATTGCACTACAAACCGGCAGGTCACGGGTTCGATTCCCGGTGGTGTCAGTGGGGATTTTTTTTTTTTCATTGGCATAATCCTTCTGGCCGCACTATGGCCCTGGGGTCGACTCAGCCTCTAACAGAAATGAGTACCAGGAATATTTCCTGGTTGGTAAAGGCGGCCGGTGCGTATGGCTGACAACCTTACCACCTTCATGTGCCGACTGTCTAGAAATCTGGGAGCCTCAACCTCCTGGAACCCTGTGGGCCCGCATAGGCCTGTAATGGGACTGCTTTACCTTTTTACGTCAGTGAGACTAATTCACCTAACTGCCATCACTGGAGGAAGAACCGCCAGTGGACGGAAGATGATACCGTCTTTAGAGCGATTTCAGTGGCAATACACTAACTCCGTAGCGATGGAACAACACTGCTCGAAGCATACTTGTTCGGTGCTACTGTAAATGGGAAAACACGTGCTGCAATGTTGAATGAAACCATTAGGTCGTTCTTGGACGATACGACCTTGCACCGTTACGACATTTGTGGTTTCAGCAGGATGTGGCGTCTCCACATTTGTCCATGACGGCTTGTCTCTGCACGACTACCAGGATACGAGGAAAATGTATCGGTGGCTATGGAATAGGAATGGCCTCCTAGATCACCAGACCTCATCTTTACTTGTGGTGTCACTTGAAACCTGCTGTGTACACCAGCCATCCAAGGCCAACTGCAGCAATGAAAGAACATCTTCAAGACGAATGTGACCCAATCATGCAGCCGCTCAAGGCACAGAACGTGAAGACCACAACCGGAAATCACTGCAAGAATTACATTTTGAACATTTACTAGAATAAACGGCACTGAGCTACAAACCGGAAGGTCGCGGGTTCGATTCAAAATGGGGTCACTGGAATCTTCAATTAACTTAATCCTTCCGGCCGCACTATGGCCCTGGGGTCGACTCAGCATCTAACAGAAATGAGTACCAGGAATATTTCCTGGGGGGTAAAGGCGGCCGGTGCGTAGGGCTGACAACCTTACCACCTTCATGTGCCGATTGTCTAGAAATCTGGGGGCCTCGACCTCCTGGAACCCTCAGGGCCTGTCCAGCCCTGTACACGGATTGCTTTACCTTTAACACAGAATGAACCTCTTATCCCGCTAGTTAACTTATACACATTCCGTGCAGTTGTCTTCTACACAATAGCTTTATTTCCAGCTACCGCAAAAACCTAGTTTTGCGCTCCTACATGTTTCGACCGCACACTGCAGCCATCATCAGGGAGCCATAAAATGGTAAATACACAAGCAGCGTATCATATGTCAGTGAATGGTAAACATATATATATATATCAGCATTATACAACAGTCAGTTGATGTTTGGTATTACTAAAAATTATACGCATTAAAATACTAGTGAAGTATTAAAGCGCTAAATGTAAGAATGTAACAAGGCTGTCTCCACACAT
>BLKM01000577.1:33267-43627 GCA_013340265.1 Coptotermes formosanus | reverse complement strand
TCGCCGCCGCCGCCACCACCACCATCGCCGCCGCCGCCACCACCACCACCACCACCGCCACCTGTCACGAGTCAGGCCTCAATTGGCCTGTTTCGGCCTCGCCTAACTCTCTCTTCAAAGGTCTTCCACGTCGTCGTTGTCCGTTTGGCCTATAGCGTTTGGACAAGAGGACACCAAAAGTAATACAAGAGATCTGCGCCCTTCTGGGATGTTACGCAGCGTTGGGTAGTAGTTCTGTACCGACGTTTCGGGACAACCTATCGGTGCCATCTTCAAGGGTAAATAACTCCAAGGCCTTTCAAGATGGGACATAGCTTGTCCCGAAACGTCGGTACAGAACTGCCACTCTACGCTGTGTAATACCCCAGTAGAGCGCAGATCTCATGTACATCGCGGCGGACGCCTGAAATCACGCAAAAGTAATGCACGGTTGCGACGGGTGTTGCCGTGCATTTAATAACTTCTCCTACCAAGAACCATCCATCCTCATCTGCCCGCGGTGCAGCCTGCCCTAACTGGCGAGGCTCTGGGAAGCGAGTCACAGCGGTGTAACTGTCCCAGCGTCTGCACAGGAAGTGCTATAGAACACGCCTGTCCAGGGGCTATAACGTGGCAACCTGCCACTGGACTGCCTAGCGGTAGGCTAGTAACCTGCTCTAGGGAATTAAAACATCACTTTCAAGCCACAACGCAAAGACAAACAGAACAGCAAACTTCACGACGAACTAAGGCAAGAAAACTGCTAGGCGCAAATGGAAAAACCAAAATATATTCGAACCCGGTTATAACGACATATATACGACACCTCGCCTATACAGTCCGACTTTCTGTGGTAGGAATCAGTTTTGTCACTGTTAACCATAACATTATACTCCTCGGTTATAACAACACCTGTTTATAACTACACAACATATTCAGTCCCTTCCATGACGTTATAACCGGGTTCGACTGCATAAACAGAACTAGCGTGTAGCTGTTATTCCGGAGTTCTGTCACACTGTCAGCTACCAGGGCGACTGAATGAAGCAGAATGAGACGGTCGGGGCATGCAACATGCGCGGAAGAAACGGACAGTGGTTGGAATGGTTAAAGGGAAAAGAGCACGGAAACGCCCTAGGACTGGTCACGAGGATAATATTAAAACTGATCTTAGAAAAAGGGGGTTTGGACGGTGTGGAGTGGATTCATCTGACACAGGATAGGGGCAAACGATGGGGTCTTGTGTGAACACGGTAATGAACATGATGGTGCAACAAAAGGCGATAAATTTATTGACTAACCGACTGTCAGCTTGTCATGAAGAATTATATGCAGTGTAATTGGTCAGCCAGTAGCAGTGCACCACTCGGCAGCTCATTATGGCGCCCAACAGATCGACTTAATCGCCACATCATGCTGCTGGCTGTCAGACTTTCACTGTTACGTCACGTGACCAGCGGAGCGTGTAGGCGCAGTCACGAACTGGAGCATATGGAGCGACTGAGGAAAACAGAAATCCGGGCCTTTCGCTAACGACAACCTGGATCCAGTACAGTGGGCCATGGAAACAACTCGCGTCTACATTTCCGTCCCCACGGCCACCCCCCCCCCCACTCCCCCTTCCCGCCAATTTCTTCCAAGCGACGCGAAAACAAGATGGCTGGAGCAGGAACTGCAGATCGCTATAAACCACTCGCTCGCTTTCTCTTTGTTCCTCCTGCTGTGGGTTCAGTCAACACGCGAAACAAAGCATGCAGTGCCAATACTTTGTTATACCGTTAGACAGAACGGCAGCGCGACAGTCCAGGTTGTCCCAGCGGTGTGGGGGATTCAGGTCTCTTGGGACGCGTCGCTGTTCACCGCGCGAGTGGGTACCGCGGACTGGTGGGTCCTGGTGCCTTCACGCAGTCCAGAGCAGCTTGATCACGCACTATCACGATCCGCCGAAACGTCACATCCCAGAAGACCTGAATCCTCACAAACGTTCTCACAGTGTGCAATACTGGCCTGTGGCGCCATGTATTCTGACAGACTTATCCGTGGTACTGTTGCATATCAGCCCACAAACGTGTTCTTGCAGAGCAACTGACACAAACTGAAACCACTTTTGCTTGTACTGAGTTAAAATTCTGCCATATGGAGAACGTTTCAAACAAAACTCATGCTTTCTGTGGCCTACATCTTACGTAAAGTGGAGTCTCGACTAATGCTAACCGGAATTATATTTAACCCTTTAAAGGACGAAGCGTATCTGTTTTATATAAGGACTCAGTGCGTACCGCGCTGTAAACACTCTCCACTTCGGTTATAAAAACCAGTCTCTTAATGTTTTATAAGGCAAACGTTGCTGTTTGTTCTGAGATCCGTACAAAACACATAAACGCAATGTGGGCACCACGTAGAATTTTTTAATGTTAAACCTGGTGGTGCGTAAAGTTACCGCTAGGCTTTAAAAGGTTAAAGATTCATTTCGTACCGGGCAGTAAACACACTCCGTCTCGGTTATAAAAACCAGCCAGTTAATGCCGTGTAGGGAAATAATCGCTGTTTGTTCTGAGATCCACACAAAACACATAAATACACTGTGTGGGCAGAACGTAGAATTGTTGAATGTTAAACCTGGTGGTAACTGAAGATCCAGTCCGTACCGCGCAGTAAACACACTCCGTCTCGGTTATAAAAACCAGCCAGTTAATGCTGTATAGGGAAATAACCGCTGTTTGTTCTGAGATCCACACTAAACACATAAAACACTGTGTGGGCAGAACGTAGAATTGTTGAATGTTAAACCTGGTGATACATATAGTAACCACTGGGCTTTTAAAGGGTTAAATGACGCCGATAAAACCGTCACCAACATTCTACGAACTTTGAAACTGAAATGCCTATTTACGAAATACCATCAATAAAAATAGAAAATAAACTCAAGGGCTTAAAAGTGAGATTAAACGACGCTGTTAGTGCGTCCAATGATGGAACAATTAACTGGGAACGGCCGTGGCTGCATTTAAGGCAGTGACCCAGCATTTGCGTGGAAGGACTAGAGGATACAACGTAACACCGCTGACGGAACTGTCGGCTTTCAGGCCTTGATTTGAACCTCGCACCTCCCGAGCGATATCGACTTTGCCAGCATGCTGGTTGTTACGTAAGACTGTGGATTTGAGGTTATCACAGAGGTTACGTTTAGTGAATTACGACGACGTGTAGGTTTGTTTTAAGGCAGCACATCCACGTTGCTTTTTTAAAGCACAATTAATGTTTCAATCAGCCAGCACAACACACGTTCATCAATTGAAGGCTATAAGAAAGACATCCATTAGCCGGCCTAAAGTACGCGATACAAAAAGAGAAGTTTGTTACAGCTGTAATTGGGTTAGAGATCGCAACCTTTACAGTTTAACCCTTTAAAGACGAAGCGTATCTGTGTTATATAAGGACTCAGTGCGTACCGCGCTGTAAACACTCTCCACTTCGGTTATAAAAACCAATCTCTTAATGTTTTATAAGGCAAAAGTTGCTGTTTGTTCTGAGATCCGTACAGAACACATAAACGCAATGTGGGCACCACGTAGAATTTTTTAACCGTTTAAAGACGAAGCATATCTGTTTTATATAAGGACTCAGGGCGTACCGCGCTGTAAACACTCTCCACTTCGGTTATAAAAACCAGTCTCTTAATGTTTTATAAGGCAAAAGTTGCTGTTTGTTCTGAGATCCGTACAAAACACATAAACGCAATGTGGGCACCACGTAGAATTTTTTAATGTTAAACCTGGTGGTACGTAAAGTTACCGCTAGGCTTTAAAAGGTTAAGCATTAATTGTGTAGATTTGTACCTTTAGTGGATCATGACAACGTGTAGTTTCGTGCCAAAGTTTAGTGGATTATGATAGCGTGCAGTTTTGTACCCAAGTTTCAGGCAACAGACACGACGTAGCCAACAGCAACGTACAGCCCTCTGTGGTGTAAAGCAGTGCCCAGTACTTCCCCTCGACAAGCTCGTACCCATCAGCCAGACAACATGGCGTCACATGCCAGTAGCGCACAGTCCCAGCACAAACAGCCATGACAGCTTGAACATCTGATGCAGTTTTTCAATTTCCTAGGTGAAACCGAAAATCGTGACATTGCTTGCTGAATCATGCGGTCTTTGAATCAACTACTCGCGATAGTGTGCCTCACACAGCTGTCACCATAACTGCACTCCAATTTGCCTTTCACTTCCTACTGACATTTGAAAGGCTGTAAACCTAAAAAAAAGTGCAACAGCAAAAAAGAAGCGAAAGGCAGGAGGAGGTACTGCGGGCTGCATAATGCACAGCCAGCTGCCCGGTAACGGGTGTTCGCAAACAAACGTATGTGAGGGGAGTACGAGGTGGAGCGGTTGGTTGAGGCACTGCGTTACAAACCGGAAGGGCGCGGGTTCGATTCCCGATTGTATCATTGGAATTTTTCATTGACTTAAACCTTTCGGTCGCACTATTGCCCTGGGGTCGACTCAGCCTCTAACAGAAATGAGTACCAGGAATATTTCCTGGCGAGGTAAAGGCGGCCGGTGCGTATGGCTGACAACCTTAGCACATTCATGTGCCGATTGTCTAGAAATCTGGGAGCCTCAACCTCCTGGAACCCTCAGGGCCTGTCCAGGCCTGTAATGGGATTGCTTATATATATTTTTTTTGAAGACGGTGCTTATTCCTTGAATCAATATTGTGTATAAATGAATTTATTTGGAAATTTTTTTGATTACTGACAGCGAAGTTCATTAGAGCGTTATCACCAAATAAGTGCACCAAACTGGACTTGCAAATTCACTCTTCCACATTTTATATCGTTCACACCGTGCAAATCCCCACACCGCCCGACACCAGACAGTTCACACCGTCCATCTGGACGAGATCTCTATGGACCACGTAACATCGAAACAGACGTCTGTATGCATGCAGCGTACAGGATATAAACAACCACGAACTTATAGTGGGCCGGGATAGCTCAGTCGGTATAGCGACTCGCTACGGGCTGGACGGTCCGGGGATCGAATCCCGGTCGGGGCGAGATTTTCCGCAGCCATCCAGACCGGCCCTGGGGCCCACCCAGCCTCCTGCAAAATGGGTACCGGGTCTCTTTCCTGGGGGTAAGCCGGCCGGGGCGTGGGGCTAGCCACCCCATCCCCTCCTCGTGCCGAGGCTCACGAAAGGGTAGAGCTACACCTCTACTCCCCCCTCTTGGGCCCTCAGGGCCTGTTATAGGGTGAACCTTTACCTTTACTACAAACTTGTACCTGGCATGCGTAACTTTTAATATCACAACATTGTAAATTTATGGTTATCAACTCTGCGTGTTTCAGAATTTTAATGTTTTAATCATTCCAATGGGGGCGACACAATACATATATTGGTGTGCTGGCCTTGTGCTCTTTGTTCTGAGTAACTCCCTGATGATGTCACCTCGGTGCCGAAACATGTAGCAGTTTTATACTTGTCTTGAACTGTATTTTATTCAGTGCGTATGTTGGTTGATGTATTACTCACTCTTACATGTTTCGGTTAACTTCCGTAACCATCCACAGGGAAGCAAATATATTCAAAGACCCGTGCAGCGTTGTGTGGCTTGCTTCAATAATGTCACTCCCTGAGGATGGCTACGGAAGGTGACCGAAACATATAAGAGTGAATTTGTAATTCAAATATTGCTGCAATTACAGTAGACCTCGGTTATAACGTCATGAATGGGACTGAATATTTTGTGTCATTATAAACGAGTGTTGTTATAACCGAGGAGTATAATGTTATGCTTAACAGTGTGGAATTAATTGGTACCGCAGAATATCTGTCGCTATACACAAGACGTCATATAAACCGATGTCGTCATAACCGATCCCACTGTAGTTGGTAACAAACTCGTATATGTGCTTTAAATGATCCATAACTGTGCGCTGAGCAATTAGATATGTTAACT
The DNA here is from genome assembly GCA_013340265.1 of Coptotermes formosanus. Taxonomy (NCBI): domain Eukaryota; kingdom Metazoa; phylum Arthropoda; class Insecta; order Blattodea; family Rhinotermitidae; genus Coptotermes; species Coptotermes formosanus. The sequence continues at coordinate 37,687 of BLKM01000577.1, read as the reverse complement.
AAAACCAACAAATGTACGTAAGTGTATAAAAAATATACACACTGTATATCTCCTACATGTTTCGACCACTCCATGCGGCCATCCTCAGGGAGGTGCATTACAAAGATTACATACATAGAAATGTTACAGAAGTTTTTGGAATTAAGGCACAGATATAAAATATTAAGCGTTAAAAATAATGCATTGTTTAAAATATGTATTAAATATTAACCTTTTAAAGCCTAGCGGTAACTTTACATACCACCAGGTTTAACATTAAAAAATTCTACGTGGTGCCCACATTGCGTTTATGTGTTTTGTACGGATCTCAGAACAAACAGCAACTTTTGCCTTATAAAACATTAACAGACTGGTTTTTATAACCCAAGTGGAGAGTGTTTACAGCGCGGTACGTACTGAGTCCTTATATAAAACAGATACGCTTTGTCTTTAAAGGGTTAAAAAATTCTACGTGGTGCCCACATTGCGTTTATGTGTTTTGTACGGCTGTCAGAACAAACAGCAACTTTTGCCTTATATAACATTAAGAGACTGGTTTTTATAACCGAAGTGGAGAGTGTTTACAGCGCGGTACGCACTGAGTCCTTATATAAAACAGATACGTACCGTCTTTAAAGGGTTAATATACAGATTCGCTACTCATCAGAATCAATCACAAATATTTTTATCTGTATTTTAATATTTAATATGTATTTTAAACCACGTATTATTTTTAAAATTTGGTATTTTATATCTATGCATTGGTTCCAAAAACTTGTGATATTTTGATGTATGTATTCTTTGTAATGCATCTCTCTGAAGATGGTCACATGAGTGGCCGAAACATGTAGCAGGTATACTGTGTGTATAATACACCTTCATACACTTAGTGAATGCGTTGGTTGTGTTATCATATCGTACATGTGTGTCACCTGCACGCAAGATGTACAATATCACACAATACGCTGGTCTACTCGGTAGCGATTTGAGCACGACACCCTCACGACACTGAATCAGTACCAGTCAAGTGTATGTGTTAAATGTAGAAGTAAAGGGGCATTATTTTATCTGACAACTCAAATAAAGCACTTCACTGAGAACACCCCGCGTGACGTTGGCAGAGCACAGCACGCCGCTGTTCCGATCTGCCCTGAGTCCCGGTCCAAGCGTCAGTTCAACGTACTGCAGTTACTGCAGAATTCTTACTCGCTGCTGCAGTGAAAGAAGGCGTTCGAAATGCGTTCCTTCGGCCTGCAGAGAAGCGTCAGATCGGACAGAGACGTTGGTCACTCAGGTAGAGGTTCTATAAGTTAAGCGACTCAACAGGAAGTCACTAACCAAACAACCAACCAACCAACCAACCAACCAACCAACCAACTAACTAACTAACTAACTAACTAACTAACTAACTAACTAACTACATGGAGCAGAGGCCTTCCTGAGAAGCTAACAGTTCTTCATCTAGTCAAGAAATTCCCCACATTTTATGGAACCTGAAAGTTCCTTACTGCATTCACAACAGCCCGCCACCTGTCCCTGTCCTGAGCCACATTAACCCAGTCCCATGTCCCTCCATCCAACTTTCTGAAAGACCCATTTTAATATTATCCTTCCATCTACGCGTACGTCTTACAAGTTATCTCTTTGTGTCAGGTCTCCCCACAAAAACCCTGTATGCACCTTTCCTGTCTCCCATACGTGCCACATGCCCCGCCCATCTCATTCTTCTCGATTTGATTACCCAAATAATATCTGGTGATTTGTACAGATCGTAAAGTTCCTCGTTATGTAGTCTTCTCCACTCCCCTGTCGCCTCGTCCCTCTTAGGCCCAAATATCCTCCTCAGCACCCTATTGTCGAACACCCTTGGCCTACGTTCCTCCCTCAGTGTGAGAGACCAAGTTTCACACCCACACAAAACAACAGGCAAAATTACAGTTCTCTATACCTTGACCTTTAGATCTTATGATATCAAACTGTAAGACAAACACTGGCGACAGTAGACAGCTAGTGACCCGTATAAACCGCATATTTACAAGGCGCCTTCAGTTTCAGACGGCATATGCAGCTGAAGCTGTCCACTGAACTGCACAACGACGCTACGCCGAACTGTTCCCCCACACTGTTTTTCCGTGGTGCAACAGCCAAACTCGGGCCCAGACCGCCTCACTGTTGAAGTTTCTACATCACACACAAACACACACACACACACACACACACACACGGTAGGACTCCTCTGGACGAGTGATCAGCCCGACGCAGAGACCTCTACCTGACAACACAAACACTGTACAAGAGAAAAAAAAAGTCATGTCCCCCGTTGGATTCGAACCCGCAATCCCAGCAACCGCTCGGCAGCAGACCCACGCCTTAGACCGCGCGGCCACTGGGATCGGCAGTACAAATATTAACTCATATTCTATTCCAACTAAATACACTATAACACTGCTCAATTCCTTTATTCTCTAGCGTATTCGCTTACATGTTTCGGCTATCTTTACCCCATCTTCAGGGAGATTATTAACACAATCTAATTCTCATTTTGATGTACGAACATTTCATAGTTAACTCTGCGTAAATGTGAAGTTCACCCTAGAATAGGCCATAATGGCCCTGAGGGAGGTAGAGATAAAGCTCTACTCTTTCTTCAACCTCGGCGCTAGATAGGGGTGTGTGCTTAACGTCACGCCCCGGCCGCTTTACTCCCGCGAAAGAGACCCGGTACCCATTGTACAGGAGGCTGGGTGAGCCCCAGGGCCGGTCTGGACGGGTGCGGAAAATCTCGCCCCCCACCGGGATTCGATCCCCGAACCGTAAAGCCCGTAGCGAGTCACTGTACTGACTGAGCTATCCCGGGCCACGACTGTTAACATATACCCTACGTCAAAAATGTAGTACGAGTATTTGACTTAAGCACAGCAAAACCCGGTTATAACAACATCAGTTAATGCGAAACCTCATCTATAGCGTCAGATATTCTGTGGCACCAATCAACCTTTTGAAGCCTAGCGGTAACTTTACGTACCACCAGGTTTAACATTAAAAAATTCTACGTGGTGCCCACATTGCGTTTATGTGTTTTGTACGGATCTCAGAACAAACAGCAACTTTTGCCTTATAAAACATTAAGAGACTGGTTTTTATAAGCGAAGTGGAGAGTGTTTACAGCGCGGTACGCACTGAGTCCTTATATAAAACAGATACGCTTCGTCTTTAAAGGGTTAAAAAATTCTACGTGGTGCCCACATTGCGTTTATGTGTTTTGTACGGATCTTAGAACAAACAGCAACTTTTGCCTTATAAAACATTAAGAGACTGGTTTTTATAAGCGAAGTGGAGAGTGTTTACAGCGCGGTACGCACTGAGTCCTTATATAAAACAGATACGCTTCGTCTTTAAAGGGTTAAAAAATTCTACGTGGTGCCCACATTGTGTTTATGTGTTTTGTACGGATCTCAGAACAAACAGCAACTTTTGCCTTATAAAACATTAAGAGACTGGTTTTTATAAGCGAAGTGGAGAGTGTTTACAGCGCAGTACGCACTGAGTCCTTATATAAAACAGATACGCTTCGTCTTTAAAGGGTTAATTAGTCACTGTTTAACATAACATTATACTCCTCGGTTATAACGACACTCGTTTATAACGACACAAAATATTCAGTCCCCTTCATAATGTTATGACCGAGCTTGACTGTATTTAGAAACCCTCAAGACTTTTGGAAAAATGCTGGGACATAAAGCGCTTTCACTAAATTCTGCGACACGTGTTCCCAGAGCATTTAATCGCGAGTTATGATACACGTGAACATACAAACGCGTGAAGGTCTACACGTAATGTGGACTGGCACTTGAAAGCATCCACATAAATGAAACATCAAATGACTAGATATCTCTGTGGAAGACTCTCCAGTTCCCAACTTGTTACATGCATACGGACAGACGGATACACGGACAAAGGGACGGAGAGATTTTAATAGACGCTTCGCGGGTCTGCGAAAGCACAGGCGGTCTGAAACACACCGCACGGATCCGACAATGAACAGCATTAACCGGCTGCAGACGGACTGTGTTTACTGTAAGGTAGGCACTGGATGTTTAAATATTATTTATGTAAACAGCCACTGCTCAGCATGGTACTCTTACAGAAGGACGAGCGCCCGACACCTAGGAAAATACAAATAACGCAATGATTTTCAAATACCGAGGAAGCACAGTATATGCACACTTCTTCCCGGGTACTTGACGGCCGGGTTCAATCACAGACTAATCTGTGTGGGGATTTGTGGTAAGTAAAGTGCACGTAAAACGGTATTGTCTCGTGGCACTTCGGTATTCTCCCCTGTCAGTATCATTCCACCAATTCTCCATACTCATTCATTCATCTACCACCGACGCTGTATAATGTTTTTCTCCCAGTACTTCAGTTTCCCCTGTCAGTA
>BLKM01000577.1:0-10253 GCA_013340265.1 Coptotermes formosanus | reverse complement strand
TTAAAGGGTTAAAAAATTCTACGTGGTGCCCACATTGCCTTTATGTGTTTTGTACGGATCTCAGAACAAACAGCAACTTTTGCCTTATAAAACACTAAGAGACTGGTTTTTATAACCGAAGTGGAGAGTGTTTACAGTGCGGTACGCACTGAGTCCTTATATAAAACAGATACGCTTCGTCTTTAAAGGGTTAATGCGAAAGACGAAGTTTAACACCCATACAAAACAAGAGGCTAAATTATAGTTCTGTATGTCTTAATCTTCGGGCTACGCTGATCTTCGGGTGGCACAGTTGGTTGAGGCACTGCGCTACAAACCAGAAGGTCACGGGTTCGATTCCCGATGGCGTCATTGACATAATCCTTCCGGTCGCACTATGGTCCTGGGGTCGACTCAGCCTCTAACAGAAATGAGTACCAGGAACACTTCCTGGGGGGGTAAAGGCGGCCGGTGCGTAGGGCTGAGAACCTTACCACCTTCATATGACAACTGCCTTGAAAGTTGGCTGCCTCTGCGCCCTGCAGCCCTCAGCGTCCGTCCGGACCTGTACAGGGATTGCATTGTAATTTCATTGTATCTTAATCTTTGTGTTTTTCAATCATACCTACAAGATCAGTTTTAATATTATCCGTCCATCTACGTCAATGCTACCGACGTAATCTCGTAACGTGAGTTTTTCGGAATGCATTTCTACACGATTGCGTGCTTCTCACCCCGCATCTGTTGCCACACTGAGGTGTCAGCCCAACCACTAGAACAAGAGAAGAATGCAGTCACGCACACCGTTTATGCGTTGCCTAAATACCGTTTAGCTGTCGTTACGTTTTCACGTCTAATTCAGGTCATGTCCGCCACTTTCTACCGCTTTCCAGCGTTGGCAGCACTTCACAAACTTTCTCATGCCCCCGAACGCAATACAGACACCAGGCAGGTTAACAACACATGCCAGGGGTCAACGAAGTGTGGGTCTCAGGCCGCAGGGTGCTCGCAAAAGAAAAAAATATGACCCCTTGTGGGAAAAGCGGTTTTTTTTGTATTTTTCCACACCAATGGCAAGCAAGCTTGAAATTTTCAGTATTACCAAATTTACAAGTCGGTTTTCTTGCTGAATCTTGCATTACCGCAGAAAGAAGAACTCTAAAAAAAACCGTAAAAACTAACCGTACTGTTTAAATAATTACTCATGCTATACAACGTTACTGTTCCCTTGCGTATATATATAGACGAACACGGTTATAACGACATCGGGTTATACGACCCCCCGTCTGTAGGGTCGGATATTCTGTGGTACCAATCAATTCCTCACTGTTAACCATAACAGTATACTCCTTTGTTGTAACAACACTCGTTTATAGCGACACAAAATATTCGGTCCGTTTCATGACGTAATAACCGAGTTCGACTGTATTTACTTTAGAAAATGTCAAATGTGCCCCTTTAAATCCATCGTCGTGTCAAAAAGTCGATGTCTTGTACTTTGTTCGAGTACAGCGCAATGAATATCGAGGATTCGGCGGGGGGAGGGGGGGGGGCGTGCTGGGAGGGTGCTGGAGGGTGTTCAACGCAAATGAAATTCATGTGAGACCGGCGAGCCGATCCCAGTGGCCGCGCGGTCTAAGGCGTAGGTCTGCGGCCGAGCGCTTGCTGGGATCGTGGGTTCGAATCCCACCGGGGGCATGGATTTTTTTGTCTCTTGTACAGTGTTTGTGTTGTCAGATAGAGGTCTCTGCAACGGGCCGATCCCCCGTACAGAGGAGTCCTACCGACTGTGGTGTGTGTCTGAGTGTGATCAAGTGAAAATAAACAACCTCGACAGCTACTGTGTGTAGGTAGAAGAGGGAAGGACTGCGAAACGATACGATGTCGGCGATCAGCTGACGGTAAGGTTCGGTTTTTTTCCGAAGTATCTGTAGGTATGTACAGCAAATCGTCTATGTCACAGGCTGCATGTATCTCAAGCGACAGGTGTTTAGGCACGTTCGCATAATTGTGACAAGCGACTATTAGCTTCAAGTCTGTCTGTCCGTCTGTCTGCGTGGAACAATTCAATTCCCAGTGAAGGATTTTCACGGCATCTTATATTGGGGTATTTTTCAAAAATATGTCGAGAAAATCGAACCTTCATTAACCCTTTAAAGACGAAGCGTATCTGTTTTATATTAGGACTCAGTGCGTACCGCGCTGTAAACACTCTCCACTTCGGTTGTAAAAACCAGTCTCTTAATGTTTTATAAGGCAAAAGTTGCTGTTTGTTCTGAGACCCGTACAAAACACATAAACGCAATGTGGGCACCACGTAGAATTTTTTAATGTTAAACCTGGTCGCACGTAAAGTTACCGCTAGACTTTAAAAGGTTAAAATCTGACAATAATCACAGGTACTTTACATGAAGACCCATGTACTTTTATCATATTTTGTATACCGCGACAGCCCCCAGTGTGCCAGGGCCCCCTCACTATCGAGGCTTCACGATCACGCTCAAACACACCACACCAGGTAGCACTCCTCTGGACGAGAGATCAGCCCTTGGCAGAGACCTCTACTTGACAACACACAACACTCACAAGAGACAGACATCCATGCATAGGGCGGGATTCGAACCCGCAATCCCAGCAAGCGAACGGCCGCAGACCCACGCCTTAGGCAGCTCGGCCACTGGGATCGGCCTATTTATGATAATATCTCGCTGATTTCTTCTTAGAATGAGAAATGTTTCACACAAAAGTTGTAGAGAAAATCAAAACACACATTTTATTTTCAGTAACTTTTTCCCGAAAATCGTGCCGTTTATGAGATAATGTGGAAAAATATGGTACAGCCAGACAGGCCACAGATGGCAATATAATACGGCGCATGCGCTTTGCGTGCTGGATAACTAAGGCTACAGACACACACTCAGAATATGTAACACTTATTGCTTTTACACGGTAACAATGGTTACGCGAACGCGCCACAGTGCCACATTATACGTACGTTGCGTGTTTTGTCCTCTTCTCCAGACCCCCCAGACCAGCTATGAGAACGCTGTCTCCTATCCAATAAAAACTTCAGTTTATTTCTCGGGGGCAAACTGGCTATGGTGAAGGGTACGGCTCATCCTGTAACTTGCCATGAAGGCTCACAAGGGGAGTACAGGTATAGCTCTACTCTTTCTTTAACCTCGGCGCTAGATAGGGGTGTGTGGTTAACGCCACGCCCCGGCCGCTTTGCCCCTGCGAAAGAGACCCAGTACCCATTGTACAGGAGGCTGGGTTGGCCCCAGGGCCGGTCTGGACGGGTGCGGAAAATCTCCCCTCCACCCGGGTTCGATCCCCGGACTGTCCAGCCCGCAGCGAGATAAGTTGCTATGTCGTGAAGCTAACCACTAATCTCCACGAAGTGCCGAGGTTAAGAATGCGTGGACTTTACCTCGAATTCCCAAACGTCTTCACGATGATACGCTGAATTAAGCATGGGGACACAACAGCCTTTAGCCTCCGGCGGATATTTCTGACATCTGCGCGATAAGGCGCTTCTTACAGATAAGACGTGCCGCTTGTAGTCGCCGCTGTGTCTGCCCGCAGAGGAATGCGAGAACGCGGCTTATCCGAGACGCCTACGAACACTTCAAGGACACGTGACCGTTACAAACACACCGATATCCCGGCGGTAGCTTCCCACACCATATCCAATCTCCCTTAATGTTATCACAACAAAGTTGCAGCATTTGCAGATACAACACGTACATCAATGCTGCACATGGCCAAGCCTTGCTTGGTGGAAATCAGCACAACGATGAGGAATTCTTAAACACTACCTCAGAATAATGCAGGGGTTAGGTTCACACTCCGGCCGCTTTACCTCAGAATAAAAATCCGCGGCACACGCTCTACCTCGTATCGGTATAAACATCGTGACTCTCACATGACAGTTTGCCAAAACGCATAAAAGTATAAAAAGAAAAGGAAAACTTTGATCGTCATTTTAACACCTAAGGGAACCAAATTTTTAAAATTTAAAGTTTTAAATTCCACATCACATCGTCTGTGTTAAATGACGCACAATCCAGAATCACAAGACTACTCTAATTTATATTTTATATAATATCGGAAATCTCGCAAAAAATACATTATTACCGCGAGTTTTAAGTTTTTGTACAAAATAAACGCCCGATGATGATGATCGGCTTGACCGAAATATGTAGTGTTTGAAAAAATAATAATAAATACAGGTTCTGTCGGAGGGGATACGTAGTTTTACCCATGTACTACCAAATACTGCACACGTTCATGCACAGGACGTTAAATGATGCAGTGTGGGTGGGTCTTCGCGGAATGCATTCATACAGAGCTTCACGAATATTAAGCCAATTAGTCCCATTAATATGATGGTGGTCTGTAAGTGAATACGAGAGACGGACGGACGGACGGACGGAAAGAAAAATTCCATTGCTAACAGGGTTCCACGAATTGTACGAGCAGAGAGATCTTACTGGACAGGCGGGCAGTTTAGTAAGATGCAGGGATGATAAAGGCTGAACACGACTGGACACGATCCTGAGCCAGTTCCATCCACCTCCCATCCTCACAACCTGTTTCCCTAAGATCCATCTTACTAATTAACTAACTCTGGTAGCAGAACCAGAAGGTTCAACACCGCTAATACCAAAGCCCACGTTATGACGTCATCCCAAATCAGTTCCACACACCGCCCTTTCTAACAGCCTATCTACCAAATTTCTATTGTCACATTACTCTATCATTTTCTTGTCTTTCCACAAACCTACTTCGTGCAATCGAGCATTAATTTCGGGCAAGGTGAACAGTAGAAACCTCGCGGCCCCTCAGCGTACAAGATCCTTGCTTCTGTCGCCACTTCAGTCCTGACCATTACAACACAAACTGGCTTAGACGGAATTTCAGTCCGTGTCAAATGATACATCCCGGTACGTTACGAACAATTATGGCGTCTTTAAAACTGTCCACACCGTGTGCCTACTTGTTATGAGAATATGTACTGTTACCAACCCGTACACTGTATTGAAGATCAACGTAACCAACTTTAAACAATCCCGACATGTTTCGGTGTGACGTCACACCATCATCTGGGCAGACACACAGAACATATAAAATATACAAACCTAGTTGGGTAGGATTTCGTTAAGAAAACATGTTGCTAAAATGTCAAATGTCATTTCTATCATATTTTAACACATGGCGGCCACTGGTATTTTAAAAAACATGTTTTTCTAATGAATTCCTAAAGAACTAGGCCTGTGTATTTATAAGTGTTCTGTGTATCTCCCCGCAGATCTCAGTGGCCGCGCGGTCTAAGGCGTAGATCTGCGGCCGAGCGCTTGCTGGGATCGTGGGTTCGAATCCCACCGGCGGCATGAATTTTTTTCTTTTGTACAGTGTTTATGTTGTCAGGTAGAGGTCTCTGCGACGGGCCGATCCCTTGTCCAGAGGAGTCCTACCGACTGTGGTGTGTCTGAGTGTGATCAAGCTAAAATAAACAACCTCGACACCTACTGTGAGTAGGTAGGAGAGGTAAGGACTGCGAACTGTGTGTCTCCCCTGAAGATGGCGTGATGTTACACAGAAACATTGCGGGAGCCTATGTTACGCTGTACTTCACTACAGTGTACGAATCTGTGGTATACATATTGTCATAAATACGGCGTGCCTCCATGTGATCTACTAGACAGATTACACATTTGTTTCGCCTCGTCCTTCTGTCCGTTTGTATGGGTGTGAAACCCGGTCTTTTCACATTCAAGGAGGAACACAGGGTGAGGGTGTTCGAGAGTAGGGTGCTGAGGAAGATATTTGGACCTAAGAGGGTCGACGTAACAGGGGAGTGGAGAAGACTACATAACGAGGAGCTTTATGATCTGTACTCATCACCAAATACGATTCGAGTGATCAAATCAAGAAGAATGTGATGGGTGGGGCATGTAGCATGTAAGGGAGAGAGGAGAGATACATAGGGGTTTTGGTAGGGAAGCCAGAGAGAAAGACTACTTGGAAGACATAGACGTAGAAGGGACATTAATATTGCAATGAATATTCAAGAGGTGCAATGGAGCAGCATGGACTGGATTGATCTGGCTCAGGATAGGGACAGATGGCAGGCTGTTGTCAATGCGGTAATGAACCTCCGGGTTCCATAAAATGCGGGGAATTTCTTGACTAGCTGGGAAACTGTTAGCTTCTCAGGAAGGACTCTGCTCCATGGAGTTAGTTAGTTCTTCCGTTCGTTCGTCCATTTCTGTGTAACGCAACCGATACTATATGACCGATATGGATCAAATTTGGTACGATATGTGTACAATATATGCTGTCGAGCGATTTCCCTTTACATTTTTTACTTTTGTATTAACGTTCTCTGTATTTAGGAAGCTTAAACTGACTTCTTTGCACAAGCATTTCGTTCCTGTAACATATTTTCCAAAAAAAAAAAGTAATATAATTTATCGTTACACGTTATAATTTACTTTAAATCGTTTTTAAAGCCCGCATAACTTCAAGGTAGAGAAATGTACTGAGCCTCAGTGGTATGGACACACAAAACAAGTAATGATGTCCACTCAACTTACACCGCCTCATGTTATCACCATTCAGTGGAAATAATCCCAGATCACGCCATAAAATATGCGAATTTCTGAGATGAGAACAACACTTTAACCAGGTAATGTAAGATCGAGTGTGCTGGGAAGGAACCAACCAACCAAGCTAGCAAGCAACCAAGCAACAAAGAAACCAAAACGCAACATGCAGCTGGATGAAAGCGGCAAGCCCCATTTGACGTTGCCCGTCCAGTTTGCCCACATCTGCGTACAGAATGCGTTGTTGGGTTGCGACACACACAGCGTAACTGCACCGGAGACAGCGCTTACGTTAAGGGATTTCCCGTCGCGTCAAAGGGCCTTGACGTGGACATACTAACAACTTATATTACAAATGTGAATATGTCCTTTTGGAGGGGAAGGAGTCTGCTCGGGTAAGTCTAGGGTTTGAAGCCTATGTGGCTTGGTCGAGTGGGCTGAAGGCCTTTGCGACTTCGGGAAAGTCATTGTAGCTGAAGGAGGCTGAAGCCTTGCAGCGTGTGTCACGCCTACACATCACTCCGCGCCCTCAACATGCAAATGTTTGGAAAACAAGAACAGTGAGCTACATCCAAACGGATGCGTGCCTTATTTTGCATGGGATCTAATCTCAGGCGCTGTAGACGCGCGCCACACGCTTACACCACCTGTAAAACTCACCACCGCCAACCCCAGAACCAATTTTCCGTGTACCTGTGGGCCGATGCAGCATATTGCCAGTCCGACGCTTTCTGATCCCGTACGTATGTACCGGCACGATAAGCTTGGGGCGAGGTATGGCGAACTCTTCTTCCTTGGGCTCTGCGTCCGGAGGCATGTCTACGGACGACGTCGAGGACCGGCGCTGACGTATCCTGACGTCTCGACGAGGAATGTTTTCGTAGTGGCGCGGAGGGAAAGTCTCCGGGTATTCCCGCAATTCATGGGGGTGGAACTTTCTAGTCCAGCCGATGCCTCTTCTGTGTTCCCAGAACTCGCCCTGCAGCTGCTGCGACTTTGGCCTCCTGACATCATCTCCCTCCCACCGAGCATTATCAGGATCTATGGTCCTTAGGGATTTTGACCGCTTCAGGAGGCACTTATCCCTACATTCCTGCCAGCTCGCCTCGTACAGTAGCGCCATCACGCGGCGCGTGCTGTCGCTGTCAGGGTGCAAGTCACCCTCCACAACGGCGCGCCCGGGGTAGCTACGCATGCGCATACTGAACTAGCTGCTTTTCGTCATTTCACAAGTAATTCGGTACGACACAGTGTTTACGTCACATATCTCACAACAAAACCGCATTTATTGGGCCCACGTCATTCCACAGCACGTTTAACACAACGTAATACCGCATTTATTTGTCCCACGTCATTAAAACACGATTAACACAGCGTAACACCGCGTTTATTTGTCCCACGTCATTTCACAGCACAACTCAGTAGAACACAGTGTTTAACTGCCACATATCTCACAACACAATTGTGTTTATTGTGCCCACGTCATTTTACAACCACAACTGACACACGGAACACTGCGTTCAATTGCCCTACGTCACTGACAATGCAGTTGTTACCTTCATCCTGCCGCACAACAATGTTTATCTGAAGCCGTCACCGCTCCGTAATCCGTCCGTTGCGTATCCCGCCATGTCGCTCGTCACAGCACACCGTGAGAACACAACCTCCTCTCCACGGCCCAGAGTCAGCACTGAGCCAACAGACAAGACATCACAACATCATGCGGGTGGGAGGGGAAACTGGAGGGGATACAGATATAAATAGCGCAGCAGTTAGCCGCGCCTACGGGCCCAGGGTTCATGTCACGGAGCGGGGAACAATTACTGAATTGCGAATGAACTGAGCAAAGTTATACAAAAGTGTTGAACCATTCCAGTGTTTCATTGGTTGCTACAGCGTCGCCCTCCGGTCGGTTCGTTATACCGTTCGCTCTGCAAATAACACGCGACAGAGACACCTGCTGGACACTGTACAGAGACTGGGATAATGCACTCGGCTTAATTAACCTTTTCAAGCCTTGCGGTAACTTTACATACGACCAGGTTTAACATTAAAAAATTCTACGTGGTGCCCACATTGCGTTTATGTGTTTTGTACGGATCTCAGAACAAACAGCAACTTTTGCCTTATAAAACATTAAGAGACTGGTTTTTATAACCGAAGTGGAGAGTGTTTACAGCGCGGTACGCACTGAGTCCTTATATAAAACAGACACGCTTCGTCTTTAAAGGGTTAACAACTAAACAATACTGTATCAACTGCAGAACCGAGTAGGTCAGTAGAGTTAACACTATAGGCACGGGTATATCGTTCAAAATTTGGCCGGGTTTATTTAACTCCATGAGCTGTTCGTGGTTTTAGTCAGTCTCATCCAAGAATTATCGGGGTGGAAACTTACAACAAACCACAACCGTCTCCACAGCTTTTACCCAATCATCATTCATGATCACCTTCTTGTCTCACAACCCGTACGTCGTTAAACGTCAAACACGGCCACACAAATCAAGCGCCGTCCAGTGATTCAGAATTACAATACCACATTCGAATTTGATAAGTCGTCTTGCTCTATCCAAACAAATTACCCGTGAATTATCTGGGCGGAAGTGACATGCACTACAAGAGGCGTTAGGAGTGTCCTGTTTGCCGTCGGGCATCGAAATGGCTAACCGCAGAGCAACATTCTCATAAGCGGGTCACTGAAGTAGATGCTTTCTACTTGCGAGTGTACGAAGAAATCACTGACGTGAGGTTCTATGACGTCACTTCCTGCTGTTCCAAGGCAACACTGTTGCCACTTCCTCCACCACCAGGCGGGGCATTTCACGGAACTCGGACAGCGAGCCCGCGTGCATTCCTCACGTCACGACTTTGAATATTTGTGAACGGGATTTAATTCGAGTCTATTTTGGTCCAAAATACGCTCGAATTTTATATATATAGTTAAATAAACTGTTACTCATAAACGACTCACACATGAACGCGAATCAAAAAATATACACGCCACTGGGATATACAACTAACACCATGGACCAGAATCCTTCCTGAGAAGCTAACAGTTCCTCAGCTAGTCAAGAAATTCCCCACATTTTATGGAACCCGAAGGTTCATTACCGCATTCACAACAGCCCGCCACCTGTTCCTATCCTGAGCCAGAGCAACCCAGTCCAGTCTCCCCATTCCACTTTTTCAAAATCCATTTTAATAACATCCTCCCATCTACGTCTAGGTATTCCAATTGGCCTCCCTCCCAAGGGTCTCCCCACGAAAACCCCTACGCACCTCCCCTGTCTCCATTACATGCTACATGACCCCGCCCATCACATTCTTCTTGATTTGAACACCAGAATAGTATTTGTTGATGAGCAAAGATCATAAAGCTCCTGGTTTTGTAGTTTTCTCCATTCCCCTGTTACGTCGACCCTCTTAGGCCCAAATATTTTCCTCAGCACCCTACTCTCGAACACAGTTAGCCTACCTGTCACACATGCTACATGCCCTGCGCAACTGAGATACACAACTTTAATAGAAATGTTTCCTGAAACGGTGCATATCTGGCGAAATACAAGCAGACGCACAGTTTAACCCTTTAAAGACGAAGCGTGTCTGTTTTATATAAGGACTCAGTGCGTACCGCGCTGTAAACACTCTCCACTTCGGTTATAAAAA
>BLKM01000576.1:274976-346839 GCA_013340265.1 Coptotermes formosanus | reverse complement strand
ATTATATATAAAGATTCAGTCCGTACCGCGCAGTAAACACTCCGTCTCGGTTATAAAAACCAGCCAGTTAATGCTGTATAGGGAAATAACCGCTGTTTGTTCTGAGATCCACACAAAACACATAAATACACTGTATGGGCAGAACGTAGAATTTGTGAATGTTAAACCTGGCGGTACATAAAGTAACCATTGGGCTAATTATATATAAAGATTCAGTCCGTACCGCGCAGTAAACACTCCGTCTTTGTTACAAAAACCAGTCAGTTAGTGCTGTATAGGGAAATAATTGCTGTTTGTTCTGAGATCCACACAAAACACATAAACACACTGTGTGGGCAGAACGTAGAATTGCTGAATGTTAAACCTGGCGGTACATATAGTAACCACTGGGCTACAGAGGGGGTAAAGACCTGTTCGTACGTCACAGAACAGCAGCTGCTCTGCACTGTAAAGACCAATGCGGGGAGTATTACGAGTATTTCTCTATTCTGAGGATCACCACAAAACACACAAACGCACTTCCTTTCTGTTACCAAACGCACGTACAACATACACAGTAGTATAGCCTTTCATCACTCGACCATGTTTCCCTGAAGATGGTACAGCAGTGCCGAAACATGTTGTGGTGATAAAAGACTATACTACTGTGTATGCTGTACACGCACTTGGTTGGCTGCGTAAAAGAAAACAAGTTGATTAAAACTGCACGTAATAAGAAATTTCAAAAAGCAAATGCAATTTGCGTGCAAGACGCAGAGTTTTGCAAATGCAGATATTGTAGACTGTACTTTTAAAAGAAGTTCGTGTATGGCTGTTTGAGTCTGTGTGTGTTTGTGCGTGTGTTTGTGAGTTTGTGTGGGTTTGTGCGTGTGTTTGTGTGTTCGTGAATGTGTGTGTGTTTGTGCGTGTGTTTGTGTCTGTTTGTGCGTGTGTTTGTGTGTTTGTCCGTGTGTTTGTGAATTTGTGTGTTTGTGCGTGTTTGTGTGTGTTTGTGCGTGTGTTTGTGTGTGTGTTTGTGCGTGTTTCTGCGTGTTTGTGTTTGTGCGTGTGTTTGTGTGTGTTCGTGAGTTCGTGTGTGTTTGTGTTTCTGCGTGTGTTTGTGTGTTTGTGCGTGTGTTCGTGTGTGTGTGTGTGTTTGTGCTTGTGTTTGAGGGTTTTTGTGTGTTTGTGTGTGTGTTTGTGAGTTTGTGTGTGCGTGTGTGCGCGCGCGTTTGTGCGTGTGCTACTTAACGGCGGTGACAACAGTTAACATCAACACCGTCGGTGTGAGCAGCAATGGTGGAATGAAAGTGACAGCAGGAGGACTGAACTGTTCTCGACAAGTGCCCCAGTGTCACTTTGTCCACCACAAATCCCACACTGACCCTTCTGGGACTCGAAAATTGGCTTTCGCGATGACAGGCCAGCGACTAACCGCGCACTCCATGTCACGGACATCTAAATGGTTCAAGTATCGATTAATCGATATAGGCTTTTTCTACTTACAGAGCCATCATATCGATATTATCTGAAAGCTCATGTAAATACAATAATTCTGAGGTGTAGTTAAAATTTCAGTCACATTCAACGACCGTAATGAACGCCAGACACAAGAAGCAGCTTTGTTACTGTTCGTGTTACGGCAGCGAGGGACGGCGAAGACCTCGCGCGCTCGGGTCTGAATAATCGGTGCCAAGGACTGCCCGAACTTGTAAGTCGTTACCCCGTAATCACCTTCGTGCTGCAGAAGTCTGAGGGGAAATATGCCATAACTGGGAGCAGAACGTGTCTAATCGGGCGATCACGAAGTTTAAAATTAAAGGCCTGCAACCTACCATGTTACAATTTATTAATATTCACGCGCACGCACGCATGCACACACACACAAAACCTCTTATTCCTTTTGTTTAAGGTGAGTAGGAATCCTAGGGGATTACAGATATAGGAATAAATGCAACATGTCAGGTTGCTACATACATTCGTTAAACCCTTGAATATACAACTTATATATATATATATATATACAGTATTTAAACAACAGATTTATTCCGCTAATAACTTGGCCTCCCGACCCCAGTGGCCGCGAGGTGTGCGGCCGAGCGCTTGCTGGGACCGTGGGTTCGAATCCCACCGGGGCATGGATGTTTGTCTTGTACAGTGTTTGTGTTGTCAGGTAGAGGTCTCTGCGACGGGCCGATCCCTCCTCCAGAGGAGTCCTACCGACTGTGGTGTGTGTCTGAGTGTGATCAAGTGCAAATAGCCGATCCCAGTGGCCGCGCGGTCTAAGGCGTAGGTCTGCGGCCGAGCGCTTGCTGGGATCGTGGGTTCGAATCCCACCGGGGGCATGGATGTTTGTCTTGTACAGTGTTTGTTTTGTCAGGTAGAGGTCTCTGCGACAGGCCGATCCCTCGCCCATACTAATGTGTGTGTGTGTAAATGTGCGAGTGTAACGACGTCGATTCACCCCACAATGCCACCCATCTCTCACGATCCGCTGTCCACAAGACCCCCCCCCCCCCCCACTCTCGATTGTGTCACTGCATTCAGTGCCGCACTCTGCACCCTCGACACAGCCAACAGCCACTCCACTCAACCCCTCGAGTCACGCCCTAAACAAATTCAATCGCCATGCACACATTGCCATTCTTGTTTTATTTCGGTTCCATTTCTAGTTTTCATTTTAAAACAGAGAATTTTCATGCGTGATTTGAGAATTCCGCCGCGATGTGGATAAGATTTGCCCTCTACTGGGATCTTACAGAGCGCTAAGCGGTAGTTCTGTAGCGACGTTTCGGGACATCCTATCGGTCCCATCTTCAAGGATCAAGAAGTCTAAAAAGACGTCTTCTTGGACTCCTTGACCTTTGAAGATGGGGCCGATACGCTGACCCGAAACGTCGCTACAGAACTACCACTCAGCGCTGTGTAATATCCCAGAACAGATCAAATCTCAGAGAATTTTCACGTCCCGGCCGCTTAGGTTGCAAGAAGTTTAGCATGCGCGGTAATGTGGATATTCGGGGACTCCGAAGCGTCGGCTTAGGACGACCGCCCTGCTTATCTCACCGTAAGGACGGCCCTGGTCACAGTACCTGTTGATCGCGTATGTAGATACAAACTGCTGGATGCACCCCACATGATCCCGCCCGGCAGACGCCTCAATGTTCCACAAATACAGAACAATAAGTAATGCATGTCGTATAATGACAACCCACATTTGAAACATTAATTTCATCTTCACTGAAGTTAACCTTCATTTGCGGGCCATCCTGTTTACGCATGCATCATTTCACCTGCATGCTTATGTGCATCGGCCTGTTGGGAAATTAGTAACGATTTGAACCATTCCAACGGCAGTCACCTTCTCTGTACAAAATTTGTATCAAATGCTGTATTTATGTTTAAATAAACGAGTTATTTGCAACATAACTCTGTATCCTGTATCATCAACAGATGCACCCCTGCCATAACCAGCCCACAGATTGTTACATTACAGTTCCACGAACTCCAAATTGTTGTACTGGCTGTGTTCACTTTTATTTACACAACAATATCATAACAAAGGCATTGTAATTTGCCTAAATAGTCAAATGACAACAGCAAGTCAACAATGAAAGAGTGCGTCCCGAAGCAAGTCTATTTCTCTAAGGTACGAAGGATGTTTTAATTTTGGAGCACAGCTTTGTGTGGTGCTGAAAATTGGACACTTCGGACAGTAGATCAGAAATACATGGTTAAGTTTACGAACGTGGTGATGGGGAAGTAAGGAGAAGGTCAGCTGGACCGATCGTGTGAGAAATGCAAAAAGTATTACATAGAGTCAAGGGGGAGAGGAATATCCTGCATAAAGTAAACAGAAGAAAGGCTAACTGGATTGGTCACATCTTGCGTAGGAACTGCCTTCTGAAACTAGAGGAAAGATGGAGGGAAGGAGAGAGTGAGGGGAAGACGAGGAAGAAGAGGTCAGCAGCTACTGGATGACCTTAAGGAAAGTGGGAATTGAAAGAGGAAGCACTAGATCGCACTGTGTGGAGAACTCGCTTTGGAAGAGGTTATGGACCTGTCGTAAGACAGCCTGCTGGATGGATGGATGGATGGATGAATGAATGAATGAATGAATGAATGAATGAATGAATGAATGAATGAATGAATGAATGAATGAATGAATGAATGAATGAATGACGAAGAATGTTTAATAAGTAAGTTTTGTTATGTGACACAAATTAAATCAGAAGTCACTACGACATCACATGTAGCTACCGTAGCCCACTCAAGTGCCATCAGTTTCCCACACAACCACCAGGTACACTGATGCATTTGCTTCATCTTGGCACGTTCCATAACACTGAGGAAAACGAAGCAGCTGTTCGAAACTGTTTGCCATTTCAACAGCCCATTCTTAAACACGTGCTCAAATGTGACAACTGCACCAACGTGCCCGGGGTAAACTCGAAAAATATTCACGGTCTGTGGCTTCCACAGGCTTCAGCTTTTCTGCATTGTTATGCTGAGTAAGAGATTTCGGACGTTTCGAAGGAACTAATGCCTTCATCTTCAAAGTATGATAAAACTAAACGTAAAGTTGTCCGTCCTCGCCATGAAGCCATACAGAGGAGAAATACACTCCACTCATTCTTAACCTCGGCACTATTTGGACTGAGTGGTTAATATCACGCTCCGGCCGCTTTACCCTCGGGGAAGAATCTCGCCACGCATTAAATAGGAGGCTGGTTGTGCCCCAGAGCTGACCTGGACGTTTCGGAGACGTGAAAATGTTCTCCACCTGGTGGGATTCGAATCCCGTCTTCAAGGCATGCGAAGTCGTATTTCTGTAGAACCCGACATTTCCGGTGTTCTTTCCAGCAGTATAAAATTCGCATCTACTGGTCCTTCGATGCCAAGATGCGTTAAGAACTACCGCTTCAAATGCAAAACTTTCGTGAATTTGAATGCCGGCAGTGGCTGCCCTTACGTGGAGAGGTGAGACAGTAACACCTCGGGATACCCTGACACTGTTGTTAGAACCATCAGGCGAGCAACGTGTAACACGTACTGCGACCTGTGGGTCTTGTACATACATTTATTGGAGAGGGAGAAATGTTTCTTCTTCGTCCGGGATATTTACGGTTGTGCGTGCGTGCACGTTCCATAAAAAGGCCGGTAATTGCTAAGACTACGTAGGGCAAGTGACAGATTAGCCCCTTAAAAACGAAGCGTATCTCTTTTATATAAGGACTCAGTACGTACCGCGCTGTAAACACTCTCCACTTCGGTTATAAAAACCAATCTCTTAATGTGTTTTATAAGGCAAAAGTTGCTGTTTGTTCTGAGATCTGTACAGAACACATAAACGCAATGTGGACACCACGTAGAATTTTTAAATGTTAAACGGGTGGTATGTAAAGTTACCACTAGGCTTTAAAAGGTTAATTAATCAATTAATTCACGCATTTATTTTATTTACTTATATTTATTTATTTATTCACTTAGTAATGAGTATGGAGACTTCGTGAAATCATAGTGACAGAGAAAGCCGAAGGACTTGTGGAAAACTGTGCCCTGTTGCCACTTTGTCCTCCATAAATCCCACGTATCCTTGCGTGGCCTGGGACCGGATCCCGAGGTGCGAGACAGGCGATAGACAGCCTGAACCATGAAACGGCCGCATTCCCAGTCAGCATCACAGTATAATGATATAAATATTTGGAAAACAAAAACAGTAAAGCGGGACTTCAAACGTTAAGGCGCGCTCATGCAAGTTTAACGGAACAGACGAACAATAAGTAAAGGAAAGGCGTTCTACAATTGTACAGCAATTCCTACACTCAGCTTGTACCACGCAACTACCGTACATATTGGTAGAGCAGAGTGAGTGCTACAATGGCTGTTGTCGAGATGCATTAACTCTGCGGTGGGAAAGATGAAGTACATAGTCAGTTATATATATATATATATATATATATATATATATATATATATATACACTACAAGGTGTTTCCTTTATCGTATTCTTAAGCACGGCAGCTGTAACGGAACGTCCCGGCGGATACAGGCTTTTATGTGACACAAACATCGTGCTAGGGGACTTGATAAAAGGGACACCCTGTAGATGCGCATGCAGCCGTGTCACGTATGGCTTGCCAAACGGCAGCTTCCTATACCCTCATTTCAAATATTCTTACTACAGGGTGTTTCTTTTGTCGTATCCTTGAGCACGGTAGCTGTCACGAGATGTTCCGCCCGACACACACTTTTATGTGACACAAATATCGTGCTCGGGGACTCGATAAAAGGTACACCCTGTAGATGCGCTTACAGCCGTATCACGTATGGCTCGTTTCATATATCGATATACACTTGTTCTGTGTACCGTGACAAAACAAAAACAATCTGTAGTGATAATTACAATTTGCACAAAATAATACATGATTGAATAGCACGCTAATTATTTATGATTGCAATAATAGACTAATTAGAGCGATCGCTCTGCGACTATGAGAATGAAAATGTTATTGTCTGCTAATGAGCTGAGGGAAGTGCACGAACTGCCCACCCCATGGCGCAGTACCGCAGAATGTTCCGTGTTTAGTTCGCACAATGGCGGTTTGAGTAAAATGTCGAAAATGGAGTAAATGTCAATGAATGATGAAAATGGTACACGCCAATAACAATGCTGCACCCTAGCAACAGTGACACATCCCACACCACCACATCAATTGCGTACACTCTATTATGATAATCAGACCACTTGTTTTGAACCAGTGGAACACACACAGAAATTTCAGCGAAAAAACTTGACAGTTTTGTCGTTGGTCGGTAACTTTCTATTGAAATATTCTTACATATTTCAGCCTTTCAGGAAAAAAAAACTGTTATTAATTTTTCGCTTCATATGCAAGGTAAGAACTTCATTAATCTTGAAAAGACAATCCAATTTAATAAGAGAAACATAAAGCAATAATTAAAAACATTCCAGACTCCTAAGTATCTACATTAGGTGAAAGACGACACTGCAAGTTGTGTACGGCTGTCAGCTTCTGGTGCTAGGGCCGCTATGTGATACCGATTTTGTATTTGGTTTTCAAAGAAATATTAGTCTAATCAGAATAATAATTAAACAGGCGATTCTTTTAATATGCCATTCTATTTTAAAGTATTCACTTTGGACAGCTTCCGAGCTGTCCTGTACTTCCATTAACAATATCTGTGATATACGGGCTTTTATTTTACCTTTCCACCCCTTCAGTTGCCCTTCCCTTCCCCACTTCCCCACGCTTTAGGTTCAGTTTAATATCCCTTCTTTTCTTATCTTTTTTAATTTCCCTTCCTTAGTTTTTCCTTCCAACTAAAATTTGTTGCGGGAGCTGTTCCAACGTATCTCATAATCTCAAGCAGTAGAACCCGAGTACAATTAAAAGAAAGAACGAAGCAACGTTCTGATGAATAGCCACTGCCACGTAGCCACTGCTTACTCCAGTCTGGTAACAATTCCACTTGTACTCATGTCTACTGTTTAGGATGAATTCCTCGATGATGGAAACGTTATAAATGGCATTTGACAGCCGTGCGAGGAACGACCACTGTATCGTACGCAAATGAATCCCAATGCCTGCAGATACGTGTTCCTCTTTCAGACACGCTGCAGGTAGGCAGAATATTTGCCGGTTAAGAGCAGTACAGAAAATTGTAACGAAATGCAGTAATGGAAACCTCCTGGACGAAACACCTCATGACACGGCTGCGTCCCTGCTCAACCTGTTCAACCTGACAGCATAACAAAAATCAACATGACAGGCAATGTACATACGAGTATAAACGTAGCATTGAGGCGCGTTCGCGTAACCACTTTTGCAGTAGAAAAGTAACAAGTATTACATACTCTGAGTGTGTGTCTGAGAAATGTTTCAGACAAAACTTGTACAGAAAATCAAAACACACACTTTGTATGCAGTAACTTCTTCCCGAAAATCGTGCCGTTTATGAGATAACGTGTAAATATATGACAGAAACAGACAGGCCACAGAGGACAATATCATACGGCGCATGCGCTTTGCATGCTGGGGTAACTAGGGCTACAGACAGACAGACAGACAGACAGACAGACACACACACACACACACACACACACACACACACACAGAATATGCTATACTTATTGCTTTTCCACGGCCACAGTGGTTATGGGAACGCGCCTCAAGGTTATGTGATACGTACGTTGCCTCCCTTGTACATTTATAGTATTGGCAGCACTGTCTAAAAAAAATGTCCGCCTTCCCAAGTTCCTTTACGTTAGTCACCTGGACACTAGAACATCTGTGCCTTTCGGAAATTTTAAATGCTGTAAAAGAATCATTTGGTTTCTAAATGGTTTGTAAGTGCCTAAGAGAATCCCTGACCACACATTCATGGGACCAAACTTTACTTCATACGCCAGTATTCAGACAGCCTTGTCATTGCAGCGCAACCTTCGATAGCAACCTTGAACAGGCACGCGAAGTGCTGCACGTTCTGATAGCGGCACGTTGCTCCGTAAGCAGTGGGAACCTGCTTCTCGCAGTTCAGGGAATTCTCCTTTGACGGAATCTAGTCTCTTTGGCGGAGTCTCAAATAGATCCTGCTCCAACTAAATCCGTCCATGCGTTCCCTAAGCCGAAACATTCCCACTGTATAGCCCGTTTGTCTGGCATGACCACTTCCTATCGAAAGTTCATCCCAAACTTTGCTGACGTTGCGGCCACATTTGTACTGTGTGAAGTGCATCTGGGACTCCGTGCAACATATACTGATACCAGGCCACCACATGCTTCTGCATAAAGGCATAACTTGGCCCCGACAGGGTAACAAAAACTTAAAGTTTTAATGATTAGCCACATCTTTTGATCTTATTACACCCAAACTGCCAGTGTTTTAATTAAGGTATAAACACCACTGACGTCTCGGTCCTTAGATGAAGGAGAAGTTTCAACTGTCAACTCCAATTAAAACTTACGCGCTGAAAATTAGATAATAACAGAAACGTGTGGGAATTGGCTTGTTTAAACAATTCAGATATCAAATGACACATTTCCTCATAAACATCTGCACTTCATGTCGCAGTTGGGCTATCAACGTGATGAAGACCGCATCAGATCAAGGGACTAATTCGGGGAAGTACAAAAGCAGATTGCAAATGTCAAATTCAAATGATTTATAGGCAGCACTGTTAGCGCCACGTCCTGTCAAATATTTCAATACGCGGTGTGAAGGCAGCAAGATCAAAATATCCATAAGCACCCACACAAAAGTGCTCAACCAGAAATAACACAGGCTGTTCTATTACTGCACAGACGTTTCGTCACACTCGTGTTTTAGTATTATTAAGGCCTTCTACTTCTCAAAATCTCTGGATCTGTGCCTAACAAGGTGAAATATTTACGGTACGAAGTTGTCCCTATACATGCCGTGACGGCCTACGGAAGGCGTGGTTGTACAGCTCCACCCATTCTTATCCTCGACACTAAATGGGGACGAGTGGTTAACTTCACGCCACGGCCGCTTTACAGCCGAGAAAGAACCCGGTACAGATTGGCTAGGGCCACAGAGCCGGCCTGGACGTTTCGGAGAAGACAGAAATCTCTTGCCCCTCCCGGGATCCTAACCCCGGATCGTCCCGTTCCTATGCCTAATCACTATACTGACTGAGCTATCCCAGCTGCCGGATATAAGCCTAAACTCGCCGTATCTGTAAATGTTGATTTAACAAATATAATTCCATACACGATGTGCAGACATGCTTACGGTCACGTCACTTAAAGAAGCTCCATGTGCTTAGATGCACCAGACAAGAATCTGAACAAATCAGTGCGGCGGTCACAGTTCCACCTCTATGAATTCTGTACAAATATCACCCTGACGGCTGTCGACATATTTCTTACACCAACTGCCTGGACCCTGAAACACGTGATGCTCCCGGCTCAAAATTTCGCTCGTCCGCGAAGTTCGTATTACTTATAGAAAATTAAAACTTGCCTCACTGGAATATCCTTACACTAGCATTAAGTGCACACAGCCCTTTAGAAATCGGACTAACTCTTCAAATTTGAAACGAGGGGACAGGCGCGTAGGAACAGAACCGAAATAAGACAAAATTTTGCTTTCGTCTTACGCCAGCAAAGTACGCTAAAATGTAATTACGCTAGAAAGCTACCTCTGTCTAAGGGGCCCAACAGGGTAGGTGTTCTTCTCTGCTCCCCCGCCACCTGAGGACGGAAGCAGAGCCAGCTTCCGAAACGTTGTGACTTTAATTTTTTAATATTTTGAATATTTTACCCTTCGGACGATGGATAAAGCCCATAAACCCATCACCACACAAACATAAAATGTATTATTACGTTTCTACCGCAACAATGGTTACGCGAACGCGCCACAATATTAAATTAACGTATACAGTATCCCTTGTCTTGTTCTCTTTCGCGGCCGCACCATGAATGGTTCAGAACTGCCTGCAGAAACACACAAACACGCATGAATGACGCCATACGCCCCTGTGCGGCTGACTTTACTTCTCCAAATGTAAGGCAAACAGTTTATTTAACATCGCAGCTATTTTCGTGGGCCCGTCACAATCATTTAGCTACCAGCTAAACAAATCAGACTTAGAACTGCAGGGCGCAGTCAGTCAGAACCTGTTATAATTAACCCGTATCAACAAAGAGAAGAAAGGTCAGCCTTCCCTCTGTACACAGAAATAATTTCCGAACACACCTCGGGAAAGGGATGAAGCGGGGGAGCCTGAAAACTCACGATCCACGTGGGACCTGGCTGCATGTGCTACAGACCCAGTTCTTCCTCTCTACTGCGATCTCCTTTCTTCCTTGCTCTGTCTGTTAGGTCTCATCTTCTCGTTCCCCTTCTCCTCGCTGCTACATTTTATTTCCCATAGTTTTCTCATCTCAAACCCTATCCACATTTCCACAGCAACCTCCCACACCAACCCCCCCCCCCCCCAGTTCTTCTATACAGGGGTAGTCAATCGCAACACGCAGACTGTGTAAGGCCCATCGCGGGTTGCAAGGTCATAACCGAATCGAGTCTGAATTATAAAGACGCCGTTAAGGCAGGGCCATATGATCTGCACACGATCCTGTAGCAGCCTGGCGCAGTGTGTAACATCAGTCGCGCTTAGTAAGATCACAGACTTGTGTTCGCGGAGTCTCGGTGACTCAGTTCAACTCGACTGGGGTCAAATTTTTTTATGAGCCTGCAACTTTACAAATTGCTACTCAACACTGGTACTTACACGAAAGTCCGAGAGAGGTGTGCAGTTTGGACAGCTTTATAACAGCGACTCACAAAGCGATATACAGTTTACACACCTTTATAGCAATGTGACTCACAGATCAATATAGAATCGAATTCAGTTATAAGGTCACGAAAGGGACTGAATATTTTGTGTCGTTATAACCGGGTTCTACTGTAGTTTTCACAGCTTTATAACAGCGACTCACAAAGCGATATACAGTTTGCGCAGCTTTGCAGCAATGTGAAGCTCAAAGCGAGGTGCTGCATGATTCGGAGTATTTGGTAAGTATTTTGGTTCAACTGAATGTGTTTACACGTACAGCTGTAATTTCTTCCTCCCCTTCTTATAACTAACTAACTAACTAACTAACTCCATGGAGCAGAGGCCTTCTTGAGAAGCTAACAGTTTCTCAGCCAGTCAAGAAATTCCCCGTATTTTATGGAACCCGGAGGTTTATTACCGCATTCACAAGAGCCCGCCACCTGCCCCTATCCTGAGCCAGCTCAATCCTCCCCTTCTTATGCCGACCAGATATTTGGCTCTGCTTCTGTGACCATTCGGAAGAAATATGTTCAAAAATAAATCCATTCTAAATACTTGCTTGGGAAGGACATCTGGTGATAAGTCGCGGCTTATTTATAGACAAGTTCCTGAAGGAACTGAGGAAGACAGCAGGTGGGTCTGTCATTCCTGAACGTGGGACACGTGTGAACCACTTGGCTGCACCGCGAAATGTAAATACGGTAATTAATTTCGTAATGGTGCATTAACTGATAACACGCACTTACGACAAACGTATAGGCTGCTAACGCAGCAGCGAAGATGCGTACACGCATTTTGGTATTCTGGGCTACGGCATCGTATAGTCTGGAAGGGAAGTATCAACGTTTTAGAGGACACACTGCCTCCATCTTCAGGGCAGAAATGATCCAGGCATGGGAAAGTGGCTATAACCCAGCAGTTTACAAACAGAAAGCCACGATATGAACTCAGAGTATCGTCACACAACACAAGCGGTCGTGTGTTCCGTTTGGCACATCCGTTTCAGTTGTAGTTACTGGCAGGCAACTGGGACTCGCCGAACAGGTAGTGAATAATTTGATTTCCTTTTGTACTGGCAGTGTAAATTCAATGTAGATCACCCCGTAATTAAGTAATTACAGATATCCCAATACAGGACAAATTGAAGATACCCGTATACCTGTCATGCAGAATAATTACACTAATCACAGCACTGACTGCTGGGCAGTTCATCAGCTGCAGTGATGGGCACTCACATCACAGCACTGACTGTACTGCATTATAGTAAGCACATCCACCACTTGCCTTTCTTTCTTCCCATATCCTTCCTTTTTCATTCGTTCTCCACATACTCCCTTTCTTTCTCTGGTTTCTTCATTTGTTACTTTCTCCACATAACAAGCGCGTTCAAACTTTTGCGGATCGCACTGAAAATCGCTTTGCCGTCCGTCTGTCTGTACGTATGTGACAAGAAAAGTTGTGTGGTTCTCACTGCGGTGTTGCTGACGATTCAACTCTTCTGGGATGTGACGCCGTGTCGTTTTGCAGTTACCTACGTTTCGAAGAAAGGTGATGCCTCTTTCTTCAGGGTTAAGCATCCACAAAAGAGTAGCGTCGTTTGACTTCTTCGAGTGAGACGTGACACCGTGTACAGTGGTACTCTATTTAACCGCTTTTCGGTGAAATATACTACCTCCATCTTCACGGTATTAGTCTCTAAATACGGACTACGTGTTCTTCCGAAATTTAAATAAATCGGTACCAGACTACACGGCGTCACACTTCAGAACACGATTATTTTATTTTACACACTTACTACTTTTGCTGCACTGCTACACTTATCTCCTTTCCTCTTTCTTTCCCACTTCTTTCGTTCATTAATAATGCAGTTTACTTTCAGGCGCCCTGTACGAAGTTAGAGAAAGATCGCCTTAGGTGGATACCACATCCACCTGTTCGTCGGTCTCTGATCTACTACCACGGACTAACCCATTTATTTGGTTAATATTAATTTCGGTACAGAAGTTCTTTACGAAAGCTTGTCTATCAAATCGGCTCCGTGACGGTCGTACATCACTTAAAGGCGAAATGGAAATGTCGCTCATGCTTTCCGTAATTCTTAACCGATTTTGGTGAAACTCGGCACTAGCAATCCCCGCGTAATACGATTCAGCAGATATGAATTTCGTGAAAATCGGTTTAACGAAGAGCACTGCTTTGCTGAGAAGCCTATCAGAAATTCTGTCCCGTTTTCTAAGTTCCATCGTTAGATTTCGGTACAGTTTTGAACAAAAGATCACGGCACAGTGCCACTAGCCACTGTGAGTTTCACGAACATGTGCGCAGAGAAGACAGTTTCCTTACGGAAGTGCGCCGAAACACCGTAAGACATTTGGAAAATAAATAGGCTTTGAAAGCGATGGCGAGTATATGAAATGGTTCAGGGAGTTCAAAATTGCAAATTTAAATGGATGCAACATGTTCTAAGAACGTCAGCTAACCGTCTGCCTCGAAAACTACTGAAGTATAAACCCCATGGTCGCAGAGACTGGGGGAGACCACATCGCCGATCGACAGATCAGTTCCTGTAGTCGCAGAACGGGCAGAGATACCCACACTGCCAATGGGACGAAGAAGAAGAAGAGTAAGAAGAAAGGGAAGAAGAGGAAGAAAAGGAAGTGGAAGAAGAGGAGGAGGAAGAAGACGGAGGAGGAGGAGAAGGCTCTGCTAAAGTGTGCGTGCTGCGTCACTCAGCATGCCACACGCAGTCTCCTTCCTCATTCATTCAGTCGCCTTTCTTTTCCCGTTCCTTCCGTATCGCCTGTCCTCTAACTGCTGGCTAACAACCCCTTCTCTTCTCTTCTCTTCTCTTCTCTTCTCTTCTCTTCTCTTCTCTTCTCTTCTCTTCTCTTCTCTTCTCTTCTGTTTTCTGTTCTGTTCTTTTTTCTGTTCTGTTCTGTTCCGTTTTCTGTTCTGTTCTGTTCCGTTTTCTGTTCTGTTCTGTTTTCTGTTCTGTTCTGTTCTGTTTTCTGTTCTGTTCTGTTCTGTTTTCTGTTCTGTTTTCTGTTCTCTTCTGCTCTCTTCTCTTCTCTTTTGTTCTCTTCTGTTCTGTTCTGTTCTCTTCTCTTCTGTTCTCTTCTGTTCTGTTCTGTTCTCTTCTGTTCTCTTCTCTTCTCCCACATTTCCAGACCTGTAAGGCGGCACCTCCTTACAGACTGCCACAGTCCAAATGTACAAATTACTCTCCCATCACTGTGGGATGGCCTTAATGAAACAAACTGTTGTCACGCTTCTGCTACGGATCCAGCCCATCACAGGTCCTGCCCCACTGTGCAGTGTTTCCCTGCCCACTCGCACAGCCAGTTACTATCCGCACACATCGCGCACATTATGTGCAGCTTCGCGAACACAACACGGCGTTCGCTCAGCGGTGACTATGAAGGCTGACGTCTCTGGAATACGTCACACTGAATTAGGCGGCAAGATATCAAGCTTTCGGAGGACGTCACTGTTTCCTTCCTCACAGTTCTACAGATGTTACCTTCTTACAAACGGACTGACAGTGAATGAAATAGCCGCACCGTAAGGACAGAAACGTGGTTAAAAAGAGGGCACAAGGACACAAAGCAGTGACACATCAAATCCAGAAACGGACAGAGTCAGCGCAATCACGTTACGTTCCCTGCGTGAGCGACCCACACCAGCGTTATTGTTTAGTTCATGATAATTACGCCAGATGTCAGTGACTCCTGCCGATATTAAGCAGCCAAAAGGTGCAAACGCTTCGGCCGGCATTTCAGCGTCCTACTTTAGGCTGAATTTTAACCAGTTTTAAATTAATTGCGTGGATATCCAGTTAAATTTTTATTTTAAAAACCGTACCATGGCTAGAATATATATGAACGGAACAGTTAAATTTGTATCTGTGGTAATAATGAATCACTGCACATTTTAGTGTATTAAGATATCGTGGCTTACCGCGTGAATAATCAGTAGACCCGTCATCTGATGGGGTCAAATTTGTATGATCAAAATGACAACAGAACCTGGTATTTAAACCTCTCCCCTTAAAAACAGGACATCTACACGGACTGTAAAATCGAGGTCTGGCCACCCATGTTTTATTCTTTCACAAGGAAAACCAGAAGACACACGGGCCAGCTATCTTCGTCTACGATGTGTCTGACGTAATTGATGAGCTGTGGTGCACATTACAGTGGCAGGTAGCGAGACACAGGGCAACATGCCACTTCGCACTGGTGAAATGGTCCAACACTCCCACTGTATCTCTTATTTAGGAATCCTCGTTCCTTATCCCACAGCCCCCGCCCTTGTTCAAAACCCCAGAAATGATCCTAAGGACACTGCACAACAGTACAGGCAAGCAAAAACATGATGGCACACTCCGGCTAACACTGCCACGATGTATGGGTGTACTGCGCCTTGAATCTTAAAAGACGAAAATTAACCTGCTTAACATAAAAATCCAGTCCGTACCGCGCGGTAAACACACACCGTCTCGGTTACAAAAACCAGTCAGTTAATGCTGTATAGGGAAATAATCACTGTTTGTTCTGAGATCCACACAAAACACATAAATACACTGTGCGGGCAGAACGCAGAATTGCTGAATGTTAAACCTGGCGGTACGTACAGTATCCACTGGGCTAATTATATATAAAGATTCAGTCCGTACCGCGCAGTAAACACACTCCGTCTCGGTTATAAAAACCAGCCAGTTAATGCTGTATAGGGAAATAATCGCTGTTTGTTCTGAGATCCACACAAAACACATAAACACACTGTGTGGGCAGAACGCAGAATTGCTGAATGTTAAACCTGGTGGTACGTATAGTAACCACTGGGCTGTAAACGGGTAAACAAAAACAACAAACTTTATTCAAACACGATTTTAAAGAGAATATCATCCCGTGTAAGGGTGTTAGAGAATCCTAAACAGTGTCCAGAGGAGTGTAAATCGGTTTAATATGAACACATGCATGAACGGAAATAAAAATTGATTCGTCCAGATCCTTGAGTGTTCAAATAGTCGCCGGAAGGTATTTCTTTCAGTGTGACAACTGCATTTACCGTCTGTTTAATGACGTCCTTTTGAGGCACTTCCCGTGCGAATTAATGCGGACATCGAGTGACAATGTTGCCAACATTTTGCTGAATTCATGTCACTTGACCTTGAAGTATGAAGGCTGCGATTATTATTAATCTCGATGACGTAATCAAATAAGCACCACCTGCAGTGCCAATTGTGGATTTCTTGGGGTAAAGATAAGGGTCCAGCTCTGAGGCTGTGTAGGCTGTTTCGTAACGTCACAATTTTTTACGGTGAGGAGTTGTTAGCACCTCGCCGAACCCCCAAGCTGGAGGACCCCCTTGTCGGCTGTCCACGACTGCTCATTCAGTGTATCCGAAGCTACCATCCATAATTGGAGGCCGTTCCTCCAGGGGAGTGGAGAAGACTACATAACGAGGAACTTAATGACCTGCACTCATCACCAAATATTATTCGGGTAATCAAATCGATAAGAATGAGATGGGCGGGGCATGTAGCATGTATGTCGGAAAACAGGTGTATAGAGGATTTTGGTGGGGAGACCTGAGGGAAGGCGACCACTTGGGAGACCCAGACGTAGATGGGAGGATAATATTAAAATAGATCAACACGTGGGATGGAGGGGCACGGACTGGAATGAGCTGGCTCAGGATAGGGACAGGTGGCGGGCTCTTGTGAATGCGGTAATGAACCTCCGGGTTCCATAAAATGCGGGGAATTTCTTGACTAGCTGAGAAACTGTTAGCTTCTCAAGAAGGCCTCTGCTCCATGGCGTTAGTTAGTTAGTTAGTTAGTTAGTTAGTTAGTTAGTTAGTTAGTTATTTGGTTAGTTAGTTATTTAGTTACTTATTTAGTTAGTTATTTAGTTAGTTATTTAGTTAGTTCGTTATTTAGTTATTTAGTTAGTTATTTAGTTATTTAGTTAGCTAGTTATTTAGTTAGTTATTTAGTTAGTTAGTTAGTTAGTTAGTTAGTTAGTTAGTTAGTTAGTTAGTTAGTTAGTTAGTTAGTTAGTTAGTTAGTTAGTTAGTTAAAAGATAAGGGTAATGTCCCTGTGACAGCCACGGAGTATGAGGAAGTGGAGGTACAGCGCCATTGAATCTTAACCTGTATACTCGCGCAGGCCAATGATCACACTCAGTCCCTGGCCGGTTTACCCCTCAGAAAGGAGTCCTGTGTCTTGACCAGCAGTCTAGGTGAAGCCCAGACCCCGTCTGTACATTTAGAAGGAAATAACAGTCGCTTGCTATTGCCACAAATCGAACCCGGTACCTCGGCTTTGCAGCCCGCAGTCTAGTCTCGGGACTCCTTTACTTTCCTCAGTTCCAAGAAAACATCGCAATAATATTTTAAGACACGAGACTGCGGATCCCTCGCACTGCCTGCCCACATCGGCTTGCACAATGACCTGCCAAAAGATTCTCGACACAAAATAACGTCCAAAGTTGACATGGTGTCTTTCAGTAACTCACAAACGGGAATAAAACCCACTGACTGATAAGGATTTATGTTGTACTAATGTGACAAACCTAACGGATAAAAACATGCCAACTACTTGTATATCAGTGACACATACGCATTTCTCACAGCAGCTAGGCTAAAGAGAAGTCACCTTGAAAATCTGACAGCTTCTCAGCTACATTTATGCAACCTGAACTTGCACTGCCACATTAGCAAAGCTACGCTCGGGATTCCTACTAGACCGGGGTGTATCCAGACCACATGGTCACCTCACTATTTAAGTTCCGTTTTAATATTATCTTCCTTATTTTAATTAATTCTACAAAGTGATCTCTTATGTTCAGTTCTTTAGTTCAAAGTATTGTATCATATGACATCATATAGGTATCGACGTTGCGGTTGACACTGCAACCTCCGCTCCACGTCCGGGCTGCCCAGAAAACCGACAGCACCTTGCAATAAACAAGACAGGCCCCTTCCGACCTGTCATCCCGTCACCGCTTACAATCGCCTTTGCTCGCGGCGCCTCTATCTGTGCCTTTCACAGTCCACCCTTCTGCCCGTAACTTCACATTACAGTCATACAGGAACACATTAAATCAAATTTCCACTCAATATTCACGCCACGAATTTTAAAACTTCTGTAGAGGCACTTTGATAAATGTTATCGGCGAAGCACGACATCGCAACGCCCACCGAAGCGAAGGCAGCCCCTTACCGCTTGACTGCTTCATAACGACAACTGCCATCTGGCGTAACCATCATCAACTAATAACTTACACACAAACCAAGTGCATTAAATAAGGTACATTAAACGATCCCAGTGGCCGCGCGGTCTAAGGCGTAGGTCTGCGGCCGAGCGCTTGCTGGGATCGTGGGTTCGAATCCCACCGGCGGCATGGATGTTTATCTCTTGTACAGTGTTTGTGTTGTCAGGTAGAGGTCTCTGCGACAGGCCGATCTCTCGTCCAGAGGAGTCCTACCGACTGTGGTGTGTGTCTGAGTGTGATCAAGTCAAATCATAAAAACCCTCGACACCTGTCGTGAACAAGTAGGTAGAAGAGGGAAGGACTATGAAAGAAAGAAATATTAAACTTCCGCACTTGAAACTGCGAAGTTAAACACTCTACGAACGTGCAATGTGACCACTTTATAACACCTGTACATACCCAACCCCACGAACATGAAATTTGTGGGGAAGTGCAGAAACTACTGAAAATGCTGAACACACATGACGATCTTGAAAAGCCACATATATACACTGCCAAAGGG
This sequence comes from Coptotermes formosanus, assembly GCA_013340265.1. Taxonomy (NCBI): domain Eukaryota; kingdom Metazoa; phylum Arthropoda; class Insecta; order Blattodea; family Rhinotermitidae; genus Coptotermes; species Coptotermes formosanus. The sequence goes on along the minus strand of BLKM01000576.1, from coordinate 327,754 downwards.
TTAGTCACATGACACAGACACCCTGCAGCTGAAAGTTGCGTTGAGAAACTGGCATATTAAAACTGTCGAGATATCGATTAATTGCGGCTGCCCTATACCAAGCAGGCGGCACGCCACTGCACTCAAGATATTATATTATAAACCTTTATTTTGTATTTGGTACAGAAAAAAATTACAGGAGCGGTACAAAAAGTTACCAAACCTCTGAGGCAACACTGTAAAACCAGCAACCAATAGACCACCCGCGTATAAAATCTGTCAAGTTGAAAAATCTGACAAAAATGTAAGGCGACCTTCAGTGTGTTCTCAGGCGAAATCAGATAGTGTAATTACATTACGGTCTTTGTATGGCCTTGTGATTAATAACGCAATAAGCATATTTCATAATAAGAAAAGTTGCGGAATTTTTGTTAGGAAGAATGATTACTCCAGCAACAAAAGGTTTCTCCAAATGGGTCACTACTGAAGTAATGGATTCATGTAACATGCATACATCACCGGCGGCTGACATTCGTTAACAGACCTCTAGTTAATTTATTGCAGAACTGACCCCAAATAAATTAAATGCTAATATATATCAGTAAATGTTGGTGACAGTAAATTGCTGGAAACCAAATATATCGGACGGCCTTGTACCCAAAATTATATTGACAGCCAATAATTTAACATTACGCCTGTCATCAAATTTCAAAGGTTGTGAAAACGCGACAGAAATGATAAATCCACGTAAATAGGAGACACACGGATATTGGGAAACGGCTGTTGGGAGAGAACCGGCTGACAGAAGGAAAAGCTGTCACTGTGGGCGTGAATTAACAGAAGAATTTACACATATAAATCACGTGAATATACTTACGACAACACCTCCCCACTTCCCATGCGTTTTATGGCGTCGTGGCGTTTAATGAATTAAGCAGAGGGACAACTTTAGCTAAAGACGAATACTTGATTACCAGTATGTCAAGAGCCTGGGTTTAATTACAAAATACAAATTCAGTGTTAACTTACTGCGAAATGAAAAACACACGCGGTCTACGGCGCTGTCTGGAGGTCAGTGCAAGGAAGGAGGAAGGTGGAATAACACGACTGAAAGCAGGGATTTGGGGGAAAAAGAGGGATAAAGAAGACTTTGATAAAGGGAGATACTTAGGGGAAATGTATACCAAACATGTCTCATTAAATGTTCAGAAAAGAAATACAGAGAAACTTGCATGCAGTAAATAGTTGAATACGAAAAAGACGCAAATTTTCGAAAGTTCATCTCGTATAAAAGTAACATATACAGAAGAACAGTAAATATTTGTCTAGCCGATCCCAGTGGCCGCGCGGTCTAAGGCGTAGGTCTGCGGCCGAGCGCTTGCTGGGATCGTGGGTTCGAATCCCACCGGCGGCATGGATGTTTGTCTCTTGTACAGTGTTTGTATTGTCAGCTAGAGGTCTCTGCGACGGGCCGATCACTCGTCCAGAGGAGTCCTACCGACTGTGGTGTGTCTGAGTGTGATCAAGTGAAAATAAACAACCTCGACACCTGCTGTGAACAAGCAGGTAGAAGAGGGAAGGACTGCGAAACAAAACATTTGTTTAAAACAAGCTGTAGATTGGGAAATAAGGCCTGTGCCGCACTTACCCTATATGAGGTTGCTGCAGAATGGAACAACATACCTGGAGAAGATTGTGTCATAATAGGACCGTTATGTGGAGTGTGTGTGTGTGTGTGTTTGTGTGTGTGTTTGTGTGTGTGTGTGTGTGTGTGTGTGTGTGTGTGTGTGTGTGTGTGTNTGTGTGTGTGTGTGTGTGTGTGTGTGTGTGTGTGTGTGTGTGTGTGTGTGTGTGTGTGAACAAGGAGACAGGCCAGTGTAAATATACGGAAAAGCATGAGCTGTGTGAACACGGGCTGTCATACCTGACAAGGTGATCTGTAACACTTTAGGAAATGAAATACGCTAAATATTATCTGCCGAACGCACTTCGACATCCGTAAAACAGGATTTGTGCTCCATTAGCCATGTGAACTTCTGACCGCCCCGCTGAGATATGCCGCCCACAATGCACCATAATACAGGATTACACTGCAGCACACGTATAATAGAATGCGGCTGACACCGGTCATTGTGATGTCAACAATCAGATACCTGGATGCTGAAAAATGATCACTCTGCTTTCATTAATCTAATTAGCACTCTCTAGGGGGCACAAAAAAGGGAAATTGCAAACAAAAAACACTTTAATGCAAACAACTGCTGGATTATTCGAGCTTAAAACGTAAATGATCCGGACCGTATGCACGCTGTTGCGATCAGTTCGTTTCTGAGGTGCAATAAATAAATCTACGCTGAGCGCCGAATTTATGGCGTGAAAGGAACATCACTGTCTTGAAAAAGAAATTCGGCAATGGACACGATAACTTAAAGTACTTAACGTTTGGTTATGGAGGATAAAATTAATTAAAGGCAACCAGTGTTTAAGTCCGTGTTAAGTAGGTCCCTCCGCGTTAAGTGGGTCCCTGTCACCACGGCATGGCGCGTCCTCAGGTTGCGGATGGAGGAACGGCCTCCAGTTATGCAAGGTAGTTGCGAATACATTGAGTAAGGAATCGCGGACAGCCGACAAGGGGTGGTCCTCCAGCTTGGGGGTTAGGCGAGATGCTAACAACTCCTCGCCATAAAAAATTATGTTACGAAACATATGGACAAGCCTCGGACCTGGACCGATTCTTTGTTACGACCCCAACTACGGGACTGGATTGAGCTGGCTCAGGATAGGGACAGGTGGCGGGTTGTTGTGAATGCAGTAATGAACCTCCGGGTTACATAAAATGCGGGGAATTTCTTGACTAGCTGAGAAACTGTTAGCTTCTCAAGAAGGCCTCTCCTCCATGGCGTTAGTTGGAGCTCAGTGTGTAAGCTGAGACGTATCGTCTGTAGGAGCACAAACGTACTCGAGGTACCGTCTGTAGGAGCACAAACGTACTCGAGGTACCGTCTGTAGGAGCACAGACGTACTCGAGGTACCGTCTGTAGGAGCACAGACTTACTTGGCGGCGTACCGCCTGCCCCTTTGTTTGTTTGGTTGTTTGCTCGTTTAAATGTAAAATATAACTGCTATTACATATCTGCCTAAGGAAATGAAATAACATGAGATGAGTTACAAATGTAAAACACATCTTCAACAACAGCGAGCTTTCCAGGCGGATTCCAGATAATCATTTTTCCATTATACGGCTACAGGTTGACGTGCCACTGTACAGAACTTTCTGATAGCATGGCTCTTTCTATCCATACGTTCAATCAACGAGCAAGCACTTGTTCTGGTTAAAATAACTGTGCTACATATTGTATGTGTTCTTTGCAACAGTGAACAAACTTAACGCGTAACAGGGAGGTCAGTTCACCTGATTACTTGCTTTGTCGTCCAAACCAAAAACTGCACTCCCGTTAATTCCGGCTACTTCTCCAGCTGGTGCTCTTCAGTTAAACTGCCATTGCCACTGTCAGATACAAACAATACGAATTTCAAATGTTTAGACATTACGGAGTCGCACTTACATGCACAGATCGTTATTTTATTTCACAACTGCCGGTTGCATCTTCCTATCGGTATGTTTATCGCATTAACCCTTTAACCCTTTAAAGCCTAGCGGTAACTTTACATACCACCAGGTTTAACATTAAAAAATTCTACGTGGTGCCCACATTGCGTTTATGTGTTTTGTACGGATCTCAGAACAAACTGCAACTTTTGCCTTATAAAACATTAAGAGACTGGTTTTTATAACCGAAGTGGAGAGTGTTTACAGCGCGGTACGCACTGAGTCCTTATATAAAACAGATACGCTTTGTGTTTAAAACGTTAAGGCAGCTCGCTGAGCGGACCTTCCAAACTCCCAACGCGGTAGCGGCAGGAACTGACAAATGACAGCGGTCACATAAAACAAGAAGCGTAAAATACGAAGACAAATTAAGACTGATTGACTGACTGACTGGCTGACTGGTTGACTACAAGTGTGTATAATTCACCGAAAGAAGCGCAGATATTATCAGTGTCTGACAGACAGCTTCGACATTTACATACGTCATGAAGCTATCGGCGGGCCGTTCCCGCCAGTACGTGTATGCAACCAAACACAAAGGAAGGTGCGACCAGTGACAACGGGCATTCGAGTTCACAGACCGTACACCGGGACTGAGACACTGGCTGCTGCTCATGCCGAATTCTATTACACTTAGCTAACTACCTTACACAAATAATATTTGTCTCCAGGTGGGCTTCCAAGCGATCCCAGTGGCCGCGCGGTCTACGGCGTGGGTTTGCAGCCGCTCGCTTGTTGGGATCGCGGGTCCGAATCCCGCCAGGGGTATGGTTGTCTGTTTGTTGTGAGTGTTGTCTGTTGTCATGTAAACGTCTCTGCGACTGGCCGAGCATTCATCCAGAGGAGTCCTACCGAGTGTGTTGTGTGCCTGAGTGTGATCGTGAAGCCTCGATCATGAGGAGACCCTGGCCCACTGGGGGCTGTGGCCCCACTGGGGGCTGTTGCGCCATTGGAAAGAAAAAGTAGTGTTCCTACTGGTCGTTTTTATTTGCCTGCGACTCACAGCTGGGAAGTTTTAAATACTGTTCTCGTTTTAAGAATCTCTCACTCCTTTACGTAAACAAGTCTACGCTACGGTAAGAAGTCTCCACCACACGCTACGGATATTTCTAGTGCTGACACCTGCACACATATCAACAGACTCTACAGCTAACGGCATGAAAACAGTCATTCTTACGAAGCTACTAATTTCTTACACAGACAAAAATCTCCCGCATTTTCTGGAACCCAAAGGTTCATTGCCGTGTTTACAAAATCCCACTACTTGTCCCTATCCTAAGCCAGACGAAACCCGTCCACGCCCCTCCATCCTATTTCTTTAAGGTCCATTTTAACATTATCCTCTCATCTACGCCTAGGTCTTCCAAGTGATCTATTTTCCTCAGGCTCTCCTGCTAAACCCTATATGCATTATCTCTGGTTCACCACATAAAATACATGCCCCTCCCACTTTACTCTCTGTTATTTGATCATGCTGATAAATAAAGAAGCCTGTTATGTGGCATAGCCTATCAGAAATGAACTACCGTTGTGACGGGCCTATAGAGATACGGAGAACAACGTAACTCACAAACGAAAGTGCGTCACGGAAGTGATCGTCTGTTGTGCACTGGTAGCTGCTATGGGGCGCAGTAGGACGAACTCTGTGTAACTCGGCTGAGTTAAGCTGGACTATTCTGGCATAAGAAATTATTTAATGTAATTTATATATAATTTTGCGAATAGTAAAAACAATTTTATCGAAAATGTGAACACAGCTGCTGTCAGCAAATGCACTCACTTCGCTGTGCAAAAGCGACTGACGGATGTCGCTGTGTGGCACTGACTGTCAGTTCAGTGTGCGCCAAACCGCTGTTGAATTAATCCCTCATTTACAGGAAACATGTGGACGCCATGATAACTTGATTATGGCTTAACAGTACACACTTGAGCATTTAGTTAGCGGTCACTGTACTTCTGTTTTGTCACACACAAAGGCTAATGACAGGAACGCTAGATGACTTGTTTTATCATGAAGTGTGTGCATGGTTGAGTTGAGAAGTTGTGTGGCACTGACAGAGGAAGCGATGATCCGGCAGTTCCACATTCATTGAAAATTCAACGATACCGCGTCCTGTAAAACACTGTACGTTGAAAGCTGAAAACCACACAAGAGTTGAAACCTATACACCAGGGCTACCTGACGTTTGTAAGTAAAACATGATAAGCGGACCGTGTTTATCTAAATAAGCAAACTATTCAATGCTGACCGGACGTGTTGGCTTACATCACTCAAACGCGAGTAACAACCAGCTTTCTGCGTTCCTCAGTTACTGACAACGCTTGGAGTTATTTTAAGGTACAACCAAGTATACTTTTTTAAATGATCCATAACCATGCATTAGCCAATGAGATATGACATCAAAACCAACAAATGCACGTAAGTGTATGAAAGTATTAAACACAATGTATAGCTGCTACATGTTTCGGCTCCCACACAAACTTATTTTTCCTTTCAGGATGGTGATTTACTGAACATACATAATTGGCGTCACCCATCAGAATCAATCACAAATATTTTTTATCTGTATATTAATTTTTAATATGCACTTTAAATCATGTATTGCTCTTAAAATTTAATATTTTATATCTGTGCATTGCTTCCACAAACTTCTGTAACATTTCGATGTGTGTACTGTTTGTAATGCCCCTCCCTGAAGATGGTCACATGAGTGGCCGAAACATGTAGGAGGTATACGGTGTGTATAAAACACTTTCACACACTTATATATACTTGTTGGTTTTGATATCCTAATAGAAATCTACATTTGTACAGGGTGTTTCTTTTATGGTTTTCCCGAAAAAGGCAGTTTTATCACATGGAAAACTTTCATCTCCGTAACATACTGTAACAGTTTCCGTGCTCAGAGAAGCGATAAACAACAGACGCGAGTAGATACAAATATTTTGTTTTTATTTACTTAAGTGCTTTATACGAAGATGCTGTCAACTGCTGAAGTAATACAGCATCTTTATAGATGAATGAATGAATGAATGAATAAATAAATAAATAAATAATAAATAAATAAATAAATCGGGAGCGTTGGCGAAATAACAACGGCAGGGGAAGTGACTGGTCGCGGTCGACGTGTCAGACAACGCGCACTTGCTGGTTACTTCAGCAGCTGTCAGCTGCATCATAGTCATCACATCTTACGGAGTCTGGCGCTGGCACATATTCACAGCGGCCACATGAAGTCACTGAATAGGGTACAGTTAATAAAATGGTTGAAATGATATTTAAAAATATTTCAAAGAGTCACTTGAACGAACATGTTACAAACAATAACAAAGCATAAAATAATACACTCCTACTCGGTTATAACGCCATGAAAGGGACTGAATATTTTGTGTCGTTATAAACGAGTGTCGTTATAACCGAGTAGTGTAATGTTATTGTTAACAGTGAGGAATTAATTGGTACCACAGGATATCTGACGCTATAAACGAGCGTCGTTATAACCGAGTAGTGTAATGTTATGGTTAACAGTCTGGAATTAATTGGTACCACAGGATATCTGACGCTATAAACTAGTGTCGTTATAACCGAGTAGTGTAATGTTATGGTTAACAGTCTGGAATTAATTGGTACCACAGGATATCTGACGCTATAAACGAGTGTCGTTATAACCGAGTAGTGTAATGTTATGGTTAACAGTCTGGAATTAATTGGTACCACAGGATATCTGACGCTATAAACGAGATGTCGTATAAACCAATGTCGTTATAACCGGGTTCGACTGTACATCTAAAAATAACAGCTGTTTAATTGTATCTTCCACGCCTTCGGCCACCCGCCCCCAAGGGCCACTTAAAATAACCCTGTTGCCGTATGCTTCCCAATTACAGCAGTCCAGACACGGAGTGCCCTCTGTAGCTTCAACCAGTTCGCAATGTAAACGGGAGTGCCCTCACACAGAGCGATACACGGTGTGAAAAGCAAGAACAGTAAGAGACGCCTGACGTCACACAAGGTCACTTAAAACCATCTTGACAAAATGTGCGAAATGACAGTTTCAAAACCATACGAATCTGAAGTTGCTTCACACTCAGTATAGCAATTTGCATGTCGTGCGCCTAACCGTTAATTGCATCGAAATATGGTTTCGAGTTGCACGAAACCGAGTCCCTTCGATGTCCGTGTCGCCTAAGAAGCAACGCTCATGTTCACGTGTTCATATCTGCCGATGTAACACTTTAAACCAAACTCTAGCGTGAGAACCAGCTGCAAAATTTAGACTGTCACGTGACCTACATGAGAAGGCACCCAATTCACATATCGACCGTCACTGTCTGTCTGTCTGTCAGTCAGTAAAGACTCCTGAAGCCGCACACGCAACTGCACTGACAGTGGCTACACTGTGTCCTTTCCACTGTCATTCATCGATAAATATGCAATAATACGTTATGAACGCACAGAGCGGGGACAACGAACACAGTATTGAGTTCTGCATATAGCACAACACAATCGGACAGTGAACACTAACTCACTGCAGCAGCTGATGGTGACTCAACGAAGTAACAAATTCCTCTGATTTAGTGCAGCGCGAAAGTTTATTACATTGTTCAAAAAAATAAGCCTAGTGGTTCCTATACTAAGCCGCTTTAGTTCAATCCATACCTTCGTGTTTCTTCAATATCCATTTTAATAATATCCCATCTATCCTGAGCTCATCAAATGGTTCCTTCTCTTCAGGTTCCTGGACTAAATTTCTGCATGCATTTCTCGTTTCTCGCATATGTGCCACACGCCCCAGTCATCACAGTATCCTTGATCTGATCGTGCTAATGACGTGTAATTACGTGCTCAACGGCCACGCTGCTGCATCATGCTGGATGAAAACAGAACTCAGCATACTGCATCACAGCACACTGTCTCGCGTGTTACAATTAATCAGAAGGTAATGCCAGGGAAACAAGACCTGTGTTCGATCTATATAAAAGTCAGTAATGCAATGGTATTTGACACTTGGAGTTCCATGGGCCGCCGCCAGATGGCAGGACTACTGTGAGAACGTTGGAGTTCCATACACCGCCACTAGATGTCAGGAGACGTAAATACAGAGAACGGTGTTTTCTGCGCGGTACGATCTGAGCCTATAATATGATTCAGCTTTATGTGTTTTGTATGTATCTCGGAACAAACAGCGATTATTTCCCTATACAGCATTAACTGACTGGTTTTTAAAACCGAGGAGTGTGTTTGCTGCGCGGTACGAACTTAGCCTGTAATATATAATTCAGCGTAATCTCAGCCTTTTAAATTGTTAATCACAAAGATATAAAATAGCAAAGAAATATCCGTAAACAATATTCTCTTTGGTGTAACTTATGAGTCAAGGTGATGCCATTGCTCAGGCGGTTAGCCGCCGGCCTCCCACCGCGGAGGCACGGGTTCGATCCTGGGTCAGTCCACGTGGGATTTGTGGCGAACAAAGTGGCACTGGGACAGGTTTTTCTCCGAGTATTTTGGTCTTCCCCTGTCAATTTCATTCCACCGGTTCCCCCTTACTAGGAAAAAAACAAAAATAATAATAATCATCATCATCGTCTTCATCATAAGGTTGCACAAGAATCCTTGAGGCCTCGGTGCGTCCGTAGCCCCTGCTGCGGGTCCTTCTCTACCAAAAAAAACTTAAATCATGGTATGGGGTTTCATGTTGTGGCTTTTCCTTCAAATGCTTCAACCTTTTGCCCTCTGCAAGCAGTAAGCCCGTCTTATATACACTGTAGCATTGTCAGTCTCTGTCACACTCCCATATTGGAGTTTCACGGACGGCCACCAGATGGCAGGAAAAGACAAGAGACAGAATTTAGTTTGACGGACGCGCGGATGTTATGTAACAGACACGACTAATGGAAGTTTCCACGTTAACCACGTAAAGGGTCGCCGGGCACTAATACTACAGTATAATATACATACATACACATTCGGGTTTTCACGATAACTGCGGGCACCACTACGAAATTATAATACACAAGCATACACATTCTTCAGGTTTCCACTGTAACTACGTAAATTAGTGAGCTTTGCCTGCCCGCATAGCGAGTTTTCCGCGGTAACTACCGAAATGGGCGTGCCTGGCCTCAACTGGTCGCGAGATTTGAAATGTAACTAAGTAAATGGGTGTGTCTTCCCTGCTCGGGTCGTGGGGTTTCCACAGTAACTGCGTACATGAACTGTGCCTTGCCTCCACTGGTCGCGGGGTTTCCACGGTAAATACGTAAACGGGTGTTCCTAGCCTGCCCGGTTCGCCGGGCACCAGCATATTAGTAGTACTAATATTTCAATAGGTGTCTACTGCCGTGCCGACTCAACAGCAGAAGTGTTAATTACAAACTCAGCAAAGTAACAAAAGTACAACAAAATAAACACAAATACAAACAATGTAAAGGAACACGAAACAAAAACAGCATATATGACATCCATAATAAAACAACAATACAAATAAAGAACTGGGATAAAAGGCTTATATCCTGGAAACATTGCTCAGTTGATTAGAGAATGTCACAAACTAGCACACAATCTGTTTCAAGGAACTGACGGGTTGCCTAAATATATCGACATCCCTGCACACAGGTTAGCAGCCGAAACACATCTAGCACACGAAGCGCCTTTACAAGTAACAAAGAACACGAAAAAGTTTCTAAAATTACGAGGAAAACTCAAATACCATAATATCCAAAAGACAGGGGCAACATTTTAAAGCCAACTAAACTAACTCCACGGAGCAGAGGCCTTCTTGAGAAGCTAACAGTTTCTCAGCTAGTCAAGATATTCCCCGCATTTTATGGAACCCTGAAGTTCATTACCGCATTCACAACAGCCCACCACCTGTCCCTATCCTGAGCCAGCTCAATCCAGTCCATGTCCCATCCCACTTCTTGACGATCCATTTTAATATTATCCTCCCATCTACGCCTGGGTCTCCCAAGTGGTCGACTTCCCTCATGTCTCCCCACCAAAATCCTGTACGTACCTCTTCCCCCCATACGTGCTGCATGCCCCGCCCATCTCACAAATCGAAAATAATGCATCAAGATGAAGCCTTCTGTCGTGCAGGGTGTGAAGCTTCAGAAAGTTAAGAAAATCCTCGTAGGTCACATGGTCATTAGAAAAGAAACGATAATTCGAAACGGATAGAAACTTCCGCTGAAAGCATTACCACTTTCTGGCGTCAGCAGACGTTACAGAATTCCATGCAGTTGCGACAGTGTCAAGTCTGGGTCTAACAAGTGTTAAGTACAACGTTAATAAATAAGCAAGACTAGAAACAGAAAACGTTGCAGTTGTAATTAAGCCCGGCGTCCTTACAAGCTGGGAGAAAATGCAGTCGACATGTGCGGGGAATTCAGTTTTGAACCAAGCAGTAGCCCAAGGTACTTGATAGCGGCCGTACGGGATACACAAGTGGCACATATTTTAAAAACGTGGTAAAATACTTTGTTTCCGTACTGAAGGTAATTTGGATCGTTCATAAATGACATCACACGATTTTGGCGTCATATTGTCCCCCACCACCCGCTCGTCACATTTCGTCACAAACGCCTGACAATCCCTTCAAAAATGACGTCACAAACAATGCTTCCCCCCCCCCCCCCGCAACGGAGGGGGGGGGGCCGACAGAAAGTAGTTGTCACTGTCTAAAGCCAAAACGCTTACCAGCCCGTACTCCTTTACTAATGCAAAACAACGTGCACAATTTCGGCCTACTGGAAACAGGTGCCACAGACCAGCTTCTGGCCATGCACCAGCAGCTGGCGAATTGCCTGACAGCAGTATGAGAAGTCCAGCCAGCTCTGCACAGAATTATACTGGTTATACTAAGACTTCGTCGATCCCAGTGGCCTCGCTGTCTCAAGGCGTAAGTCTGCGGCCGAGCGCATCCTGGGATCGTGGGTTCGAATCCCACTGGGGGCATAGATGTTTTTCTCTTGTGAGTGTTTGTGTTGTCAGGTAGAGAGGTCTCTGCGACGGGCCGATCCCTCGTCCACAGGAGTCCTACCGACTATGATGTGTGTCTGAATGTGATCAAGTGAAATCACAGAAAAAAAGCCTCGACACCTGCTGTGAACAAGCAGGTAGAGGGAAAAGAAAAGAAACGAAAAGAAAAGAAAAGAAAAGAAAAGAAAAGAAAAGAAAAGAAAAGAAAGGAAAGGAAAGGAAAGGAAAAAAGAAAAGAAAAGAAAAGAAAAGAAAAGAAAGAAAGAAAGAAAGAAAAATATATGAAGACTTCTATGGTGTCATGACATTTCGAACCCCCATCCCTCTGTCACGCATCGTCACAAAAGTCTGAACCCCTCCCCCCAGGAGGGGATGACGTCATTTACAGACAACCCCACAACCCTAGCTTTGCCGCAGTTAGCAGCGCAGCGCACCAACTTGTATCAGCTCCACATCAGACTGCAGCAAAATGCACGCGTCAGAAGAATTTGTATCACTAAAAACTGTGATGTCATCAGAGATTGGCAGGTATTTAGAATGCTTAATTACTTTACAAAACTCATTAATGAATACATTAAGAAGCAAAGGATCTAGAACACATCATCGTGGCGGTACGCGAAAACACTGAAATTGAATACAAAGTGACTGCCCATTTTGTACGGTAACCACGAACCCGTGGGACAGCCCACATAAATCTGAGGTACGGTAGCGACTGGCTGATACTTGTGTAGCTATTAACCTTTTAAAGCCTAGCGGTAACTTTACGTACCACCAGGTTTAACATTAAAAAATTCTACGTGGTGCCCACATTGCGTTTATGTTTTGTACGGATCTCAGAACAAACAGCAACTTTTGCCTTATAAAACATTAAGAGACTGGTTTTTATAACTGAAGTGGAGGGTGTTTACAGCGCGGTACGCACTGAGTCCTTATATAAAACAGATACGCTTCGTCTTTAAAGGGTTAAACACATCGACTGGCAACAGGAGAGCTGAGTGTGTGCGACTTGTCACGTTGTCAAAAAGATTCGTAACTCCATAAACGAAATGCAGAAATTCCGCCACTGCAAACATTAATCTTCTATGGCTACGTCTTACAGCAGTGCCTGTACTTGCTCTCATGCATACACACTTGTCGTGAGTCAGAACCCCCTTCCCCCTCACCATCCTAAATTTTGTGATCACACGACTACATCTCAATTCTATACATTCCACCTTCTTCTGTTTCCCTTCTTCACCACATTGGCGCTACTGTAGCTTGCACGAGGAGCGCAAGACCCAAGGGGAACATAACTCTTGCCAGCCAAAACGATTCCAGCACCACTCAAAGCTCCAGTGACTAGTATGCGAAGTACTGGCGGTCGCTGTAGGTCGGACCTGAAATTCGCATCAAGCGCAGCAATGCTCGTACTGCGAGTGGCGTCAGACGCCTCAAATCGCCTTTCCCCTTCCATCTGAAAGCAGCTCAGCTCCAGCAGCGCATTCAGCTTCCGTACAGTTCCCTTGGAAGACATTACATCATTTTGAGACCGACGCTGTAAGACATTCCAAGGGCCATTTCGCGCGCTGCCGCTATACGAAGTGATGATTCACGCGCAGTATATGACTTGCAATGTGTCAGCCAAGTCTCGAGGGACAAATGGTTACAGATCTTAACAGTCCGTCACTGCAGATAAAAAGGACACGATACTGTGCCGCCAAATCCACTGATTGCAGGCGGCAGCATGTCAATATGGGCAACCGAACACAAGCGGAAATACACCAACTGCAAGGCTGATGGCACACTAACCGCAAGGCTGGTGGCACAGTAACCGCGAGGCTGATGGCACACTAACCGCAAGGCTGGTGGCACAGTAACCGCAAGGCTGGTGGCACAGTAACAGCAAGGCTGGTGGCACAGTAACCGCAAGGCTGATGGCACACTAACCGCAAGGCTGATGGCTGTCTAAACGAACCGACTGGCACACTCAAATTCTCTAAACGCAGGCCGATTTATTTTGCATAGCATTTCTACATATACCTGTCACACTGCGCAAGTCCAGCCGACTTACTCCGTGGTTGTCCGTGCAGTGCTCTCGTACTCCAGTTTCCCCTGTCAGTATCATTCCACCAATGCTCCATACTCATTCATTCATCTACCACCGACGCTGTATAATGTTTTTCTCCCAGTACTTCAGTTTCCCCTGTCAGTATCGTTCCACCAAAGCTCCATACTCATTCATTCATCTACCACCGCCGCTGTATAATATTTTTCTCCCAGTACTTCAGTTTTCCCCTGTCAGTATCATTCCACCAATGCTCCATACTCACTCATCCATCTACCACCGACGCTGTATAATGTTTTTCTCCCAGTACTTCAGTTTCCCCTGTCAGTACCATTCCACCAATGCTCCATACTCATTCATTCATCTACCACCGACGCTGTATAATGTTTTTCTCCCAGTACTTCAGTTTCCCCTGTCAGTACCATTCCACCACTGCCCCACACCCATTCCCACCCACACACTGCCCTTACCAGAAGAACAAACGGGTGATGTCTGGGCCACTTCAAGCATTGGGTGCAATAGTACTTTCACTTTCTTACTTTCGCAGGATGAACCTGCAGTTCGGTAGGCCGTGTGCCCTTCTTGAGCAGCTCCGTTATACTTACATGGCGGCAACATCTTCCGGTAACTGGTTCCCGAAGTCCTCTTAACTACAGAGTGTCACTCCAGAAAGCAGGAATCCCCAAGGACATGGCCATGAAACCTGAAAACCTTACTGTGTGACCGGCGAACCGATGGGTCAGACAGAAGAGACCCTCAACTTAAGGCGCGGGGCTGTAAATAAAAATACTTTGTACTTTGTTCCCGTACATACAAGGAAGGCAAATGGGGAAGTGGAGGCAGAGCTCCACCCATGCCTGGAACTGGCTCTGGATCGAGGTTAGTGGTCAGCTTCACACTCCGGCCGCTTTAGCGCCGGGAAAGAAGCCTCCACATTCCATCGATTATGCGCTAGGGGGAAACCAAATTCGATCACGACACTTTGGGAGGAAAAAGGACCTCGTGGCTCCACCAGGATGGAACCACGACTCCTCGGTCATCCAGGACACAGCGTTGTGGCCACAAACTAACCAAACCCAGGCAGCTGAGGCCTTCTTGAGAAGCTAGTAGTTCCTCAGCTAGTCAAGAAATTCTCCGCATTTTATTGAAGCCGAAGGTTCGTTACCGCTTTCACAACAGCCCGCCACCTGTCCCTATCCTGGGCCAGAGCACTCCTGTCTACGCCTCCACCCTATTTCTTGCAGATACATTTTAATATTATTATCCCACCTACGCCTAGGTGATCCAAGTGTTATCTTCCACTCAGGTTTTCCCCACCATAACCCTGTATCCAACTCCACCCTCCTTAATTCTTGTCTCATGCCTCACGCATGTCATGCTTCTCGCTTTCATCGCCAGAACAATGTCCGGTGGCGAGTAAAGGTCCTTAGTCGCAATGCCTGACTACGTGCAGCATCCCTCCCACGTACACAGCTTTTGCCGATAAAATGCTTTTGATAGAAGAACATTAATTATTCACATTGCTTCGAAAGACAAGATAAAGCAATCTGCAGGAGGTTCAACTCGTGCAGCAACAGGAAGAAAGAGCCAACTCAGTTCCTCAGCTGTAATTACGTGCTTAGATGCTGCAGGGCACAAACAGTAAGTTTAACTGTACGGAAAAGAAGAGAGGCAATGTACGTATCAACGTAACACGGAGGTGCGTGCGCGTAACCATTTTTGCCATAGTAAAGCGATAAGTATTACATACTCTGAGAGAGAGAGAGAGAGAGAGAGAGAGAGAGAGATTTGTATGTGCGTGCGTGCGTGCGTGTGTGTCTGCAGCTTTAGTTATCCAGCATGCAAAGCGCATGTGCCGTATTATATTGTCATCTGTGGCCTGTCCGGCTGTACTATATTTTTCCACATTATCTCATAAACGGCACGATTTTCGGAAAAAAAAGTTATTGGACATAAAATGTGTTTTGATTTTCTCTACAACTTTTGTCTGCAACATTTCTCATTGTGAGAAGAATTCAGCGAAATATTACCATAAACGTACATAGGTCTTCATGTAAAGTACCCGGTATTCTTGTCAGGTTTTAATGAAACTTGAATTTTCTCGACAGATTTTCGAAAAATATTTCAAATATCAAATTTCATTAAAATCCGTCCAGTGGGAACCGAGTTGCTCCATGCATCCGGACGGACAGACAGACATGATGAAGCCAATTGCGGCTTTCCGTAATACTGCGAACGCGCCTAACAATAAAGTGAATACTGTGTGGCGATGGCGGACCTCACAACCAATGACAATCCTGTTTTGAAGCGTAGTTAGGTAACTGAGTTCCACTGTGGGATGGGGTACAGACATGTCGCTGTAACAGATAAAAAACGCACAGTGTGCAGATAAGGGGCGGAAAGGCGTTATTGAAAAACGTTTAGTACGACGCAGTGTGTAATCACACAACAACACTGCTTCAGGGACAGGAAAAAAAATCCTCCTTGCTCACGCAGCTAATGTAGAAAAAGCATTTACAGCCAGACACGTGCGCAGAGGGGGTTATAAATATGGGCGGAGAAAATGACAACCGTTAAGGGAGTCAAAAACAATGAAAAACGGAGGGTAGAACTTCCTACATAACATCCCCTTAATTCAACCCCCTAACTAATGGCAAGGCTACACAACACACTCCAATTTGCTGTATAAATATCCATTAATGCGTTTAGAAACCATTAGCTTCCCCGGCTTCTGACGTGTTCCAACCACGGATAAACGTCTATTGTATATATTCACCCACACGACTCCCCTGTATATCCACATTCGGGGGGGGGGGGGGCACTTCCTGCCACCTTTCCTAAACAAAGGTTGTGTGCCGGTGCGAAATAGTTACGGGGCTTCCTAATACACGGACACAATCACCCGCGATACTACCCGGGACTTATTACGCCAAGAAGAAGAGATGAGGTGTGCAAAATGAGAGAGGAAGCAATGACTGAATGCAGCTATACGAACTACAGTGCGGTGAGCAGCAATCAGCGGCCCGCCGCACTTATGTCTGTGGCTCGCGACAGCCCCTGCATTTACCAGATATTCACGCAACAGAACGAAGGACAATTTGTGAGTGGTTTACTAATTTCGGAACAGTTAAATTCAATAAACAGTATCTAAACTGTGACTGTCTTGTGCACGCTGCATGGTAACATCCTATTTTTGAAACGTTACACAGGGCGCGATGAGAAATACATGGAGTTGTAGGCTCCAACATTCTCCTTATTCCATCTGCTGTAAGTACAGTCTAACAATAATTAGTGACACTCTGTTTCAGTCATAATTTTATAGAAAGGAATTCTGTGTATTTCTCAGGCAATAACAGTGACACTGGAACAGCGGTGCACTTCTCACTGACTTCCCCGTTCCTAAAAAGTAACGTAAGACAAGAAAATTAAATTATGATGACGTATGTAATTTTTGTTAGGGTAATAATAACAACAGCCGATCCCAGTGGCCGCGAGGTCTAAGGCTTGGGTCTGCGGCCGCTCAACTGCTGGGGGTGCGGGTTCGAATCCCGTCGGAGGCATTGATGTCTGTCAGTTGTCAGTGTTGTCAGGTAGAGCTCTCTGCGTCGGGCTGATCACTCGTCCAGAGGAGTCCTACCGAGTGTGGCGTGTGTCTGAGTGTGATCGTGAAGCCTCGATAATGAGGAGGCCCTGGCCCACTGGGGGCTGCTGTGCCCTTGGAAAAACTAACGACAGTAAGTTAAACTGACTTCAGCCATCCGGTTATTTAACACGCAGTTCCCTTAATAAAGCAAGACTGGTATTGTTAAAAAACGGTTCGCCGCCCGGGTAGAGTTTGCGGACGTTCATATGGCCTTCGTGCAACGAAAGGTTACTTTGCATTGGTACAGTGCGTCTGGTACTACGTGCGTCACGCCGCTGAACTGCGCACTAGCGCCAACCAAACTCACCAAAGAGCTAACTAACTTGCGCGAAGCGAAGTCGACGTCCCTTGGTCTGAATAGCCATTCCTGCGTTTTCACGCATCGCTGGACTCTAAACAGACACCTTAATCTACAGCGGGGGGTTTCCTTGTGCTAACGGTTTATAGCTGCGCAGTAGCGATTGTCTTGCACAATTTTTACATGGTAACCACTAACCCACCTAGCAGTAGATATCAGAACCGTCCCTTGTAAATAACGCACTACGGTGTGCCCTGTAAGGCGTTTTGTGTCGACTCTCTTACACAAACTGCAGCTGCCTGCGAAGGCTCTGAATAATACAGATGTGCAACTTAAACATTTAGGCTGTCTGGCTGTTACTCATTCCGTTTGATTCCAATTCCATTTCGTCGCCAAGTGCCTTCCCGCTTACGGTTACAGTCCGCCTTTAACTGACGGTAAGTTGTCCAGCGTACAGAGCATCACACTATGGGGCATGCGGTGGCGCAGTTGGTTGAGGCAATGCGCTACAAACCGGCAGGTAGCGGTTTCGATTCCCGACGGTATCATTGGAATTTTTCATTGGCATAATCCACCCGGCCGCAATGTGGCCCTGGGGTCGACTCAGCCTCTAACAGAAATGAGTGCCAGGAATATTTTCTGGGGGGTAAACGAGACCGGAAGCCTTACCTTCCTGGAACCCTAAGGGCCTGTCCTGGCCTGTAATGAGATTGCTTTACCTGTTTTTTACAGAGCATCAGGGTTCCATGTGGGCGGAACACTGTTTGAAACCAGGCGCCGGTCCAACTTTAACGGAGTTACTGTCTTCAGACAAGCCAGTGAGAAAAGTACAGAAAAATTCCTCTGTGTACAGTCGCCGGACACTGTTCGGGCTAGCCACTCAAGCACGACGAGATTAGTAGGGAATGCAGCACTTATAGGGGGAAAACAGAAATGCATACACAGTTTGGTGGGGAAACCCAAAGAAAAGAGACCTCTTGGCTCTGGACAGAAACGAGAGGTGGGCTCCTGAAACCCACATATTCACCGCCATGTCTGTTTCCTGAACAAGATACGCCCAGTCCAAGCTAGCCCATTCAATTTGTTTCACATACATTTCCATATCACCCTCCAATCTATGTTTACGCCGTCCCACTGGTTCTTTCCTTCACGTTTCCCCACCAAAATCCCATATATATTTTTCTTCTCCCGCATACATGCTAGATGTCCCACCCATCTCAAACTTATTTAACCTTTATCGTCCTAAAAGACCACATGCTGGTCTCTAAAATACACTGGCGAATGGCCTAGCATGCCACGTGCTGGTCTCTGTGTGTTTGTTTGGTAGCAATTTAAATGCCCTCGCTATGCCAGGAAAACTGAAGCCGTCATGACATAAAAATGCCATTTAAATCAGTCTCCTAGAAGTTAATTTGACCACGCAAATAATATCTGTTTAGGAGCAGAAACCATGACGCTCCTCCTCGTGCAGTCTTCTCCAGTCTCCTGCTACTACCTGCCCCTTAGGAGCGTGTTCCTCACAGCCCCCCTTATCGAATCCTCTTAGGTAATTCTGTTCCCTCACTTCTGAGAGACCACGTGTATTGGTAACAACACCTACACCAGGCAGAACAAATTTATTTTAAAACTCGGTTCTAGCAATCCGCGGGTGTGGCCAAGGGCGCACCCAAGAGAGGGCCGCCGGGCTGCATCACGCCAAACCCCCAAAAACTGAAATTTAAAGAAACACAGATTTTGTAGATATTATGATATCAAAAGTTTTACGTGATTTACCCTTCACCCGAAATCAGCAACTGAAATCGGCTGATGACCGGTACATTACAATTTTGAAAAATAAATTAATAAAATTTAAAAAAAAACAAGAAGACAGGACACTGTGATTGAGTCACGGAACGTGTAGTTATATTCGTATGTGTGTAAATGCATTTGCAGGCAGCGTTATGTTGTGCGTACAGCATGATTTTTATAATATAATTTTTAAAATCACACAGCCTCAGGGTCACCCCCCTCCCCCCCCCCAAGGAAAAATTTTGGGTGCGCACCTGGACATGGGAAAGACATTTTACTACAAAACATCTCAGAATCAAGTTTTGGGAGAAATTTCTGTGAGGTCACTTCGACGCCAGCTGAATGGACAGAGCGCCAGACATTCACCACGCAAGATTCCACACCATTTTTTTTTCCAAGTGCACAAAACTTGATCCAGCGACTGTACCCATTACTTACATAACACTGTACAATGCGATGTATGTTTGGTTTCAGTTGCAAACAGGCGCAGTACTGCTCTGTGTGGTAGCTGCTACAATATTTGCTCAATCTTTTGATTGCCGGTCCAGACTACAAAAGCATCTGACTGCATGGCCTGATTGGAACGGGCTCCAGCACAAAGGGCCAGCAGTCACGTGAGGCTGTAAGCTGATCGGACCCAACTACATTCACGTTCAGAGTTAACATTCCTGTTAGCCGTACAACAACACGCCCCAAATGCTGTCCGTAACACATGGCTTGTAAATTAGTTTCACTGTGACCAATGCCTATCAACAGACTTCAAAATTTGTATTCCGTTTCATGAGTGTTTCAAAAACACACAAAACACACGCAAACAACGAAAGTTAAAGCACCATACTGATAAATATCTGATGATTTGTTACCAGTGAATTTCTCATGAAGCAGAAACGTCTATGATAACATGCTATGGCAACCAGTACTGATTACAAACGTAAATTTTTGCTTCTAGTGGTCCCTGTAGAACAGATTCCACTGTAAATGCTTCAAAATGCAGTTCCGCAGTCAGCAGTTTGTGATGTAAACAGAGCAAAAAACAGGAATCGCAGAACACAAAAGGTTAGGAAATGTGCGCACATTGTAAACATACCGGCAGGTCCCTCCAATGCATACACACAAGCACAAAAAAGCCGCTAAACCACAAACTAACTTGTGCTTCCGCAGCGTTTCACCCGCCGACATGTTTCGGTCTTTTACGGCTAATGTCAGGGATTATAAGAATACCTGATTTGGACTAGCAGCTGCCGTTCGAATGGTGGTTTCATGCTGATTGTGCTGGCACTGGTATTGGTAACAACACGTGGCATTTTGAACGCGTTCTTTCACTATTTCCTCTAGATTTGAGAATTCCTTTGGACGGTGCCTCAGTCTGCAGGTAAAAACCTCGGTAACACTCATAAAGACTTCATTAAATTTTGTATGAGATCACTCGAAACGTTGTGTGATGATGGGTTTATGGACTTTGTCCATCGTCCGAAGAGTAAAATACTAAAATATTAAAAATTAAAATCACAACGTTTCGGAAGCTGGCTCTGCTTCCGTCCTCAGGTGAATGGAGGGAGAGAAGTTAAGAACACCTATTCTGTTGGGCCCCTTATACAGAGCTAGCCTCCATCACTGTCCCATCTCTAACGGGCCCAACAGAACAGGTGTTCTTCTCTTCTCCCCTTCCAACACCTGAGGACGGAAGCAGAACCAGCTTCCGAAACGTTGTGATTTTAATATTTTACCCTTCGGACGATGGATAAAGTCCATAAACCCATCACCACACAACATTATACACCATCGTCAAAACCTTTTAGAATTTACTCGAAACGTCGGTAGGTATTTACCAATCTACATGGCGTAAAAACCCCGAGGTCTTCTATCATCGTACTGCTTTCTCATACAATGTAAGAACGGCACACTGTAACAGTTACGAAGCAAATACACCACAACTGTAGAGCAGGGACAGCGCAGACAGTAAGCGGAAGAAACTACACGCTGAACATCAGGGGTTGCAATCCCGGCACGGGTAACAGATTTTTCTATTCACCAAAACATCCAGAACGACGCTGGGACACACAAAGCCTCCTGCTCAGTTGACGCCTGGGTTCTTTTGAGAGGGTAAACCGGCTGGGGCGTAAAGCTGACCACTCACCTCCACCTAGCGCCGAGGTTAAGAACGAGCGGGCGCTACTCCCTATATATCTGGTAGTAACCCTGTCTTAAACCTTAGCAGCACGTGTCTAGCAGCAGGGCTTCAGAATATCCCATAGGTAAGATGAGTCCAGAGATTAAGGGATACCAGGAGTGTTAAAGGAAGAAAATAAAAGCACTCATTCTATCAAAAGCCCTTTCCCATTTCGTTTTACAACCCCACGAAAGGAATTACCAGTTAAAGATATCCTCACATTCTCTGACCTGTTGGCGTGTGACCCGGTAACATTCGGTGCACTGGGTACCTAGCAAACCCTTCGGTCTTCCTGCAAGTTTATTGCACCTCACACCACATATTTCCTGGCTTTCCCGTGGGACTCCTGATAAAAACAGCGGAGGCTCGTAAGTCCAACAAACTGCTTTATTCGAGATTTAACAACATCTCGTTCAATTTAATGTTTCCTAGAAGAGCTACAGACAGACTTATTACCAATTCCATTCCTTTATCACACAAACCTGAATACTTGCAAGTATTTACAACGGCTTACGTCACCTAGACACGTGGCATTAGTTTAATGTCACGTGGGTTTTTTGCGGAATAAAATTTGTTGGAAGGGAGCGGTATTTTATTTCACTGGTACGTCCACTTGGCCGATGTAGAATTTTCCCAATATTCCTCGCAATAATTCGATAAATCCAACTACCACGAACATGATTATCTGAAAGGCAGATTACATCTATTCCTGTCTCATATCGACGTACTTTTTGCAGTTATGTTTGTAGACACAGGATGTATCAAAACTTATCAGAACTGTAAATCCACGTGACCGTCATGGGAGGACTGTCATAATATTCACGCGCAATTCCACGGCCTTTTTGGCCGCTCGTTTCCTTATTCTTACAGCAACCAAAGCTTTGAGTTCATCTGAGTGCTGCTATCTGCCGGTGTCATTTGCTTGACGCTCAACTGTTTCTTCGGCCTCAGCCCGTATCCTACACTAAACATACACAAACCGGTAACAAGGGTAGACACGAACCCGGTATCGATGTTACACAGGATCGATATACAAATCGCATTTTTGTGGCGCGACAAGAAGGAACATCAAAATTGTTTCATTACCTCTGCACATATATTTTTAAAAACCACTAGTGTAACATCACTAACGTCTTTCTGATGACTGCGATCGGAAAAATGTGAAGCACGTCTAACGACATAATGTACAAACCTTCGCTCTTGGAAATACGAAACCAAATTGAGAGCATCCTTGTACAGAAGAACAAATGATATCCTTACACGCGATCAGTAAAGGATTGGACAGTATTCAGTGCACAGCTCATTGGGTTTATCGAAATTTTGACAGGCAGAATTGATAGTCAATAACAACACGCCATTTGTCCTGTAACTAAATTCAATGGAGGTTGACTGCCAATAAGCTGTCGAACTGTAAACAAAATGTCTTACGCCAACTGCCAACGTGCGGTGTGTGTACGGGCTTATAGAACACAGTACCTACTGACAGCCCTTGGCAACGATAATGTTAACAGCCATATAGTAACGCCATTTTGGTGTAAACCTCAGACAGTTTTCATCTACGTATATTTCCAATACAGGATCGTTATGTGACCGATACCGTTAGTCACTTAACGTCGGTATTCTACGGTGCGTGCGGGGGGGGGGGGGGCGGAGTCTGATATGATTTACACGATAACCGATCCAACAGGAAGTAATAAATAATATTGAACAGATAGAATGATGTCCCTGTATCATATTCCAAAAATTCAGTACATGCTTAAGACTACAGTTCCGAACTTGTGTGTGAAAGTGAGGGCTTCTCCAATACCATGCCATGTACTTTGGTAAATATATATCGACGTTTCGGGAGGACCAGCTCTTTCCATTTTGAGGGTGTAAGAGTAAACGGTGAGCGGAAAAAGGGGCATAGCAGGGTGCACAGATATCGATGTTATGCACTACATACATAGCGGCTGAGGGTCGGCCTTGGAGCGATCTTTTATAGCAGCTCGGTACATTATTCTTTTCCTGAACAAAGAGGCAGCAGTTTCGTATTGTACGCTGGTACCTCAGCAGGTGTCTATTGTAAAATAAAAATACGTTACCTCACGTTACAGACCAACCTACTGCCCACTGGACAGTAACTGCACTGCACATGAAATAAAACCGGCATATATTTTTTTAAACCAACACATATCAAAAAAATCTTGCTTCAGATAGGTAAAAGTAACGTCGTCCCCTTGCGTAACATGAAGGCCTACAGGAGGAGTAGAGGTATAGCTCCACTCATTCTTAACCTCAGCACTACATGGAGACACGTGGTAAAATTCACGCCCCAGCCACTTTACTCTCTGTAAGGACCCCGTTACCCGCTGAACAGTAAGCTTCGTGAGACCCACAGCCGGACTGGACGTTTCGGAAAAGAGGAATTTAATAAAACAATTCTGATTAAATTTCATAAATGAAGGCGAACAGTTAATCAGACCTTACAGGACAGACACATGCTCTGTCCACAGTCAGCAACTGTCAATGTTTTATGACTGACCTACATGTGTTCATCGGAAAATATCAGTAACTCACTCATTCATTTTTAATCCTCTACAGCCCAGTGGCAACTTTATGTACCGCCAGTTTAACATTCCCAAATTCTACGTTCTGCCCACACAGTGTATTTATGTGTTTTGTGTGGATCTCAGAACAAACAGCGATTATTTCCCTATACAGCATTAACTGACTGGTTTTTATAACCGAGACGGAGTGTGTTTACTGCGCGGTACGGACTGAGTCTTTATATATAATTAGCCCAGTGGTTACTTTATGTACCGCCAGGTTTAACATTCACAAATTCTACGTTCTGCCCACACAGTGTATTTGTGTGTTTTGTGTGGATCTCAGAACAAACAGCGATTATTTCCCTATACAGCATTAACTGACTGGTTTTTATAACCGAGACGGAGTGTGTTTACTGCGCGGTACGGACTGAGTCTTTACATATATTTAGCCCAGTGGTTACTTTATGTACCGCCAGGTTTAACATTCCCAAATTCTACGTTCTGCCCACACAGTGTATTTGTGTGTTTTGTGTGGATCTCAGAACAAACAGCGATTATTTCCGTATACAGCATTAACTGACTGGTTTTTATAACCGAGACGGAGTGTGTTTACTGCGCGGTACGGACTGAGTCTTTAACTGTAACTGAGGTTATCGTTAACCTTAGAGGGTTTACATACTCTGCTTATCATGTACCACTATGACAATACACATAAGTTAAAGTTTAGTGCCTGAGCACAATCACGCAGTCGGTGTACCGACCAGTACTGAAACAAGGCACGTCCCGGATAAAAATCAAAAGCGATGCAGCTTTGCTCGTTTTGGTGCTGTGTGCCCAGTGTTTGTAGCGAAACGAAACGTACGTCTGCAGACACGCAGCATTTCACGTCTGCAGCAGCTTGTCAGGTTGTAATTACGAATAAAAGAACTGCGTAACAATGAAACAGAAACCGAAAAAAAAAATAAATTCGAAATGTTATGAGTGCTATTGTAACAGCAGCAGCCAGGTACTCAGAACAATACAATCCCACTGCCTAACCCAGCGCACGCACACACACGCACACACACGCGCGCGCGCACACACACACACACACACACACACACATCTGCACTATTTGTTTACTTCGGCACCAAATGCACAACAACTGTACGACGTCTGTAGCCTGCAGCAGCAGTTCCCAAAGTTTGCTCCGGGGACCCCAAGGGATTCGCCACCAGTTCCCAGGGGATCCGTGGATACGTTTCTGTAATGCACAATTTGAAGTGTACTTATTCTTTAAATTAAAGCAACAGCGTTTTGTTAGAAACAATCGCGGAACTTCTTTAATTGGCGATGTGTTTATTTCGTATGAACGTTAGAATATCTAACTTAAAAAAAACCCTCTACGCACGAGGCGAGCTACAGTCAGTTTAATTAATGTCAAGTCACGCAATACACTGTTACGTATGCTACTGACATGTACTCATATCTATCTGAAACCAGTTTTCAGACGCGGTGGGTTTACTGCGAGGTAGGGATTGGATCTTGGCGCATGGAGAATAAAAACAAACAGCAAACACAATAAGTCGATTAAAAACCAAACCATAATTAACTTTATTAAAGCACAAAGACTGAGCTGGCTTGGAGACACTCACGGAATGGATAGTGACAGGGCGGTCAGAAAAGTATGAGTGGAAACCAACATCCACGAGACCACAAGGCAGACCAAAACGTAGATGGGAGAATGACATAAAGAATGATCTAAAAGAAATGAAAATAATGATTGGAGACTCTGCATCCAGGAGAGAAACAGGTGGAAAAGAATAGTTGAGAAGGCCACGACTTTCAAAATAGGAAGTTGTAGTGCCTGAAGAAGACGAAGGAGGAGGAGGAGGAAGAGGAGGGAGAAGGAGGAGGAGGAGGAAGAGGAGGAGGAAGAGAAGGAGGAGGAGGAAGAGAAGGAGGAGGAAGAGGAGGAGGAGGCGGAGAAGGAGAAGGAGGAGGAGAAGGAGGAGGAAGAGGAGGAGGAGGAGAAGGAGGAGGAGAAGGAGGAGGAGGAGGAGAAGAAGAAGGAGGAAGAGGAGGAGGAAGAGGAGGAGGAGAAGGAGGAGGAGGAGGAGGAAGAGGAGGAGAAGGAGGAAGAGGAGGAGGAAGAGAAGGATGAGGAGGAAGAGGAGGAGGAGACGGAGGAGGATGCGAAGGAGGAGGAGGAGGAGAAGGAGGAGGAAGAGGAGGAGGAAGAGAAGGAGGAGGAAGAGAAGGAGGAGGAGGAGGAGGAAGAGGAGGAGGAGGAAGAGGAGGAGGAAGAGAAGGAGGAGGAAGAGAAGGAGGAGGAGGAGAAGGAGGAGGAAGAGGAGGAGGAGGAGGAAGAGAAGAAGGAGGAGGAGAAGGAGGAGGAGGAGAAGAAGGAGGATGAGGAGGAGGAGGAGAAGGAGGAGGAAGAGGAGGAGGAGGAGGAGGAGGAGGAGAAGAAGAAGAAGAAGGGATCGGCTCGGTAAACGTACGTATCATGCTTCTAAGGTCAAACAAACGGTGCACAGAGCGAGGCACGTGGGACTGGTACATAATGACCTGTATATCGGTTTGTCTGGCGATGTCGAAACTTGCGTTACGTATGTAAAATATACACAACGCCCAAGGTAAGAGCTTGACAGAAGTGTTCAGCAGGAAACACACATTATTTTTCATGAACATCGAAAAACAACAAAAAGTTTTGTAAGGCGAACTAGAAAGGAGGTACTGCGCTATAGACACACGTGTTAAGTACGTGTACATTCATATCCATAATTAATTATGAACACGTCTCCCTTACCGTCACTAAGTAGCGCCCGTCACGTTGTACAGCACCAGCGCAATACATGTTTCACCCTGCAGCACAGAAGGGCCCAATTATGGCTGTCATCACTAGCGCGCTCTTCCTACATGAGGAGAAAAATGTAATAGCAAATGTTTACACGCAGTTAACGGCCCGTGCTGCAGTATTTCTAATTTTCTGACAAATTTTTGTATTGCTCACACCGTGCACTGGCACTAATCAACACACACGCGCACACACACAGGCGCGCGCGCACGCGCACGCGCGCGCACACACACACAACCCAACCAACAAAATGCACTCTTATTGCTTTCATGTACTGCACTATAACACCTGCACACCAGTCCAACGTGTTTCCATCCCAGCAGGGATGTATAAAGTATGAAATACTATACACGTAAGCTTATCATCATCATCATCAACATCATCATCCCCTTTACGCAGGGTATTCACACTTATATACCTGGAACAAACCACCTTGCTAGGGCACACAGTGCCGCAGCTATTCTGCGCGTACTGTTAATGGTGCATATAGCGCTGTCTGCAATATTAAACTCTTTTGTGCTTCTACATTAGCACTTTCCGCAGTGTGTGTGCTGTGCCCAGTACAGCTGTTTTCTGCAGTTCCTTGATACCGTGCTTTCCCGGTACGCTGCTCAAGTATTTTCTGAAGGATTTTGAAATGGTTCCAGTTGCCCCTATTATAACTGGCGGCACCTTTGTTTTCACATTCCACATGCGCTGTATTTGTATTATGAGGTCTTTATATTTTGGAATCGTCTCGGCCTTTTTCTTTAACGCATTTCTGTCTCCCGGGATTGCTACATCAATTAGCGTACATGTTCTTTTTTCATTATCCCGGATTATTATTATTATTATTATTATTATTATTATTATCCGAATTTCTCACCTCTCAGCTTTAGCTGGGAAATATTCACCTATCCTGGGATGTATCATCAACAGGATTAGGCTCGGTGGCCTTATGTGTAATTTAGGAAATTTCTTACAATTGAACATGTGCCAAGAATTACCACTGTTTGCATCTGTATATATGTGTTTGGGTGCAGGTTAAGTCTCTTTAAACTTTGTGACAGTGACTTTGGAATTATTCCCGTGGCTGAAATTACTATCGGGACCACTTGTACTGCGTCCTGCTTCCATATATCACGTATTTCGTTCGCCAGTTCTTGGTATTTGTTTTGTTTTTCTGTTATTGTTTTGGCGAGACTGTGTGTATTTGGAATAGCTATGTCTATTAGAAAGGTATTTTTTGTTTTCTTGTTCATGAAAGTTGTGTCAGGTCGGTTGGAAGGTACTGTTCTGTCCGTAATAATGCTGCGATTCCAGTACAGTTTGAAGCTGTCGTTCTCCAGCACGTTTGTTGGTTTGTACCTATAGTATGGGCAGTTGTCTTCAGTTAGTTCGGCTGCTTTTGCCAGTTTCTGGCGTACAACTTTTGCTACTCCGTCATGTCTTCTTCTTCTTCTTCTTCTTCTTCTTATCATCATCATCATCATCCCCTGTATGCAGGGTATTCACACTTATATACCTGAAACAAACCACGTTTCTAGGGTACACAGTGCCGCAGCTATTCTGCACGTTCTGTTAATGGTGCATATAGCGCTGTCTGCAATATTAAACTCTTTTGTGCTTCTACAGTAGTTCATTATTATTATTATTATTATTATTATTATTTATATTGTTGTTGTTATTGTTAAGCACTGGCTGTACAGGCTGAAGGTTCCAGGAGGTTGAGGCTCCCAGATTTCAAGAAGGTGATGGTGGTAAGGTTGTCAGCTCTACTCACCGGCCGCCTTTACCCCCCAGGAAATATTCCTGGTACTCATTTCTGTTAGAGGCTGAGTCGACGCCAGGGCCATAGTGCGGCCGGAAGGATTATGTCAATGAAAATTTCCAATTACACCATCAGGAATCGAACCCGCGACCTTCGGGCTTTAGCGCAGTGCCACCGCGTGCCACGAGACCTACGTTTAACGTTTAAATATCCTGGAAAAAGTGGAGACTTTAAGCCTTGAATCTAGCATGTTTCACAGATTGCAGTCATCAATGTGGGCGTCATTACAGTCTGAATGTGTGGGCCATACAAAATGACTCAGCCACGCCGAAAGCGACTCACCTCGCCTGTACACCTGTCAAGAGGTTAGGTGCAATTCACAGGTTAAAACAATCTCTGTGCGTAACTAAGGAGTTCGCTGTTGTGTTAGCAACAGCCGGCCAGTTGCACAGCACCTACACCGTTCCACACAGATCCACTTCATGCCCTCAAACCTATTTCACAGACGTTTTGGCATTACACGTAATCGGACATGTTCCACGTACAGTAGAATCTCGAATGTCGTGAATTTCGAAGTTCGGGATTTCGACCTTTTATGGTCGCACATTTTAATACCATTGTTTCGGCCTTTCGTGACTGGTTTTGATGAAACGGGATGAGACCAAGTGGTTGTCGAGTCGGTTACCTCACACCCCTGCTGTTCTTCAAACCACTCTCAGCTCAGTCAAATTGTGTCTTTCCTTAAGAAATGTTCGCTGGTTTCATGCTTCTTGGATTCAGGCTCTCCTTCGATAATGTAATGTCGTTCTTGCTGCCAGATCTGTTTGTATTTTATTAAAAATAAACTTCCGCCCATTTTACTCTTTTCTAAAGTTACTTTAAACGTTTATTATTTGTATTTCATAAGTTTTTGGAGCCAAACAGGCATTTAGCATTTAAAACAGACTGTAATGTTCTTTACTCCAAAGTTGGTCACGGTTTCATTGGTACGAATTAATCACGAACATCGAGATTCTACGGTAATTTGGGTTAAGACGCTACACGTTAATCACGAACATCGAGATTCTACGGCAATTTTGGTTAAGACGCTACATGTTAATCACGAACATCGAGATGCTACGGTAATTTTGGTTAAGACGCAACACGTTAATCACGAACATCGAGATTCTATGGTAATTTAAGACGCTACATGTTAATCACGAACATCGAGATGCTACGGTAATTTTGGTTAAGACGCTACACGTTAATCACGAACATCGAGATGCTACGGTAATTTTGGTTAAGACGCTACACGTTAATCACGAACATCGAGATTCTACGGTAATTTTGGTTAAGACGCCACACGTTATCTCGTGAAACACAGATAAGACAGTACGGTAGATACCGTTCCGCAATAAAGGGAACACCCTGTATATAGGGTAGTAAGAAAGTTATTCGAAGTTCATACAGCAGCGAACCCTGCTCACTTCTAAACGTGACTTGTTTCCGACTCATTTTAACGTTTCAACTTCTGCACTGAAGACAGACATACGGACGGATCGACGGACGTGTTCGCAATGGTGTCTTTATGGCTCCACAACTTTCAGGGCAAAGTTCTGTGCCAGTAGCTACTCTTGTCATCGCTAATACGTGACTCACCCGCCGGCAGCCCCATAAACAAAACAGGTTAACACGGACACACCATACAATGCTACTGTCTGCGCACTAACTCACTGCGCACTCGTTCTGCATATCAATCCGTCCATCGTCGCAAACTGTGCCGCGATAACAAAGCCAATAATCTTCGTAATTGTCTTTAATTACTTCATTCATTTCCGTGTTTCCGCACCGACAGAAAGCCCGCAGAGGATAACAGTGTGAAGGTACCAGCAGTATTCAGTCGGAGACTAACAGGGAGGCCCGTGTACGCGCGTTTTGAATTCGACAAGAATATGCTGTCATTCTACACATTTCAACGACGATATATCAACTAACAGTTTAATAATGGCTCAAAACTAACTGAGCAACTGTCAAGTTTCCGTTCCAACATCGCAATCGCATCTTTGTTCCCCATTCCTTTCTCATTCTTTCTTTTGTCTATTATGCCGTAATTTCTCTCCCTCTTCCATTCCCCACCTTCTTTATCTTAAAGCAGTTAAATAAACAACACAACAGTTATACGTAGTGGGATATATCCGGTAAACTTAACCTTCAAATTTTTTAAACCTAAAAAACCTTATTTCCTCGGCCTTAAAACATCAGCTGCCGATCATAAAGGTAGAGGTGCCGCACAGTTCCCCTTTTAACGAACCTCACGAGATTACAAACTCGATCTGAGTTTCGTGGCGAGTGGGGATGCCTACAAACATGAAACCTCAAACGTCACTGTACAAATTTAATGTGTTCCATGTCCGTGCACTATATTATACAAAAACACTGATCACCAACAAATGCACAAAGAGAGTTTTATCATCAATCCTAACACACTGCTACATGTTTCGACCCTGCTGGGTCATCTTCAGGGGGAACTTTTTTGTTATCATTACACTAAGGTTGCACTCGATAGTTGAGTGAGAATGTGCTGTTGACTGTGTACTGGAGGCGTGAAGTCTCTGCGGTCCGGCCTGCAGGCCGGGACCGCAGAGAGTTCACGCCTCCAAAAACAACGCAGTACACAGTCAACAGCACATTCTCACTCAACTGTAAAGTGCAACCCTAGTGTAACGACAACAGGAAAGTTCTCCCTGAAGATGACCCAGCAGGGTCGAAACATGTAGCAGTGTCTTAGGATTGATGATAAAACTCTCTTTGTGCATTTGTTGGTGATTAGTGTTGTTGTAGTCACTGTACACTCCCAATTACAACTTCCCATCAATTTCGTTGAACAGTTACAACGATCAAGTGCACTGAAAGGCATTGCCCCTCTATCACGTGCTCTTAGCACGAACAGCGCATAAAATACAAGGCTATTTTAAGTACATGACTCTAAAAATACATCCGCACCTGAATGTCCTTCCATGAAGGTGTATAAGGGAATGGAGGCAGAGTTCCACTGTATGTTTGGGATGTAAGTCCAGTTACTTGGGTTTATCGTGAGGATATCTGTAAAAACTTTTTCTTAGATTACGAAATT
The DNA here is from genome assembly GCA_013340265.1 of Coptotermes formosanus. Taxonomy (NCBI): domain Eukaryota; kingdom Metazoa; phylum Arthropoda; class Insecta; order Blattodea; family Rhinotermitidae; genus Coptotermes; species Coptotermes formosanus. The sequence continues at coordinate 296,006 of BLKM01000576.1, read as the reverse complement.
TTGGGTTTTGACGCCGTGCGGTCTCATAGGTGGTTACATCTACGTCTCAGAGGCATCCGTGGTATCCATACTCATAGAGCAACACGTTCTTTCTATTATCTTAAGGTCTTTCAATTGCCTTAACGCCTTTTAACGCTCAGTGAAAACTGAACTATACATAACAGAACAAAACGCAAGCATCATAAAAGTAGGTGTCCACGCATTCCTAAACTTCGGCCCTAAATGTAAAAACATGTTACGTTTGACGCTCCGGCAGCCTTAACCAAAACCAGTATCTGTACCAAGTGGCTGTGTGACAAGGAGCACTGTCCGTAGTTATTCACTGAACAATCCATTCAAGCGTGTTATTTAAACCTTTAAAGATGAAAAGTGTTTTATATAAGGATCCAGTCCGTACCGCGCAGTAAACACACTCCGTCTCGGTTATAAAAACCATCAGTTAATGCTGTATAGGGAAATAATCGCTGTTTGTTCTGAGATCCACACAAAACACATAAATACACTGTGTGAGCAGAACGTAGCATTTTTTAATTTTAAAGCTGGTGGTAAGTAAAGTTACCGCCAGGCTTTAAAAGGTTAACGACGCTGTTAATTGCTAGGATTATATACCGTTGGTGACGAGTGAATGAGACTGCAGCATAAGTGGGGACTACACTGACGGTGAAACACTGAAGTATGCGCAGAAACCCCCATACACATACCGCTGTGACTACCATAAAACCCCACACGGACTGACCGAGCATTAAACCCGGGCCTGCGCGCTAAGACGCCGCCAACTGACCGCCTGCACCACGGCACGGCCTCTGCATGGTCATCGGAATATGAAGTACTTCGTACATCTTGCCTACGCAGGTGCAAATATAACAACAGAAGTGTAGATAAACACGCGATTACAGTAGCATTTAGGCGTTCATTAACACTTTAAAGACGGAACGTAATCTGTTTTATATAAGGACTCAGTGCGTACCGCGCTGTAAACACTCTCCACTTCGGTTATAAAAACCAATCTCTTAATGTTTTATAAGGCAAAAGTTGCTGTTTGTTCTGAGATCCGTACAAAACACATAAACGCAATGTGGGCACCACGTAGAATTTTTTAATGTTAAACCTGGCGGTACGTAAAGTTACCGCTAGGCTTTAAAAGGTTAAGAATCAAACAGAAAGACCTGCCCATTCGTCCGTCTATCCCTTTGTCTCAGACCCAGTGTCAGCGACCGAATCGTTTGTGCGATTTTCATGAAATTCCGTAAAAAGTTCTTCACATGCAGCTGTCGAGCACGCGTGACTGTCGAGAAACTAGAATCAGAGACAGCCCCACTTCCCGTAACATCCCGAACTGATTTCTACCCCTATTTTCGACATTTCCTCATCGATTTCGGTGAAATTTGATGCAGGAACTTAGTAGATAATACTGCTGAGCATTTGGCAAGTTTCCTCATAACCGGTTCAGTGAACGCCGTATTTTTTACTAGCGTATGTTAATGAGGTTTTACCCAAACTTCCCACACTTATTGTCCGATTTTGGTGGCATCTGATATAACAGATCTGCATATACTGCTGTTAAGAATTTGTGAGATTTCGTGCAAATCGGCGCAGGGAAGGACGCATTCTGCTTGGGATCTAAATGGAATCCCATTTATGTGTGTACAACGAAACCTACGATATTTTGAAAGCAAAGAACGCCTTGCGTCCCACGTCACGGACGAGGCGATTTGCAGGCTTGTATTAATACCATTACGTACAGCCAGTCTTACTTGTCAAAATGTTACCCAGTAACTGACCCCAAAAACGATCTCTCAGGCTTCCCTGTAGCTTCTTGCAGCCCCACACAGATAACAGCCTTACAAAGTGGCCACCACTGTGCAGGTATAAAGTGTCTGAAAATCTCCATATCAAAACGGCTTCAGTTCGGTGCCTTCTCTCTGAACTCAGCTGGCCTGAAGCACGAACAAATACGGCTCGGCTGCCATAGTGACATTTTGCAGTTCGCTCTCAAGATAAGCAACCATTCAAACAATATTTAAGAGGATTTTTTGTCAAATAACGATAAGAATAGATTTTTGTTATGGAGGTTTCTACTTAAGATTTTTATTATGGAAATAAAACTCAATATCTATAGCATCTGCGGGCACGCGGTGGCGCAGTTGGTTGAGGCACTGCGCTACAAACCGGCAGGTCGCGGGTTCGATTCCTGATGGGGGGTAAAGGCGGCCGGTGCGTAGGGCTGACAGCCTTACCACCTTCATGTGCCGACTGTCTATAAATCTGGGAGCCTCGACCTCCTGGAACCCTCAGGGCCTGTCCAGGCCTGTAATGGGACTGCTTTACCTTTACCTTTACCTTTGTCTATAGCATCAGGCTTCTGGTAAGCGTGCGAAGGCACGCGATACAACGACAGGAAGTGTACGTATACCGTAACACTGAGGCGCGTTCGCGTAACCACTGATGGGGTGGAAAAGCAGTAAGTGTTACACATTCTGAGTGTGGGTCTGTAGCCTTAGTTATACAGCATGCAAAGCGCATGCGCCGTATTATATACGGCGCGATTTTCGGGAAAGGTTACTGGACATAAAATGTCTATTTTAATTTTCTTTACAACTCTTGACTGAAACATTTCTCACTATACGAAGAATTCTGAGAGACATCATAAATTTACACAAGGTTCTTCATATAAAGTGCCCGTTATTCTTACCCGATTTAAACAAAACTTACATTTTCTAGACAGATTTTCGAAAAATATTCAAATATCAAATTTATTGAAATCCGTCCAGCGGAAGCAGAGTTATTCCATGCGGGCGGGCGGGCGGACGGACGGACGGAGAGAGATATGGCGAAGCGAACAGTCGCCTTTTACAATTTCCCGAACGCGCCTAAAAACGTTTATGCATTTCGTAGTCGCAGTCTAATTTATCTTATCAAAATCACTGCCCAAAAAAAGAAAATACATTGCAAATAGCAACTTCATAAAGTCATTAAAAGCCCTGTGTCTAATGGAATGCCCCCTCATCTTGCTTGTAAAGGCAGACCGTAAATAAGGCAGAACACTGGGAAGCGAGGAAAGTACAGTGATACGAAGTAGTATATTGGAATTAGCCAGCAGAACAAAGTAGTGGAACATTTGGGCTGAATTCTATGTTTGTAACGCAGCATTATGACGAGATTTTAACCTTTTACAGCCTAGCGGTAACTTTACATACCACCAGGTTTAACATTAAAAAATTCTACGTGGTGCCCACATTGCGTTTATGTGTTTTGTACGGATCTCAGAACAAACAGCAACTTTTGCCTTATAAAGCACGAAGAGACCGGTTTTTATAACCGAAGTGTAGAGTGTTTACAGCGCGGTACGCACCGAGTCCTTATATAAAACAGATACGCTTCGTCTTTAAAGGGTTAATAACGTTTCTTCGACTGAGGTTAGGGTCAATTATATTTAAATATTCAGCCCGTACCACGCAGTAAACACTCCCGGCCTCGGTTATAAAAACCAGTCACTTAATGCTCTATAGGGAAATAATCGCTGTTTGTTCTGAGATCCACACAAAACACATAAACACACTGTGTGGGCAGAACGTAGAATTGTTGAATGTTAAACCTGGCGGTACATACAGTAACCACTGGGCTAATTATATATAAAGATTCAGTCCGTACCGCGTAGTAAACACTCTGTCTCAGTTATAAAAACCAGTCAGTTAATGCTGTATAGGGAAATAATCGCAGTTTGTTCTGAGATCCACACAAAACACATAAATACACTGTGTGGGCAGAACGTAGAATTGTTGAATGTTAAACCTGGCGGTACATACAGTAACCACCGGGCCTTAGAGGGATATGAAATAATATTGAAAACCGTAGCATTGCCTTAAGACATCCCTTTATGCCACAAGTTGCATGTAACAGACAGGCCCACAGTTTCAGCAATACAACCTTCAGTACCTTCAGCGAAATGTTCAGATCTTCCGCCCACGCCAGTCCAGCCCACAAGACCAACCCACACCCACCAGCTGCCTGATGGAATCTAATATCGTATAGACATAAAGGTAAAGCAGTCCCATTACAGGCCTGAACAGGCCCTTAGGGTTCCAGGAGGTTGAGGCTCCCAGATTTATACACAATCGGCACTTGAAGGTGGTAAGTTTGTCAACTCTATCCACCGGCCGCCTTTACCCCCCAGGAAATATCCCTGGTAGTCATTTCTGTTACAGGATGAATCGACCCCACGATTATGTCAATGAAAAATTCCAATGACACCATTGGGAATCGAACCCGCGACCTTCCGGTTTGTAGCGCCGCGCCTCAACAAACTGCGCCAACGCGTGACCCATTGTATAAAGATACTGACCTTAAAATCCGCTACATGTTTTAACATCTGATACAAAATTCGAATTTCATACCAATTTGTAAGTCAATACAAGCAAGAAATCGTATCATCCAAAGTAGGAAATGGGAAAATTTACTACAGGAAAAATCGGAGGAACGGAGCAAAAGTTCGGGCAATGTTTTTCCACCTACGGAGGATATTTGTAACACGCTGTGTGGGTCTGTGTGAGAGTCTAGGCGAGACAGAAAAAATTATGTAATTTCCTGTCTACAGGCACTGAAGGCAATGAACAGAGAAGTTTGTACAGCTACTTTTTCACAGAAATAGGACAAAGGCATTCTGAAAGAAGCCCTATTCCATGTGTGTAACAAATCTGAAATCGGCTGTCATTTGTCTCACCTCTCATGTCTGAAGCCTAACAGGAAATTGGAAGAGAATGCGGTAATAGCTATGTACTTCAACCCTGTAAAGCCCAGTGGCTACTGTATGTACCGCCAGGTTTAACATTCAGCAATTCTACGTTCTGCCCACACAGTGTATTTGTGTGTTTTGTGTGGATCTCAGAACAAACAGCGATTATTTCCCTATACAGCATTAACTGACTGGTTTTTATAACCGAGACGGAGTGTGTTTACTGCGCGGTACGGACTGGATCTTTATATATAATTAGCCCAGTTGTTACTTTATGTACCGCCAGGTTTAACATTCATAAATTCTACGTTCTGCCCACACAGTGTGTTTATGTGTTTTGTGTGGATCTCAGAACAAACAGCGATTATCTCCCTGTACAGTGTTAACTTGCTGGTTTTTGTAACCGAGGCCGGGAGTGTTTACTGCGCGGTACGGACTGTATCTTTAAATGTAATTTATGTTAATCTCCAATCTTCCAGGGTTTAAAGCACTAAGTTGCTCGCCCGTGTGGTTACAGTTCCGGTCAGAGTTCAGTTCCACGTGGCTGTGCAGGTACCATCTGCTTTAAGATGAAAAACTTTCGCCCACTTGAATGTATTTATGAATATATATATAGCATTACACATCTTTCGTGCAGCTGTTTTACATACGTATGTTTTTATTTATCACCAACCATTGCACTTTATTTATATAACCTCCAACATGTTTCGGTTGAGTTGTCCAACCATCATCAGGGAGTTAACCTTTTAAAACCTAGCGGTAACTTTACATACCGCCAGGTTTAACATTAAAAAATTCTACGTGGTGCCCACATTGCGTTTATGTGTTTTGTACGGATCTCAGAACAAACAGCAACTTTTGCCTTATAAAACATTAAGAGACTGGTTTTTATAACCGAAGTGGAGAGTGTTTACAGCGCGGTACGCACTGAGTCCTTATATAAAACAGATACGCTTCGTCTTTAAAGGGTTAATCACTGTAGACAATGAGCAGCTTGTAGACTTAGAGTTATACAACAATACTGTTTTATAATTCTAAGTCTACACACATAACACACAAACTGCAGGATGCGTATAATTACCATTCTGTGACTTGCTACAAGCTGCTTACTGTCTACAACGATTAACTCCCTGATGATGGCTGGATAACTCAGCCGAAACATGCTGGAGGTTACGTAAATAAAGCGCAGTAGTTGGTGATAAACAAAAACTTACGCATGTACTTATGAATATTTATTTAAGCCCATAATAAAATGTGAAACTGCAGGTTATCACGGTGGTGACTGTGAATACGGATTTCTTGCGGTTTGTGACGCCGCGTGTCCGGGTATATGTCTACTAGAGTGGATGACGTCACATCCCATGGACAGTGTTCCATCCACCAATGAGACTGCACGTACTTTCATACACCTGAACTTCACTTGTCCTTATTTATTTCGAGTTACATTTTTATTTTTACTTATTATTTTATTTACTTATTAATATTCCTTAAAATTATTAAAATTAACGACTACACTTAATTCCAGTAATTTGAAAGGTACATTAAAAAAGAACCTTTCTGAAAGAAGAATTACAGGAAGGTCGCGACGTTGTGACATCAGTAATTCGAAACAAAACTTGTAATAAGTTGCTGAACTGCGTTTTGTCTCAGCCGTTGAAACGACAAGAGTTATTGTTCCCTGCTCACTAACTTTGCAAACACATATAGTCCGTGACTCAGTAAAACAAACACACCAACATAAGCTGTAGAGCGCCTTCATTCTGCGTTGAGTTTTCACTGCTTAATGACCGCACCCTGTATCACAGGCAAGGGGGCACACAACTTTCTACACAGTAAAATACGACTGAAGTAAGTAACGTACGGTTTTGCACGAACACATGAAGAAACTAAATGTGAAACGCCAAAAAAATGGAAAATGTCGAATTATAAAGCAGAAACTTCGCCACGTCTAAACCAGTACAATGAAAATCCCTTTCCACGCTTAGCATAATATAAAGCGGCGCATAGAGAAAGTTCGAGAAAAAAATAATAGATTAGCGGAGTGCAAGACAGAAGGAAATAAAGAAAGAAAACATGAAGGAAAGTAAGAAATATGGGCAAGGAGAAAAGAATGAAGGGCGAAACGCAGGCCGGAAAAAGGCACAGACTCACGTCTGATAGGGTTAGGACGGGTAACGGTACACGCAAAGTTGTCCCTGCGTACACCACGAAGGCATACAGAGGGCAGAAGAGGTATAACTCCACCCATTCATAACACCAGCGCCATTTGGTGGTGAATGGTCAGCTTCACGCCGCAGCCGCTTTACTCCTGAAGCAATAACGGATGGCAAAAACTGAGATACAGTTACTAACTTTAACATTTCGGCAACGAATTACCGTTGACAATAGTTGGTGCTGAAGCTGACGGGGAGACAAAGGTCTTCACGGAAGGGACCAGGTCGTACACATAAGCCGGTGGGGACACGGTCTGGGAACTGTCGTAACTACCCAACTGCACGGAGCAGAGTCCTTCTTCACAAGCTGACAGGCCCTAACTACCCAACTGCACGGAGCAGAGTCCTTCTTCACAAGCTGACAGGCCCTTATCTAGTCATGAAATTCCCCACATATTACCGCATTCACAACAGCCCGCCACCTGTCACTATCCTGAGCATCAAAAGATCAGTCCAACTGCGAGCGCTTGTAAAATATTTCGTAACATAAGTTTTTACAGTGAGGATTTGTTAGCACCTCACCCAATTCCCAACGTGGAGGACCACCCCTTGTCGGCTGTCCGCGACTCCTTATTCAGTATATCCGCAGCTACCCTCCATATGTGTTCCTCCATCTGCAACCTGAGGACGCGCGAAGTCGTGGTGACAGGGTCCCACTTAACACGGACCCTACCCTCAAGTGATTCAGCTACACACAAGAGCAGTGCAGCCCGCCTGGCTGTACAGTAACTGTCATCCTATGTAGAAACCCGATATCCATGCCCGTGTACACAACAGCCTGTCATCGATATATATCCTAACAAACATAAATACTCCACGTCCCCACACCTCTACCCCTTAAGAACCATTTTAATATTATCCTCCCTTACAGGCCCATATCCCAAGAGCTTATCGCACACCTTCATCCTTTCCTACAAATATTCTGTATGTTTTTTCTAATGTAACCTCTGAGCACTACGTGTCCCGCCCAACTCATTATGTTCCATTCCGATGGAAGACATCCCCGCTGGCATACAGATTACAAGAATACATTTATTCTTATTAATTCCACGGTCAGATCCGGCACTTCGTTGTATAAAAATACGATGTCGCTACAAGTTTCGGTTCGTGAGAACCATCATCAGGCGCCATAACACAAACTGTAAGCTGGAAAACTGCGCATCTGATCGGAAATCCGAAAGGTCTTTTGAATGTTGAATTTTGTATAATTTTAAATTATCTTTTGTTTCAAGCATTCTTGATTAAAAATACATTCGCACTACAGTTGTACAGTTTCTTTCCCAAGTTTCTGTAACGGTGGATACGCGTCTGATACAGAGTTTCCCAAATTACAGTTTATGGCCTGATTACGACTCTTATGGGCCGAAACTTGTACCCAAAAATACGTATTTTTAAAAACGAAATGTTGGATCTAACTGTAGAATTTCGTTTCGTTTTGTAGCCCTTCCCTCTTCTACCTGCTTGTTCACAGCAGGTGTCGAGGTTGTTTATTTTCACTTGATCACGCTCAGACACACACCACAGTCGGTACGACTCCTCTGGACGAGGGATCGGCCAGTCGCAGAGACCTCTACCTGACAACGCAAACACTGTACAAGACAAACATCCATGCCCCCGGTGGGATTCGAACCCACGATCCCAGCAAGCGCTCGGCCTTAGACCGCGCGGCCACTGGGATCGGCTAGCTGTAGAATTAATTATAATAAATAACCTTGTTATTTTTATTTGATCACCAAGATGACACATCGCCAAGTGCACACGTCATACAGCTCCGATCGTGCCTCTTCCTCTGGTTTATATCCAAACGCCCTCCTCAGTACCTCTGCTGCTCTCAAATACCATCCAATGACGTCTCCATCTGAATAGGACATCACTTCAAGTGATCCAGGCTTCCGCCGCGATATGGATGTGACCTGGGCTCTTCTTGGATATTACGCAGCGTAGAGTGGCAATCCTTTACCGACGTTTCGGGACAACCTACCGGTTCCATCATTTTTCTTCTCGGATTTTTTTACCCTTAAGGATGGACCCGATACCTTGTCCCGAAACGTCGGTATAGGATCACCACTCGACGCTGCGTAATATCCAAGAACAGCACAGATCTGATTTAAAAAAGCTTACAGGAACCAAATTCGAAGCTCTCACAGCGGTTCATATGAGTATGTGATACCGCGTAATCCGTAGGAAACGTACCATGAAGATGGAGGCACAGAATTCCTCCGAAAAGCTTTCACTTTATATCAGAGTACATAACATTACAAGCCATAAGGCAGTGGCTTCAAATTTAAACTTAACTACTCTGAATTACGAAACGCGTTAAATTTTAGTCACATTTACTTACAGACTTGCATAGCAAATAATGCAGCTACAAGCAACATGAATATTTCAGCAGATGAAAATAGTAAGCTATGACAGACGACTGTACTGAAATGGGAGGCAGAAGTCTCTCTTGAATAATGTATCTGATGAAAAGGGATACTGCTTGTGGCTTCAGCGGGCGTGCTCTAGCTTATTGAGATAAACAAGCAGAGATGTGAAGCCTTGCAGATGGTCCAACGGAGTCCCCCAACCACCAATCATGTTGCTCGGCTCAAATCAAAACAGATCCCGCGATCTCAGCAAAGCCTTTCCCAGTCATTAGTAAATGTCTGATTTGTTTACATTAGTGGGGGACGTGTTGTTTCTGTCAGGCGTGACCTGTAACGGACATATTCAACATGGTCCTTTGCCCTCTATATGACCTCACAAAGGTCTCAGGAAAGACAGGATAAAATTGTTGTAACAAGACAGGAAACAATCCGCACAGTGTAACACTGCCGGCGCGTTCGTTTGACCACAGCAACCATGGAACATCGGTAACCATGGTAACCATAACATTAGACGCAACAATACTAATATCTTTGTGCCTTGTCACGAAGTTAAACACTGTAACCGGGACCTCAATGGTAAGGTTAGTAACCATGGCGGGCGTAGTAACAACGGTAATGGCAGTATCATATATCTACCGGCAGCGTTGATAAAAAAGCAACCAAGCAACGCCAGTAACCAATGTAGTCATAAACGTGCGTGGGTCTTCATGCAAAATTTTTTTGTCTGATTTTAACCAAACTTTACTTTTCTCGACATGTATACCCCAATACGAAATTTCGTGAAAATCTGTCCGTTGAAATACGAGTTGTTCGATGCGAACATATTGGACGGAACTATTATTCGCATTTTACAATTTTTTGCGAATGGGCTTTTAAAACGGAGAATGCTTACAGCGGCTGTCCTGTCTGGCTGTCCACCTTCTGTATGAATTTTTGCGCCCATTAGTGTATGTTTCGTCACAGAAGGTCCTAAACGGATTTCGACTAAATTTAGTACATAATATAAATTATCTGTATTGAATTTGTTACACTGAACTAATCTCGTTTCGTGTGACGTCCCTACAGCAGTTGCTCTGTGTCATGAATAGAATAAATAGAAAAAAAAGGCGTACTTTTTCATGTCTGTCCGTCCGTCTTTCCGCATGTAAAACCGTGGCTCACACTGGACACATTTCCGTGAAATTTTATATTGAGGACTTTTAGAAAATTCTGTCAAGAAACTCCAAATTTGGTTAAAATCGCACAAAAATATGGGGCACTTTACATGAAGACCTAAGCATGTTCATACTGTCGACAGCAGTACGAAGTGTTCTGCAGCCTGACACAGTGCAAAGGGAACACAGTGCCGCATTCCCGTCGCAACACTCAGCAGTTCTACACCGCTGACAGCTACAGTAGGTCAACAACAATACAAACGGAAAGCACTGTTTCGTGTCCATAACAACAACAGTTACGCGAACGCGGCACAACGTTACATTCTCCTTACATTGCCTATCTTGTTTTAAGTATATCTGAGGTTCTCACGGCGGTAAGAAATTATATCATCTTCTAATACGTGATGCCGTGTAGTTTGGTAGGTACCGACGTTTCGAAAGAAACTCTACCCCATTTCGGAACGCAATGGCGACATCAGGCCACTGCAAAACAGTACCAGCTGTCTACCGAACTGCAGTACAACGTTCCCATCACTGTAGACCCTTAAGCTTAAACCCTCTATGTGCCTTCCTTAGGGACGAGAGACGAAGTAGAGACAAGGAGACATTTAACGCAATTTGGAAACTATGCAGAGAGATGGATTGGGAGATTATGCAACTACTAATGCACGTCATTAATATTCATCAAAGGTACTTCAGTCGATATGACAAGGGGCTGAACGACCAGGAAATGCGGGTCCCTCTCTAGGGGGAAAAATATTTTTCTGTTCTTCAAAAAGTCCAGACCAGCTCTGGTGTCCGTCCGTCTGTCCGTCCATCCTTCAAATCAATTGGTACCGGTGACTCTTTCCCACGACGAAAGGGACCGAAACGTGTATCTTACCAATTATCACACCCATGTAGTATCGAGATTCAAAATTCGTGGAGCTAAACCTTCGTTCTTGTATAACTATTCATGGCATAGTCTTTAATAAAGCCATTCGATAACATTACCAGCACCTTACAGGTCTGTTATCGCTACTGCCACCATAGCAATTCATGCTGAGGTCATCAGTATTTCTGAGTTCTCCATCTGACCTCAGCACTTCGGTTCAGTCTCATATCGTGTACACGATATGAGACTGAACCTTCAAAGTAGAAACGCAACACTGACGCGCTTCCCGTAACCACTGTTGCCATGTAAAAGCAATTAAGTATTACACATTCTGTGTGTGTGTGTGTGTGTGTGTGTGTGTGTGTGTGTGTGTAGCCTTAGTTATCCAGCATGCAAAGCGCATGCGTCCTATTATATTGTCATCTGTGGCCTGTCTGGTTCTACCCAATTTTTCCACATTATCTCATAAAAGGCACGATTTTCGGGAGAAAAGTTACTGAACATAAAACGTGTGTTTGATTTTTTTTTACAAATTTCGTCTGAAACATTTCTAAGAATAATTCAGCGATATTATCACAAACGTACACACGTCTTCGTGTAAAGTACCCCTTATTATTGCCAGGTTTTAATTAAACACTGATTTTCTCGACCGATTTTCCAAAAATACTCGAGTATCAAATTTCATGAAAATCCGTTCAGCGGGAGTCAAATTGTTCCACGCGGACAGACGGACACGACCAAGCTAATAACGGCATTTTCGCAATTATACAAAAGCCCCTAAAAACCGAAAATTTTTCAAAGCCTTAGTTGATAAATGTAGAAGCACAAAAACACGTGACAGCCACCAACACAGCCACACCGACACACATAACCACAAAACCAGCAGTGCCCTTTCGCTACATAAAAATGGCGCCGGTATTACTTCCCGTGCAAACGAAAAGCTTCAAGGCATGTACATTCATCCAGACTCGCGATGCTATGCTGTGCTGTGCTATGCTAATACACACCAGGCGGCTAAATCCATTATTGAGGTCCCTCTAATTTTCAATGTACTAATTTAATTACGTTGATGGGCTCCTAGGTAAAGCAGTTTGAAAACAGGACCGACAAAACAGAAATGGCCTTACGGGAACAAATGTTAAAAAACTTGTATCCAAAAAGTAAATAAACGTGTATCAGAATTAAAACCGTTTGGGTTAAATTTCAGTAGCCTACCCGTGTGTCAAGAGTTTGTTTTATTTTAAAATAACAAACTTTTTCTAAACGCAACCCCTGCCGACCTAGAGAACAAAGAAATTACTCAAAAAATTCGGGTCCAGCAACTTAACAACTGCCAACAGCCGTACGTAAACACGCACACTGAACTGCAGTTCTGTGATAATTGTTATGAAAATATCTTTGAAAAATCAAAACTTGCTTAAAATCCCACAAAAATGGTGGGCACTTTACGTGAAACTCTTCGTATTGTTGATAGCGACACGCAGCTAACAATACAGGGATCCAAGACACATTGTTACGTGTCCCTGGCAACGCGTTTAATATTTTTATATAGTTGACAGCAACTTAAGTACCTCAATAATACAAAACACTACACTCCCACGTTTCCATGGCAACAAAGCTTCGCCAAGTGGTCTTATGAACTGTTACATGCGTCATAATATCGCCATAATATCGCTCTCTTCGCGTGAAATGGAATCAGGCTGTTAGGTTCAGAAACGACGTATGAAAGTACGAAGTGTTAAAAGTCACAGCACTCAGACCAATAAAAGGCACTACAGCGTTCCCAGGCATTTTACATCACAGTATCAAGCTGGCCGGTCCCAGTGGCCGCGCGGTCTAAGGCGTAGGTCTGCGGCCGAGCGCTTGCTGGGATCGTGGGTTCGAATCCCACCGGATGCATCGATGTTTGTCTCTTGTGAGTGTTTGTGTTGTCAGGTAGAGGTCTCTGCGACGGGCCGATCCCTCGTCCAGAGGAGTCCTACCGGCTGTGGTGTGTGTCTGAGTGCGATCAAGTGAAAATAAACAACCTCGACACCTGCTGTGAACAGGTAGAAGAGGGAAGGACCACGAAACGTTGAACGCTCCCACATGTTTCGACCCCTTATGGGACCATCATCAGGGAATCTTATTAAAGTATTCCTTCACCAAACCGAACTGGCAATCCACGTACACAACAAAAAGATGTAAAAAAGGCCGGCCAGTTAAAATGTAGGCTTCTTAGTGGTCTTAACCTTCCTCAAATTTGTAGCCTGCCTTCAAAACACTGTGCACAACGATGCATTATACAACAAACGCCTACGTTTTAGCGGGTTGACTTTTCACAATGTTTACTCTGTACACGGATCGCTAGTTCGGTTCTGTGCAGTGTTACTTCAGTGTGATTCCCTGATGGTGATGCCATAAGCCACCGAAACATGCAGCAGTGTCCAACGTGATATTTTAACCTTTTAAAGCCTAGCGGTAACTTTACATACCGCCAGGTTTAACATTAAAATATTCTACGTGGTGCCCGCATTGTGTTTATATGTTTTGTACGGATCTCAGAAATAAACAGCAACTTTTGCCTTATAAAACATTAAGTGACTGGTTTTTATAACCGAAGTGGAGGGTGTTTACAGCGCGGTACGCACTGAGTCCTTATATAAAACAGATACGTTTCGTCTTTAAAGGGTTCATACAAAACACCTAACGAACAACACTGTGCACTTTGTTGCTCCGCGTGTTGCGAGTTGCTTATCGATAACGCAGGGAATAAACTATACAAAAGTCACGAATTGTGTGTTTACCTGCACAGTATTTTACCGCTGACAGCGAAGTACACAGGTCAACAACTAAAGGCTACATAATTTTTAGTTTCAACGGCAACAACAGTAACGCGAACGCCCCACACTGTTAAGTTACACGTAACTGCCTACCTTACTGTACACATCCGTAAACTGAATATCGGTTCATTCGCATTTGCTTGTGTAGTTTTGTATTTATTTGTGAACTACATATCTTCGTAGTTTGAAGCTAAAGGCCTGAAGACGGCTGCATACAGCAGCACGAACATGTCGCTACAGAGGATTTTAAATAAAAGCGAAACGCTGTGTTGATTCTATACGTATTCATTGTATTTACACTAATTCTACAGTACAATGAAGGCATACTGATTGAAATTTATCATCGCGGCTTTATTTCTTACGCTCCGTGAACGCAAATGTTTTTCATTCGTCCGGATACGTCAGTTAGCCAAGCAGCACAATGCTGACATCTGCGGCACAAATTTCCTAGTCACGGCTTTGCTGTGAGACATAGCCTACGATCAATATAGGCTGCCGAATCAAGTTGTATAGGCCCTATAGAAATGTCTGGTTTGGGAAATGTGCGTATCCACAGAAGCTGCATAATTAATTCTTACAAGAAGGAAGATGGACATATTTCAGTGTTCTGTCAAGTATAGTTACGGGCTGCCACTTCGTAAGAACTACATAATTGAAAGGGAGAACCGAACGTATTTGTGCGTCCTTACTGGAAACAAATTGGCTGGTCGTTACATTAACAGCCTTTTAAGACTTCGATCCCGCAAAACGTTTCAATATGGCAGATGTTTCGCTGTCATTAATTTAAAATTTGGCAGGCTAGCAATTCTTAGCGGCGTTTCTTATGTTTATTATTATGACACATGATTAAAATTAGGAGAAATTTTCAAATAATGGTAACACAAATTTCTTATCTGTTAGGACTATATTTAATTACACATCGAAACATCTCTTACACTAAAATCCGAATCTAGAAACTAATCAAAATATTAATTTGGTTAAGAGAAAATTTCATTGTGTGCAACGAATCTTAGCCAATTTTGGTATTTACGTCGCCTGTTTTCTTGTCTGTTCAGCAACAGCTTTATTCCTGCTTAACCCTTTACATCTCAGTGGTTACTGTATGTACCGCCACGTTTAACATTCGGCAATTCTACGTTCTGCCCACACAGTGTACTTGTGTGTTTTCTGCGGATCTCAGAACAAACAGCGATTATTTCCCTGTACACTTCAACTACGAACACAACAGGGACGGCACTGGCACTGAATTCGGGTCTCCACGATGTGAAGCTAGCGTCTATAACGCAAAGAATTTGCTGCAGAAACTTGAGATACTATAGGGTAACACACGTGTGCCTTTAATACTACGAACAATGTGAAACAGAATGTAAACTTCCGTCCACAATTCACCATGAAATCGGACACCAGCCACTAGCCAGACACGATAAAGTTACAGCTGTATGGATAAACATACCCCAGTACTTCAGGACGCACAAACGCACGCGCAGTATTATCAGGTTGTTCGCGTTAAAGTCCAGCTATTTACGTTGCTACGTCATGTTACAAAGAAGTTTAATTCCGTTGGACACTCCAGCGCGTTTCCGTTTCCTTTCTGACAAGAGGAATGCGTTCGCTTAGTATAGTCTCGTGTGTAGCGTTATACACTTACAATTCAGCATTCCCCATTCTACAGAAAAGAAAGCGCATACACGCTTCCAGTTAAGTCATAACATAAGAATTCCAGGTGTGTGACTGTGTGTACAGTAGGTCTTCCAACAAGCTAAGCCATCATCCAATGCCTGTGAAAAAGAAACTTGAGGTAAACGTGCCTGAGTGTCTAACGAAGCACCACGCCGTGATGAAACATGGGGGAGTAATGATATGGTATCACGCATTCTTCACCTTTCAGAAGAGGGCAAATAACCTGAATTACATTTAAAGTTTCAGCTCGCACCGCGCAGTAAACACACTCCGTCTCGGTTATAAAAACCAGCCAGTTAATGCTGTATAGGGAAATAATCGCTGTTTGTTCTGAGATCCACACAAAACACATGAACACACTGTGTGGGCAGAACGTAGAATTTGAGAATGTTAAATCTGGTAGTACATACAGTAACCAGTGGGCTTTAAAGGATTAGAACTCGGCACTAGATACAAATGTGTCGTCAGCTTCACGCTCGGGCGAAAAAGGCCCTCTGAAGCAACTGAGTTGTCCCAGGTCTGCGCACGATGAAGAAGCAAAACACTGGCCCCTCTCTATAACGTAACTCGGCCATCCGGCTGTCGGCCCAGTCCGCGATCGCTGCGAAGTTTCGTAATTCCGCAATTAATTTTGAACTGGACGAGGTCGGAGCACAGAACTAACACTGCAAGGCGCAGGCAGTCCAGAAGACTAATTTAATTGCCCAACTTTCGCCAGAGTTCAGTATTATACTTACGGACAGACGGAATTACAAATATGGAGGGTTTCAGTCTGTGCCTCTTATGTACGGAGCAGACAGCAGCAAAACTGAAGGTGTTTAAATAAAGGTACTTGTCTGGGTGCTTACTTCGTGTAGAAGACGTTCGTTCCTGTACTTTCGAAGAATATGCTGCCTCCATCTTCGGGGCGACAATTTTGTTCAGGTGGATGCTGAATTACGTTAGCGGTAGTAATGTGTCAGTTATATGGCGGAGTTGGAGAGATATTTGGCCAATCGTAGCTACACTAGAGGGGAGACCGGGTGTGGCTTGTCCCGAGATAGAGTTCAGAATCCTACGAAACGTCGGAATAAACCTTTAATAACACAGTAAAAACTGAAGAAACCTAAGTTGGAGACAGTCACCGCGAAGACCCAAACACCAATCGTTTCGCAGTCCTTCCCTCTTCTACCTACCCACAGTAGGTGTCGAGGTTGTTTATTTTCACTTGATCACACTCAGACACACACCACAGTCGGTAGGACTCCTCTGGACGAGGGATCGGTCCGTCGCAGAGACCTCTACCTGACAACACAAACACTGTACAAGACAAACATCCACGCCCCCGGTGGGATTCGAACCCACGATCCCAGCAAGCGCTCGGCCGCAGACCTACGCCTTAGACCGCGCGGCCACTGGCATCGGCCCAAACACCAATAACAACTAAAAATACTCTTCGTTCAACACGTTTGCTTGTTTGGAAGGCAGGCACAGGCTTCCAAGCGTAATTATACACCGCAACAGTTGAAACAGCCGATCCCAGTGGCCGCGCGGTCTAAGGCGTAGGTCTGCGGCCGAGCGCTTGCTGGTATCGTGGGTTCGAATCCCACTGGAGGCATGGATGTTTGTGTTGTGAATGTGTGTTGTCAGGTAGGGGTCTCTGCGACGGGCCGATCCCTCGTCCAGAGGAGTCCTACGGACCGTGGTGTGTGTCTGAGTGTGCTCAAGTGAAAAACAAAAACCCCGACACCTGCTGTGAACAGGTAGCAGAGGGAAGGACTACGATACGATAAGCGAGTGTTGTTCCAACCGAGGAGTGTAATGTTATGCTTAACAGTGAGGAATTAATCGGTACCACAGAATATCTGACGCTATAGACGAGGTGTCGTATAAATCGATGCCATTATAAGCGGGTTCGACCGTATTGTTACGCTGACAGCAATCATTAAATATCCACTTACTGTATATTTATTTTTACCGTCGTGATCAGTCCAGTCCCCAGACCCCCTGAAAGCTGCAGAGTACGTAGTGGCTACACTGTACAGTGCCCCTGAGGGTCTGTGTTAACCCAGTGCAGCGTGACTCCCATTTCCCAGCATTACGCTACCCAGCCACTTGGATTGCGTGCCGCATCTGATGCGCCCAACGCTTTCGTGATACCTCGCTTTATTACAGGAGTGTGTATTTTGCCTTGAAGCAGCTTATCTAAAAGTAGCCATTTTCATGTCTCATGTAGATATACATTTAAAAATGGATCAGAGCTTTTATTGAATTCGCGTTTTCTAAATTAGCGAAGGAAAGACAAGGTTGTATACAGGAGTTCCTAAAACTGGGTTACAAACACTCTGACGCCGACCTACACACGGCCCATGTGTAGCACATGGTACACACCAGACTTCCACGTAGTCTATACTGACGTTTAAGCATTTGTACCATCACGACATCAAGCCTTGTATCCTGGTGTAAAAGAAAACTGTGTTGGAAGCGAGTAAACAGAACGTGGGAACTTGCTTCACGTCGACGTCTGCTGTAAATGTATTACCAGCCAGGTGCTGCCTAAGCGGTCGAAAGAGATAGGACTCGCTGGGTGCGAGACTGGCACTTTAAGGAGTGTGGTCTATAAGTGCCCAGCCTTAGCGCCCTAACCAGTTAGAGATCTCATCGGCACTATGGGCCCAGTGATTTACACGTCCTTGGACCTTTTAGAAATCACCTGGCGAACGATTAGCAATAGACGCCGACGTAAAGGAAGCTGTCACTTCCTGGCTACGTGTTCATATACAGTATATTCTCGATGTTCGTGATTGGGACCATCACAAACATCGGAATCCACTTGGTTTCACGAAATTACGAGATTACAGTAATAAAATTATAAAATAAACCCAAAAAAGACGCGCTAAAGGCTATTTTTAATAAAACTCAAAAACCTTATGGCAGAACAAAATACGTTAAGTGACCGAAGGACACCCTCACTGCATAAAGCACAATAGCGCTAGACCTCACCAGATGGAATACAGCCTGACTTTGCTGATAATGATACGCATAATGGCAAAACAGTAGGGGAAACCGACTCGGAAGTCACGTGGTATAGGCCTGGTTAGTCGGAACTCACGAAAAGTCGAAATCCTGAACATCGAGATTAAGGAACCCAAAACACTCCTTTTTTTACTAAAATCACTGTTTTTTTTTTCCTGACACAGTTTAATGCCGTTTGGTAGTGCCTGAAACACAATCGTATTGCTTTTACGCAACGTGACGACCCCTATCCGTCAGAGTCAGCGAACGGACTGACAGCGCAAATGTCTGTTCCAGTTTTATCCTCTGCAGATACTCCCGATTTGTAAGAACACGCAACATACAATCTGAACACAGTAATTATGGCAGGCAACTGCTTTGTTTCCAGACACCAGTACATACACATTTGTTTTTCACTGGAGGCCACTAATTACTGGGCCTGTATACAGCACAACGAATACTGCGCACGCCGCCATATTCTCGCTAACAACGTGACGTCATTACTCACTGGGGAAACCTAAGCTGCCACAAACACAGGTGCAATCTTCTTTTGCTGTCAAGTTCTTCCCCTCCGTAAACACATCCTTCAATCAGACGGTTATTCACTCTCTTTAATAGGCTAAGGTATCGATTCTTTGTTCCTTTGTTTTAGAATCCCACAACGATATTTCATATCGTCATTGAAATTCTTTGGTATGATCCCCCCTCCCCTTCCCCACTTTATGATTGGGGTACACGACATTTTGAAGGCGTGTCCTGTTTCCCTCTTCCAGTAGATGTTTACCCCCCGAGCCACAAACATTAAGGGCGCTGCAGAAGTCTGCAAAGAAAGCTTCGTTCAAACGGCAATAAAGCAACGAAAGATGACAGCTCTGTTAACTTTTACATTAATTCTGCATTACAAATAATGGTTGTTCAGCCTTGACAGACAAATGACGTTTCAAAATACATTCATACGGAACACTGTTTATCAGTAAGTAGGACAATTAAAACGCGCGCCGTTCCACAAGACGGTTCGTGCATACGAGGTACAGAATTAGTCACAGAACGCACAACACGAACTGTACGTTCTGCCAAATACACAGCACACGTCAGCCAGCGGAACGAACGGAACGTGTCTGTTTGTAACACACTGTTTAAAAGAAGAAACTATCAATAAAATCCTTGATTTCGTTGAATTAGCGGGCAGGATACCGTGAACACCACCACCTGACGATAAAAGCAGCACGCGTCTCCGAAACGTCCATACGTATAAAACAACAGCGCAACAGCACAAACGTCCATACGTATAAAACAACAGCGCAACAGCAAAAACGTCCATAAGTATAAAACAACAGCGCAACAGCACAAACGTCCATACGTATAAAACAACAGCGCAACAGCACAAACGTCCATACGTATAAAACAACAGCGCAACAGCACAAACGTCCATAAGTATAAAAAAACAGCGCAACAGCACAAACGTCCATACGTATAAAACAACAGCGCAACAGCACAAACGTCAAATTTTGGTCCCATAAAAGACGTAGAACGTCTTGACTAGCAGGCCAACTATCAGCTTGTGAAGTATGAGTTTTTCTTTTTGCACGAATTAATTTAGTTGCTTATACGAAACACAGCCACTACACACACACTAAAACGCAGCAAGCACCGTCAACTCTTCAGTATCGCGAATTTACTTTACAATTGTATTCGAATTCGTCTCTTCCACCACAGTTTATTAGCAACCAAATCAATACTCAGCACAGCGTATTTACGTAACCTAACAAGCTGGGTCGCTATCATGAGCTTACCCTTCAAGCGCACGATACTTTAACGTGCTTAAAATCTGCTTCATGCTATCGACCTGAAACCCAAGTCCATACGCAAACATATGTGTGTTTGTGTGTTGACAAATCTCGATGTAATCTTCCTACGGCAGGTACACCTAGAGCGGCACTGCCTACTCCGTCTGCGCCAGCACGGGGTTCTTCGGTGCTTCTGTGCCAACACCTGCACTCTTGTGTGGTGATGGGTTTATGGACTTTATCCATCGTCCGAAGAGTAAAATGTTAAAAATATTGAAAAATTAAAATCACAACGTTTCGGAAGCTGGTTCTACTTCCGTCCTCAGGTGAATGGAGGGGGAGAAGAGAAGAACACCTGTTCTGTTGGGCCCCTTAGACAGAGCTAGCCTCCATCACTGTCCCATC
>BLKM01000576.1:255836-274007 GCA_013340265.1 Coptotermes formosanus | reverse complement strand
CGCGACGCAGCACATGTATCTTTCCACGGCGTTTACTTCCACTGTTTCACTGGGCATGTATATATGTAATTTTATTTTGGGCCATAAGAAAAGTGCATCCTTCCGTGTACCTGTGTGCACAAACCAGCATGTGCTGAACAGCATTATGCACAGAGCTCTTCTATCGGACTGCAAGTAAATCGGACAACAGATGTGGGACGTTCGGACAGAAATCCGTTACGGCCCTAAGTACAGTACAAATCTCACGTTAACTGCGAAACGTTCGGTACGATCTCACATAAATCTCCTGTGGTCAATTTTTTTCAAATCAATTAAAATTCAGAAAACATGGCACAATTTACTTCACTCCGTTACGCAAAATACGGCTTTCACTGCTCTGATTCACGCAACTCGTACTTAGCAGGACGCCCTGTGCTAAGACAGACGCCGAATGCCATCCAAATATTTCCTACAGCCATCCTATTACTCCGGAAATCAAAGCGAGAAGAATGACATGGGAGGGACATGTAGCATGTATGGGGGGAAACAGAGGTGCATACAGGATTTTGGTGGAGAGACCTGAGGGAAGGCGACTACTTGGGAGACCCAGGCGTAGATGGGAGGATAATATTAAAATGGATCATAACGTGAGATGGGGCATGGACTGGATTGAGCTGGCTCAGGTTTGGGACAGGTGCCGGGCTCTTGTGAATGCGGTAATGAACCTCCGGGTTCCAAAGAATGCGGGGAATTTCTTGACTAGCTGAGAAATTGTTAGCTTCTCAAGAAGGCATCTGCTCCATGGCGCTTGTTAGTTAGTTAGTTAGTTAGTTAGTTAGTTAGTTAGTTAGTTAGTTAGTTAGTTAGTTAGTTAGTTAGTTGGTTGGTTGGTTGGTTGGTTGGTTGGTTGGTTGGTTGGTTGGTTGGTTGGTTGGTTGGTTGGTTGGTTGCTTAGTTAGTTTAGTTAGTTTAGTTAGTTAGTTAGTTAGTTAGTTAGTTAGTTAGTTAGTTAGTTAAATAGTTATAGCCATCCTCAGTATACACATAAAAACGCCACGAAGGCCCAAAAGGACAGCAGAATTATAGCTCCAGTCCCTCTTTAACCTCGGCGTTATATGTGGGTGATTAACTCCAGGTTCCGGCCGCTTTACCCCTGGTAAAGAGACCCGGTACACATTGTACAGAAGGCAGGGTGGGCCCCAGGGCCGGTTTGGACGGGTACGGAAAATCTCGCTCTCGCCGGAATTCGATCCCCGGACCGTCCAGCTTGTAGCGAGTCGCTACATCGACTGCGCTATCCCGGCCCACCTAAATATATGCCTGTCTATTATCAGAGATTTACTAATGTGGTGTAATTATAAAATGACTAGGACATGACAGGTTGTCTATAGCAGGTAGAAACGAGAAACACCTGCAAGAACTGCCACCGCGAAACTGAAGTCGGCTCCTGCAACACGCCACAGGGTAGATACGACGGCTTCCTTCCGGCAATAATGCGCCGCCATGCCACTAAAACTGGGAGTATATAAAACAAAATCATTTTCTCTTCTCCAATTAACCCTTTAAAGCCTAGCCGTAACTTTACGTACCGCCAGGTTTAACATTAAAAAATTCTACGTGGTGCCCACATTGCGTTTATGTGTTTTGTACGGATCTCAGAACAAACAGCAACTTTTGCCTTATAAAACATTAAGAGATTGGTTTTTATAACCGAAATGGAGAGTGTTTACAGCGCGGTACGCACTGAGTCCTTATATAAAACAGATACGCTTCGTCTTTAAAGAGTCAATAACAGCGCTCAGTATCCTACTTGCTATCAGCTGGAAGCATTGCATTGCTCACGTCATAAAGCCGCCTGTATCTGCTGCATTGTATCTTACAAATAAACGGGCAGACTCACCGAATGACTAAGGTCTCCAAAACCACGCCACAGGGCACCAGTCACCGTCAGAAACAAAGGCACATTATACCATTATACAGAATGTACAACTTTAAAACGGCGCGTGCTCGTAGAATCTAAACACCCCATCATATCTGCACTGGTGCACAGTGACCGACGACGCCACCTGTCCTTCACTATTCAGTGCCGCGTCGGTACTGAATAGTGCGACTGTGCGTCGTACAGCGGATGACACCAATTGCTAGAATGTGATCGGTGACTGCCCCTCCTCTGCAATACACTCAGTACCACGAGTTTAGGGTTAACGCAGGATTGCACGTCGTAGAGCGGACGACACCCACTGCTGCACAGCGGTCGGTGACTGCTCTACAGTACTCCGTTCCGCGTGACACAAAAAGCGCACTGTACTAACACACGGGGATGTGATCTCGCACGAGTTGACCTACATGCCATGACTGGGACTGCTTCAGGGTTGGTAACCAGAGCACTGAACCGCAGCGAGAATGGCTTGAAATAAGTCTGCAGCGAAGCGATGCTCGTGACAGGTGATTTTAAGTACCTGAAACATAGATCTTTAATTGCAATAACTGAATCGCGATTTCAATTTTTGTCGTTCTGAATGTTTGTGACGATGATTGGTTATTTATCTGTGTCAGTGTGGCTACAAATGACCGAGAAATGGCTGGTGAAACACGATATGGAAGAGGCCTGCTGTTGTAAGCGACTGTCACTGTGACTAAAACAAAATGGCCCACGAAATTAGGCCCTCAGTCTCGGACACAAAGCTAACCCAAAATCCGCAAAATGTAACGCAGTCAATAGAAACATCTGGTATCAAAACACAATAATTCAACACAGCGTATAGCTTCAGATGCTGACGCACTTACACACACACACACACACACACACACAGAGACACACAGAAACACACACAGAGACACACAGAGACACACACAAACACAGACACACACACAAACACACACAAATACACACACAAACACACACAGACACACACAAACACACACAGACACACACACAAACACAGACACACACTCAAACACACACAGACACACACTCAAACACAGACACACACACAGACACGCATAGACACACACACACAAACACAGACACACACACAAACACACACAGACACACACACACACACACACACACACACACACACACACACACACACACACACACACACAGGCAAACAGAACCTAACACAAAATGAAATTATATGATGACAGCTGAATCCAATCTACTTCACCGGGATATCGACTACCTTCAGGGTCTTGTGGTATTCCTCAGCCACTCCAGGCAATTACCAGCAAGGAACAATATATTACGCAAGAACTGACGTTCCTACAGCCTCACGTCTTCTGGCATGTTATGCAGTGTCGCTCGGCCAGTGGTTCCCGACGTTTCGGCGTATTTTAGTACTGCCGTACTCAAGGGCCAAGCAGACGAAAGCAAGACGGTCTTTCGAAACGTTTAAAATAACTCAGCCAAGCACACGGCAGGCTTCAGGTCCTACGTTAAAGCTGGTCACGGAAGTTGCCCGCCAAGACCTTTACAATTCATTCTCCACTGTCACCCAATCATTCAAAGCCACGTAGTCGAGTTACGATCGGCGTCGTTAAATAATTACAAATAAACAAACAGATGGACAGACTACTCACAATGTGCTTTGTCACTCTTCCGTTACGTCACTCTTATAGCAAGAGGAACATTCTTCAGCCTTTAACACTTTTAGACAATCGGCGCACAGTTGCATAAGTCAGGACAATGAGGGCAGGGAATAGAGGGAAAGGAAAAAATACAAACGAAATTCAAAGGAACAATAAAAACAGACATCAGAAAAGGCAGAGGAACAGGAACTGTGGAACAAGGTAGAACAAATTTCAGGAGACCCAGCATCGATCCCAGGGCCGTCCATGTGGGATCTGGTGGAGCAAGTTGCACTGTAACAGGTCCCCCCCCCCTCCACACACACACACATAAAACCCCCCTCCTTCCCACGTACTTCAGCTTTCCCCTGTCACTAAACTTCAGCAATGCTACATACACACTCATTCATCTCTTGCTGACGCTAATAAGCAACTGACAGACAGCGCCTGCACAGCCCATTGTTAGGTACCCACTGCTCGTGTGTTGGCAGTAAATACACACGGCACACCTATTGCTGGCAACTTGCATCACACAATGCTGACGGGTAGATATCTGAGATATCTGATAAACAGCCTCCTCGCAAGGCGAACTGCGCCTAACAAGTCAGATACGAAATTACGCTGCCCATTTTTATCTTTAATCCAATACTTGTAACAACTCACAACTGTGGAACTACAGGGAATTCTATCAATTATTTACAATGATTCGAACATTCTCCCTCGCCCTACTTTTATGCCTTTTGTTAAAACTTACTAAACAGACTTCCAAAAGGAATTCTCCAGGAAAGCATACTAAATGTTTTTATATACTGAAAAATTATTTATTTACGCATTTATTTATTTATTCATTCATTCATTCATTCATTCATTCATTCATTCATTCAGAAGTTTAAACCGACAGGACTAGTTACAATCGACACCAAAATATTTCATTCAACATGAGATGTAATCAGAGCCCTGCTGACGTGCATATTTGTAAAATGCACACACATATATATATATATATATATATATATATATTCACATAGGCCCTATGTATGTAAATAGAGTTGAAAACGGTTATGACGTCATGAAAGAGTGTGAATATTTTGTGTCGTTATAAACGGGTGTTGTTATAACCGAGTAATATAATGTGGTTAAGAGTGAGGAATTAATTGGTACCACAGAATATCTGACGCTATAAGCGAGGTGTCGTATAAAACAATGTCTTTATAACTCGGTTAGACTGTACTTGCAAAATAAGTACATAAACAGCTGAAATTAACAGCACAACGCACAACCTTTGACCTTAGCCTAGTTCACGGAAACAACAGTCTGTACAGCAAACGCATCATCACTGTAATTAACGTGTTGAGCAAGAAACATAAAACACTTTCCACAAAGGGGAAAGATTCCCGAAGAAAAATAAAAAATAATAAATTTTATAACCACCACCCACATATTTTCTTCTATTCACGCTCTGTATACACTTTCCTTTTATCAAAGAATTAAACATTTAAAGTGCAAAACGAATTTAAATTCAAAAAGAAATTATTTCTCTTGTATCTTCAGCCCTTACCCCTTTATCCCTTTCATGCCTCTTCCCCTTCCTCCGTGATTCTGATCTTCATCAGTTGATTCACTTAAGTAATATCTTTATCCCTCAGATGGCATATTGTTGAACCTATAGCAGTCACCTTTGTTAAGTACTTTAAACACTACGTGTTGCTACAGAAAGTACCCGATACCTACAAACAGCTACTACGACGTACACATTACATTGCCTACAGTACATTACACACATAAATAAAGACTACACTTTCAACTCCTTACTTTTTCAAAGTTAGGCAGTCCCGAGCAGCCCCTTACATTCTCCTGTGCCTATCTTCCTTTGAGCTGTCGGTACAAAAACACAGCGCTCCCGCATTAAATGTTGTGCAATAACCGTCTAAGAGTCAGTTACCGGTATGATTGCTTATAGCCTTTCTCAAATATACGACACTTGCTGGAAACCACAAACCATTCACTTTGACAGATAAATGTCCTACCGATGCTCTTAAAAGCCCCTTTTCACATGATATAAGGCCAGACCACTTTAAAACGAAGTGGTACACACGTCAGGGTGGTAATTTATGACTCTATTAACCCCTCTTGTGATAATGCGTGGCATAAAAAGTGCCTCAATAACTGTGGGTTGCAGTGATAAAGGTAAAGCAATACCTGGACAGGCCCTGAGGCTTCCGGAATACTGAGGCACATGAAGGTGGTACGGTTGTCAGCCCTACGTACCGGCCGCCTTTACCACCATGAAATATTCCTGGTACTCATTTCTATTAGAGGCTGAGTCAACCACGGGGCCGGAAGGATCAAGTCAATGAAAAATTCCAATGACACCATCGTGAATCGAACCAGCGACCTTCCGGCTTGTAGTGCAGCGCCTAAACCAACTGCGCCACCGCGTGGCACACCTCTAAAGACAATGCATCTAAGTGCGCCTGCACTTTGTCACTGTGAGGTGTACAGCAGGTTAGGTTAAACATTTCGAGCACAGCAGCGTCACCTGCAGGTACAAAGCCATTCACAATCATACGTTAGAGCGTCATTACAGACGGTCAAAGGCTGCCCAGCGGGTAGCTGGCAAGAGTGGATTCACTCAGAACTACACGACGCCATTTCTTCAATGCCTTGGCACTTTAACCTTTTAAAGCCTAGCGGTAACTTTACGTACCACCAGGTTTAACATTCAAAAATTCTACGTGGTGCCCACATTGCGTTTATGTGTTTTGTACGGATCGCAGAACAAACAGCAACTTTTGCCTTATAAAACATTAAGAGATTGGTTTTTATAACCGAAGTGGAGAGTGTTTACAGCGCGGTACGCACTGAGTTCTTATACAAAACAGATACGCTTCGTCTTTAAAGGGTTAATGCTTCAAACAGCAAAATCGCCACATACGATGCATACGTTCAATCACCACCAGGCCTAGGTCTGGTAATATTTCAAATAAAAGTCTAACAAAGAAGATGCAAAATTCCTGAAGACAATTCATATCTTTTAAACGGTACGTATGAAAAGAAACTAGCTGGTAAGTTGTCGCCCGAATGCTGAAGTCTGTGCTTACACGTAACAGTGATTGCTGGTACAATCACTTACAAAACCTAACTAGGCATTGCTCCTCCATGTTGCCAGCGATTCTCTGTATGACGCCCTAAACTTTCACTTAGTGCAGACAAAAATTTGGTTTTCGAAAACCCATCTCATTACGCTCGCAAAATTTAACATTCTTATAGCACTGTTGTCGAGGCTTCAAATATTCGGATTGTCATGCCGTGTCCTTCTTCTACGACAAGACGGTCCGTTTTTGGGCCACAACCTCCCCGATCTCCTTCCTCCGACCTTCTCTACTACAATACGTAATCTGATCTGCTTCAATACACTACGAAAGCTAACAATAATACTAACAACAAATCCTGACATTACGCGTGGCCCTCAGCTACCAATCAACTCAAACACAACTACAACCGGATACCAAATTCTGCCCTTGGACACAGTTCTCAGCTATCCGTACCCGCTCCCCCCCCCCCCCCAACCCGTCCTCGTAAACGCCGTCTTCGGGTTACCATCCAAGCCGTGACCCTTACGCTCTTTACCGCAGAAGCCCAGGTTATTAGGGTGGCCACATTCATACTGAGGTCGTCAGTGTTGGCAACCCTGTAACGCTGTGAGCACCGACGTTTCGGAGTACATACTACATCTTTTCAACGATAGATTAAGGCAAGAAGGGCGCTAGAGGCATTGCGGGTATGTCACTCTCTAAACCATTCCCCTGCACACATTTGTCACTGGAAAACTTAGCAAGAAGAATACATTTTACTGGAACAGCAGGTGCACGTGCCGGCCTCAGCAAAGGCGCGGCCCGACTGTGATCCCTGTGGCGGGCCCATAAAAGTTACTGCGCAGAGCAAAAAAAGGATTAATGTGTTGGTATATTAACATAAATCAGGATGAAATATTCAAAAAAAAAAATACGCTCATTACAAAATGAGTCCGAGGGCTTTGTGCCGCATCACACTGGTATTTTTTAAAATTACTGAAGTATATTTTTCTTGTTAATTCTACAGTTAGATCCAATATTTCGTTTTTAAAAATACGCATTTAAAACGCGGTGTTGGATCTAACTGCCGATTCCAGTGGCCGCGCGGTCTAAAGCGTTGGCCTTTGGCCCAGCGCTTGTTGGGATTGAGGGTTCCAATCCCACCAGGGGCGTGGACGTTTGTCTGTTGTGAGTGTTGTGTGTTGTCAGGTGGAGGTCTCTGCGACGGGCTGATCCCTCGTTCAGAGGAGTCCCACCGAGTGTGGTGTGTGTCTGAGTGTGATCTAGAAACCTCCAAAAGGAGGCGGCCTGGGCCCGATTTGGGCTGTTGTGCCACAGGAAAGGAAAGGTTGGATATATATTAACCCTTTAAAGACGAAGCATATCTGTTTTATATAAGGACTCAATGCGTACCGCGCTGTAAACACTCTCCACTTCGGTTATAAAAACCAATCTCTTAATGTTTTATAGGGCAAAAGTTGCTGTTTGTTCTGAGATCCGTACAAAACACATAAACGCAATGTGGACACCACGTAGAATTTTTTAATCTTAAAACTGGTCGTATGTAAAGTTACCGCTAGGCTTTAAAAGGTTAATAAGAATATATAATTATAGTTTATTAATCTTTATACCAAAGGGAATGCCCTGCAGTAAAATTACAAACTACTAATACGCAAATTCCCCCCCCCCCCCCGCCCCACGAGCGCGGGGCCCGATTGCGTCAAATCGGTCCAATCGGCCTAAGGCCGGCCCTTCTAAGTGTGTAGTTCGGACTCTTAGTGGACACGTCATCATACTGTTTTGCGCAGGAGACTTGTTACACACAGGCTTCAAGAACGGAGTGAACGGAGTCAAATATGACTTTACGTAAATTACGCCCTCTTGAATTTAAAGTGAGCACGTTCCCAGTACCGCATATTGCAAATACAACACACGCCTACGTTTTCTATCGCCTTTGCAATTCCGCAATACCTTCGCTGCAAAAAGCACAGGTACTTATATCCCTGCAGGACTGCAAGTAAACTTAGACTAAGACCTAGCCATAAATAAGCTGTACGCCCCTAGCACACGCTGAAGTGCACCAAAAAGTGTTAAGAACACATACGGCACTCAGCGACGAGACTTGCATTTTAGATCAGGATGATAGTGCGAAAGATGAAGCACTGTGCAGAACACTGGCTACTTTTGACACTGTACTGGGACAGTGTATGAGTTAACTTGACACTCTAAAGCGCAGTGGTTACTGCATGTATCGCACGGTTTGCCATTCAGATAATCTTCAGTCTGCCCACAAATGACATTTCGGTGTTTCGTACAATTCTCTCTGTGAATACAGATTATTTCCCCAAACAGCACCAAATGTCTAGCTTTCGTGACCTGTAAGTAGTGACGTAGCTAGCGATTTGGCTGTACGCGTACAGCTGCAAATATTTCAAGGATCTGAAATTCACAAAAAAAAAAAAACTTGAATTAAGCTACGAACACCCCCCCCCCTCCTCCGGTAGCAAATTTAATAAAAATAATCCAACAGATGACCTACTACAGCCGCTATATATCATAGTTACTTGTATTCGTTTATGAAATTCGGTTTTCGTTAATTCTCTAGCACTTGAAACACCAAGATTTACCTGAATTAAAGACTCAGTCCGTACTGCGCAGTAAACACGTTCCGTCTCGGTTATAAAAACCAGTCAGTTAATGCTGTATAGGGAAATAATCGCTGTTTGTTCTGAGATCCACACAAAACACATAAATACACTACGTGGGCAGAACGTAGAATTGCTGAATGTTAAACTGGCGGTACGTACAGTAACCACTGGGCTAATTACATATAAAGACCCAGTCCGTACCGCGCAGTAAACACACTCCGTCTCGGTTATAAAAACCAGTCAGTTAATGCTGTGTAGGGAAATAATCGCTGTTTGTTCTGAGATCCACACAAAACACATAAACACACTGTGTGGGCAGAACGTAGAATTTGCGAATGTTAAACCTGGCGGTACGTACAGTGACTTCGTATCATATTTCTATTTGAGCTGTCTCACCTGTGGGTGCGAGCAGTGTCACCACCAGGACATGCAGCAGCAGACATCCCATGACACCATTCACGTCTGCACTTCCCGCCATCGTCGGCCACACAGCACTAACACTTTATCAACAAGACATAGTCCACACACACTTCCTACCCCGCACACTGCCCACTGCAAAATGATGGTCAAATACCGAACCTTCAAACACAGACACAAAAATCACTCTTCTTTTTAACAACGCAACTCGCAATCTCTGCCAAAGAACGTATTACGAAACAAATAAATATAAATAAGTACGAAATTTCTATCAACCACAAATTATTCCGCACAAAGTGCTTTAAAGTTGCGCTAATCTCTGCAACACCACATGCAGATTTTTCGTTTTTTCAGTAAAATCGCACAAATTAATCAAAGAAGCGCAGATATTTGACTAGCAACATCGCGCCCACATTTCTAACACACGTGAACTGGAACAGAACACACAAATCCAACATACGCACAGGAGAACCGCCTACATTCATCTGCAACAAAGCTTTCAGAAACTGTAATAAAGGCCAGAGGCTTGGTCACTAATGGAGAAGCCGCACACGGAAGCGTACCAACTATTTATTTATTTATTTATTCATGCATCTACCGACAGGTGTTCAGTCACACAGGCACACATTCAGCAACAGGCTTCTGTTGGCTTGTCTATTCAATTAGACGCTTCTCCGTCAATCCTCTACTTCCAAACATACAGACAAAACGCGCACAAAGCACGTAACATCCAGTGTCACCTGAATTATTACTCACTACTCGCTGAACTGCGTTCACTAAACAGTCTTGTTACGTACGGACAGGATACCAAACACTTTACTGCAACTGTACTCGTTTATCAGCAGTCAGTGTGGCATACACCGACGTTTTGCTTTAAAGCATGCTTACACAGTGTCATACGTTATTTTCTGTACTTAAAATTACTTCTGATGGATGTTACTTCATAAAATTTCAATAAAAAGGAATTCTTCCATATTTATGAATACTCAGCAAAAATCTCGATTCCACGCATGTATTGTACGCGTATCTGTACTTGATTCAAACTACTCGTTTCCCGCCGGCAACGATATGACGTATTACCGTGCGAACAGAGTTCTCGGGCGACACACACGCCTCTGCCGACCACCTCCGCTGCACTAACCGTCTCTTCAGTTTCACTACTGCGTTGATGGCATGACTATTACCCCAGTCTTCCCTCTTCCACTACGGACGGCGATTTATCCACCCCCCCTCCCACCCCCGCGACGTCACTACGCCTGCAGGCCTTGCGCATGTCCGTAACTGCAAAACTACTCCCAAAGTGCGTGTGCTGGTTTGATCGTCGCGATTTTCTCACGAGTTCGCACAGAAACACATTTTGCAGACAGACCACCATCAGCTGCAGACCCGTGTCTATTCCCTTTACATTCGAAAGCGCTATAAAAGTGCACAGCACGTGAAAAAAGAAAATCCAAAAGTTTCAGGAAGCCGGACGGATACGTATTTTGTTTTACCTGCAAGAGAGGAAACTTTGAAATTGTTTCTTATTTAATCTCGCCTTTTGCTTCCGTTCCCAGCATGCAGTTTTCCGTTCTTTCCATTTTTATTACGGTGATCAGAGCTTTAAAATTATCTTGACAAACTTATAAATTTACGAAGGCTATTCGGAAATCAACATCCGGTGGGCTGTTAAAAAAAACAAGAAAGAAGGAAAAATATTTTATTACACACAACAGTTAGCTACACACGTAGGCTACTTCTCTACATAATCACCCTCTGAATTGAAGCACTTGCCATAGCGTGACACGAGTTTCTGAAACTCCTACATCAAAGAAAGTTTCCGCCTCGGAACTGAGCGCCCATCTCGCACAAAACTTGTGGTAGCCACTTTTTTTTTGTGACAGTTTCCTACAAAACCGTTCGAGAAAGTTGCGGGAATTCCAGTGAAAGTTCAGAGATAGTGTAACGACGTCGCTTGCGAACCAGTGTGTCAACGTGTTGCATAAGGTCGTCCCTAGAGACGGCCGTCCTTGACTGTCCTCATCATGCACGTCTGGTCTTCCATCGCGAAATTTTCTGCACCACTCCCCTAACAGATGTGTCACTCATAAAGTTTGGTCCAGACACTGCACTCATTCTGCGATGAATTCCAGCCGCACTGTGGCCTTCAGCTTGCAAAAAAACAAAAAACAAAGAAAAAAACGGATCACTGCGCGAATGGCGGCAACTTTCTCTGATGTGGGGATACAGAAAGTCGTGTCACGCTACAAGTGCCTCAGTTCACAGGGTGATTATGTCGACAAGCAGCCAACGTATGCAGCTAACTTCTGTATGTAATAAAATATTTCTCCTTCTTTCTTGTTTTTTTAACAGCCCACCGGAAGTTGGTTTCAGAATAACCTTCGTATAATATTTTGGATGATCAACGTACCTCGGAATCCACCTCAAATGTCGGACATAAATTACATAAAACAAACTCAATAACCGGCGTTCGAATCCCGGATCCTGTTAATTCGTATTATTGATTACACCAAAAATACACCAAAACTTCCGGTCAGTAGTGATACAGGCGACGTTATCAACTCACTCTGGTTCCTAAAGACAAAGACGACTCTTTAGGGATCACCATGCTGTGTGTGTGCGCGCGCGTGCGTGCGCGTGCGTCTCCGTTTAAATTTCGCCCTTCAATCCCCCCCCCTTCCGAGCCGGATGATCTACATAAATGGCATCCACAAGCAAAAAGCGGAAATTGGCGGTTGGTTATTTTCACAATTACGATTTTACATTTCCCGCTGTTCTTGCTGATGGTACTTCCGGGCACAGATACGTACAGGGTCATTACAGTGGTTTGCACTTCCTGTCGGCTCGTTTACCGTATTAACATAGTTCAAGCAACTGACAGCCTGCAATCGCGGCTGAGTTGCGACAGGAAATGACAAACGACAGTTGTCAGATAAAATAAAGGCCCTGTGCATGCAAACTGTTTTAATAAAATGTGTAACGCAGATTGGCAGAGGACATATCTGGTCCTCGCTGTTACATCCCGCGACTCTGAAACGGGGAAGTTTACATAACATGGCGTCAGCGTATTCTATATGAAAATGAAAAAAGCATTTGTTGGGGGTGGGGGGAGAGAGAGAGACGGTGTTAATTAAAAAAACGACACACGCCATACAATACTCTAAATAATTAGAAAACACTCCTCTATACAGATTTCCTTTATTGTAGAATAAATGTCAAAATAAATTTGGTACATTTTACACAGCCGATCCCAGTGGCCGCGCGGTCTAAGGCGTAGGTCTGCGGCCGAGCGCTTGTTGGGACCGTGGGCTCGAATCCCACGGGGGGCATGGATGTTTGTCTTGTACAGTGTTTGTGTTGTCAGGTAGAGGTCTATGCGACGGGCCGATCCCTCGTCCAGAGGAGTGCTACAGACTGTGGTGTGTGTCTGAGTGTGATCAAGTGAAAATAAACAACCTCGACACCTGCTGTGAACAGGTAGAAGAGGTAAGGACTGCGAAACGAAACGAAACAGTGTACACAACAAACACACTGCACGTTTCAGTGGCTCAGAGAAAAAAAAGAGTTTGTTCAAAAATGAAATGATTTGCTTGAGCTTCCTCTGCCTACATACGACGAAGAACGCCGAGTGGTACGGTCCAGCCGTAGCTAGGAACGCCGAGTGGTACGGTCCAGCCGTAGCTAGGAACGCCGAGTGGTACGGTCCAGCCGTAACTAGGAACGCCGAGTGGTACGGTCCATCCGTAGCTAGGAAGGACACGTGAGGGAGGCCACCATAGAACAAGGACCTTTTCGAGATAATTATCACATTTTTCGAATTTCTTAAGAAGGAATTCCAAAACTGCTCTAACGTTACCAATACAACACGAGTAACAACTATTAAAGGTTGCAATCCCTTTGTAACAGAACTGAAGTCAAGATCAAGTCGATGTGTTTGGACGGATGTTGGCTTGATTACAGAAGTAACAACTTTTGAAGTACCATTACCGCTGCGAGATTTGAGGTTCTTACAGTGGCGTTGCTGAAGATTCGAGTCTTCTGTAACGTCAAGACGTGTGCCTTTTTTTTTTATTGATGAAGGGCCCCGCAGCAGACGCTACGGACGCACCGCAGCCTTGAGGCTTCTTGTGCAACCCTGTGATGAAGATGACGATGATGATTATTATTTTTTGTCCTTTTCCTAGTAATGAAGCACCAGTGGAATGATACTGACAGGGGAAAACCGAAGTACTCGGGGAAAAACCTGTCCCAGTGCCACCTTGTCCACCACAAATCCCACATGGACTGACCCGGGATTGAAGCCGGGCCTCCGCGGTGGGAGGCCGGCGGCTAACCGCCTGAGCCATGGCACGGCCTAAGCCATGTGCCTTGATAAGCAATTGCCGATGTATTTAAGAACTTAGTTCCATCGTCTTCCAGGTCAAGCAATCTTCTTGGGCTGCAAAACATTCAATATGAAGGTAATATGATCCTTCGAAACGTCGAGCGCCACTCGCCAAAGGACACAGTGTCAAATTCTTGGTGACCTAACCTTTTAAAGCGTAGCGGTAACTTTACGTACCACCAGGTTTAACATTAAAAAATTCTACGTGGTGCCCACATTGCGTTTATGTGTTTTGTACGGATCTCAGAACAAATAGCAACTTTTGCCGTATAAAACATTAAGAGATTGGTTTTTATAACCGAAGTGGAGAGTGTTTACAGCGCGGTACGGACTGAGTCCTGATACAAAACAGACACGTTTCGTCTTTAAATGGTTAGTCCAATGAAGTGTCCGCCACTTCAGAGCCAACGCTAAAACTCGCGTCATGAATATTCGACTCAAGATGTCAAAAAATCGTCTTAGAGTCGGCCACTTCGATATTCTCTTCGCGTAAAAAAAGGAAATTGCTGGGAAATGCCCAGGCCTTGAATGTTAAAGTTGGTGGCGTATACAGCAACCACGGGACTTCAAGCTGTTAATACAGTCACCAACTGCACATAGCAACTAGTTTATTATTTTTGTAATAATGCTGCAATCAGTACTGAAATTAACAGCGTCGTATCCTACTGCGTTACGTATCCCACTGCGTTACGTATCCTACTGTGTTACGTATCCTACTGCGTTACGTATCCTACTGTGTTACGTATCCTACTGCGTTACGTAACCTACTGCGTTACGTATCCTACTGCGTTACGTATCCTACTGCGTTACGTATCCTACTGTGTTACAACGGTAAAGGTAAGAAGTCATTACATTTATAGCGTGCATAATTTTAATGTGTTCCATGTCCGTGCACTGTATCATACAAAAACACTATCACCAACAAATGCACAAAGAGAGTTTTATCATGACTCGTAACACACTCCTATATGTTTCGACCCTGCTGGGTCATCTTCAGGGAGAACGTTTCGTTACCATTACACTAGGGTTGCACTTTACAGCGGCGGAGAGTTCACGCCTCCAAAAAC
Organism: Coptotermes formosanus; assembly: GCA_013340265.1. Lineage (NCBI taxonomy): Eukaryota > Metazoa > Arthropoda > Insecta > Blattodea > Rhinotermitidae > Coptotermes > Coptotermes formosanus. The sequence continues at coordinate 258,868 of BLKM01000576.1, read as the reverse complement.
AACGCAGTTCACAGTCAACAGCACATTCTCACTCAACTGTCAAGTGCAACCTTAGTGTAACGGTAACGAAGAGTTCTCCCTGAAGATGACCCAGCAGGGTCGAAACATGTAGCAGTGTGTTACGATTGATGATAAAACTCCCTTTGTGCATTTGTTGGTGATTAGTGTTTGTGTATAATTTTGTTAACTGAGATTTGTAACATGTTCTAAAGCACAGACTAGACAGTGCTGCACAACAGAAATGTCGATGTGACAAACAGGAAGTAAACAGGGTCATCAGTGTCACGAAGAAGTCATGTTGACTGCTAGTGTCACCAAAGTCAGTCATGCTGACTGCTTGTGTCACCGAAGTCCAGCTTGGCTGATGCAACGTCACTACCAAATAAAGTCATATTTGTAGCATGGTCCCTTTATAGCGCGTGACTGTTTCATGATTTTAGGCTTAGACGCTTCCACTCCATTGCTCTATGACGCCAAAGCCAATGGCCTGGACCTCCCTATATAAAGATGTTACTAGTTATTTTCTGGGGATTCAGCCACCATCACTTGCCATCGGAAACTGTACCTCTGCTTGCTGCTACTGTGTTCTTCGCTTCTAAATTACTAACTTCCACACTTCGACATTTCTCTCCCAGAATATTTCCATTCCGCGAGATCTACATTCCACATAGATCAGCCGTATCAAGAACTCAACACTCAATACACCAGGAGAATCTATCTACCATCTGGTGTTGTTGTGGACTTGAATTTCAATTCTTAAGAGTTCCAACGCACTCAAGACTCCCCTCTCGGTTTACGCCCCCACTTCTACGTTCCCAACCCACCACCCTCCTTGGGATACAACAACAGCACTGATCGAGTTACAAGCCGATTCCATGTGGCCGCGCGGTCTAAGGCGGAGGTCTGCGGCCGCTCGCTTGCTGAGATCGCGGGTTCGAATCCCGCTAAGAGCATGGATGTTTGTCTGTCGTCTTTGCTGTGTGTTATGTTGGTAGCGGCCTGTGCGACGGGCTGATCACTCGTCCAGAGGAGTCCTGAAGTGTGCGTGTGTCTAATTGTGTGTGTTCCAGAAACCTCAACAGTGAGGCGGCCTCCGGCCGCGCTGGGCTGTTGCTGTTACGCATCTGTGTTCAGTGGTGGCCATGTTAATAGTATGATAAGAAGACCGAACACGCTGGCTCAAGCGGTAAATCTTTTCGCTTGCATTGAAGGTGACGGTCTGAATCGCGAATGAGACACCGGCCACCTTGACTGGCAAGTTCCGTGAATTTTTTGCTCAGTCCTTCCTTGTAAATTCCCTCACGATCGCTTCCTCTCACATTACTTCCAATTCATTACTCAATAACGGTCCTATTATTCGGCGAGGCGTAAAACGAGACACTGAGAATAACGTGAGATAAACCATAACTAACTAAGAACATGGCGCACTGTTCTTTTTGAGACGCTACCAATTCCCCAGCTAGTCAAGAAATCCCACACTTTTAACACAACCCAAATATTCATTAACCTACTCACAACAGCCCACCGTCTGTCCCCATTCTGAGGCCAGATTAATCCAGACCACATAATCTCATATTATTTCTTTAAAATCCACATTAATATTATCCTCCCATCTACACCTAGGGCATACAAGTGATCTCTTGCCAACCAACTTCCACACTAAAACCCAATATGTATTCTCTTCTCTCCTGTAGGTGCTACACGCCCCACCCATCCTTTCTCCTTGATCTACTCAACCCAGTAAAATAAACCGCGAGACGGACTTTGCAAGTTTGTGGTGTCGAGTGTATTTTCAATATGATAATGAATAATTCTACGAATTAGTGCCAACGATGCTGGATACACAAAATTAGAAACTCTGTCCGGGAACGAAAGAATCAAATCCGGAATAATTCAAGACACACCAAATCCTCCGTACATCGCTGAATCTTGATCCTGGAAGCGATGCGAATTGCCTTACATTACAGATCAATTCGCCTGCACGGTCCCTAATCTCTCTTCAATTATCTGTTTTCGCTGGAAACAGTTCAACCCCGAAGTTCGTTCGTACCTACCCACAGGCTACGGTAAGACAGTTCTATAATTCTGCAGCAGATGTCTTTGTTATAGCAGGAATATTGCTGAGGTGTTTTAAACTGAACGGTGCAGCACTGTGAACTCGTACAAAGTAAGAGCGCATGACACTTATCTTAATTATACTAGCTTTAGACGTGGCCCCGGCATAGGAGGGGGTAAGAATATTCACGCGCTGCTCCACGACGTCGTAATATACTTAAACAATTACATAACAGTCAATCCCAGTGCTCTGCGGCTGTTCGCTTGCTGTGATTGCGGATTCGAATCCCGCCGGGAGAATGTCTGTCTGTTTTGAGTGTTGTGTGTTGTCAGGTAGAGGCCTCTGCGTCGGGCTGATCACCCGTCCAGAGGAGTTCTACCGAGTGTGGTGTGTCTGAATGTCATCGTGAAGCCTCGAAAATGAGGAGGCCCTGGCCCACTGGGGCTGTTGCGCCGTTGGAAAAAAAAAAAGACGGGTAAGGTCGGCCAAACGATGAGGAAACGCCCTGCTGCATACCGCACCTTGCGGAATAACGTAAACAGGCGTAAACCCCTTGGGCAAAATGCCAGTCTTTGGATTATTTCGACACAGCAGTTTCCGGTGAACACTGTTACGAGCTTCTCACGGCAAATGAAAATTAATCAACTGCGGATTGCCCAAATTATGCTGGTGGGTCGCTTTCCGACCCGAGGGTCAGAGATTCTCAGTACTGGATCGCATTGTGGGCTTTCCTGAACACGACAACGAACAAATTTCTTGACCAAATGAGTGACTGTTAGCTTATCTGCAATGACTTTGTTCCACGAAGGTAGGTAGGTAGGTAGGTAGGTAGGTAGGTAGGTAGGTACGTAGGTACGTAGGTAGGTAGGTAGGTAGGTAGGTAGGTAGGTAGGTGGATAGGTGGATAGGTGGATAGGTGGGTGGGTGGGTGGGTGGGTGGGTAGGTAGGTTGGTGGGTGGGTGGGTAGGTAGGTAG
>BLKM01000576.1:221883-255692 GCA_013340265.1 Coptotermes formosanus | reverse complement strand
CGACCCGAGGGTCAGAGATTCTCAGTACTGGATCGCATTGTGGGCTTTCCTGAACACGACAACGAACAAATTTCTTGACCAAATGAGTGACTGTTAGCTTATCTGCAATGACTTTGTTCCACGAAGGTAGGTAGGTAGGTAGGTAGGTAGGTAGGTAGGTAGGTACGTAGGTACGTAGGTAGGTAGGTAGGTAGGTAGGTAGGTAGGTAGGTGGATAGGTGGATAGGTGGATAGGTGGGTGGGTGGGTGGGTGGGTGGGTAGGTAGGTTGGTGGGTGGGTGGGTAGGTAGGTAGTGGGTGGGTGGATGGGTTGGTAGGTAGGTAGGTGGGTGGGTGGGTGGGTTGGTGGGTGGTGGGTGGGTAGGTAGGTAGGTAGGTAGGTAGGTAGGTAGGTAGGTAGGTAGGTAGGTTGGTTGGTTGGTTGGTTGGTTGGTTGGTTGGTTGGTTGGTTGGTTCGTTGGTTCGTTGGTTCGTTGGTTGGTTGGGTGGTCGGTTAGTTGGTCGGTTGGTCGGTTGGTTGGTTGGTTGGTTGGTCGGTTGGTCGGTTGGTCGGTTGGTTGGTTTGTTGGTTGGTCGGTTGGTTGGTTGGTTGGTTGGTTGGTTGGTTGGTTGGTTGGTTGGTTGGTTGGTCGGTTGGTTGGTTGGTTGGTTGGTCGGTTGGTTGGTTGGTTGGTTGGTCGGTTGGTTGGTTGGTCGGTTGGTTGGTTGGTTGGTTGGTTGGCCATTCGTCAAACGCCAGACGCATGCCGGTGGCAACAAGCAGCAAACAAAGGACGGAGACGCGTAATTAAATCACAACACACCTCCAGTCTCCTTCTCTACATAACTTCACACATCGATAGCTTCTTCGTGCTAAGGTTTCCAGCTGCTGATTCCCTGTAACATTTTCCGCACGCTTTCCCATCTTAACCCCGAGGCACCCTGCCTACTTGTGCGCCTTCTGCGGTAACCACATGTCATACTTCTCAGGTTTACGCCACATTTAATTTCCTTTGAGGCCGTCCATAACATCTAGTTTGGTCGAAAGTCTGTAATTTCGTTTGAATTAGCCGCAACCTGTATAAAAGAGACGTGACACCGTGCACTGGCGTTTTAGTGGGTCCTTCTGCGTTAACCATCGGGATACATGTCAGCATCATCCGAAACGTCGGTACATTACACCCCACAACAGAGAAATCTTCACGGTCAATGCCATGAGTAGCTCGAATCTCATAAACCTTCGAGTTATATTTCACGTGTATTTTTAAAACAAGTTTCTGAACGAAAATACCTGCGTACGAAGACACAAGCCAACCCGCTGCTGGGGGCCCCTCAGTCACAGTCAGTACACCCTACCGGCTCGGCTACAAGCCAAGCGACTAGGGTTCGACTCCCGACAAAGGCAGAAAGCTGTCCGTCAACCATTCCAGACAGGCCAAGCGTGGGTACAGGAGGCTGTCTGCCCAGGGACAAATCGGTCGGAGCGTGAATCTATGCACTCACCTTCGTCTACTTTAACCGTTTAAAGCCTAGGGATAACTTCACATACGACCAGGTTTAACATTAAAAAATTCTACGTGGTGCCCACATTGCGTTTACGTGTTTTGTACGGATCTCAGAACAAACAGCAACTTTTGCCTTATAAAACATTAAGAGACTGGTTTTTATAACCGAAGTGGAGAGTGTTTACAGCGCGGTACGCACTGAGTCCTTATATAAAACAGATACGCTTCGTCTTTAACCTTTTAAAGCCTAGCGGTAACTTTACGTACCACCAGGTTTAACATTAAAAAATTCTACGTGGTGCCCACATTGCGTTTATGTGTTTTGTACGGATCTCAGAACAAACAGCAACTTTTGCCTTATAAAACATTAAAAGACTGGTTTTTATAACCGAAGTGGAGAGTGTTTACAGCGCGGTACGCACTGAGTCCTTATATAAAACAGATACGCTTCGTCTTTAACCTTTTAAAGCCTAGCGGTAACTTTACATACGACCAGGTTTAACATTAAAAAATTCTACGTGGTGCCCACATTGCGTTTATGTGTTTTGTACGGATCTCAGAACAAACAGCAACTTTTGCCTTATAAAACATTAAGAGACTGGTTTTTATAACCGAAGTGGAGAGTGTTTACAGCGCGGTACGCACTGAGTCCTTATATAAAACAGATACGCTTCGTCTTTAAAGGGTTAAGATTAGTAATATGTAAAGCCTAAGTCCAATCTCGCTAAGTCTTCATGGTGTGGGACTTAAGTAAGCACAGGGACTTTAGCTTTGCGAAGACTGAGGTACTCTTAATGACTCAGAAGCAACGTTTGCAACTGCACTGTGCTTTTTACGGTAGGAATGTGTTGCATGGAAAGAGGTAAGAAGTTTGAATAAGGAAATTGACACTGAAGAAATAAGGACAGATAAAGACAGGCGACTGATAAATATACGGAAATAAAGGGAAGACTAAAGGAGGGCAGCAAGATCTACAAAGTAGATGAGGGGTAAGGCCTTTGAGTTGTTACCGGTCGGTGACCAGCTGGACTTGCTCCGGACGGTCATGACACAAACTCGGGGTTTCGTGGTTTCCACCGACCCTGCAGGTAAATGTGAGGACAGTACCTTGAAGTAGAGATCTGCGTTCTTCTGCGATGTTACGCGGTGTTCAATGGCAGCTCTGTACCCACGTTTCTGGAAAACCTATCGGCCCCACCTTCAAGACCGATATGTTGTCCCGGAACGTCGGTACAGAGCTGCCACTCAACGCTGCGTAACATTGCGGAAGAGGGCAGATCTCACCAACATCGCGGCGGAAGCTTGAAATCACGGATACACTGACGTAAGTCGCGGCCCCTTCCTGCCACAGCTCTACCAATTCATCGATCACTAATCATCCTGTAATTCTCTAATCATCTTATCAGTCACTACGCATCCTATGATTCACGAATAGTCCTATCACCCAATAATCATCCTATCATCTACTAATCATCCTATAATTCTCTAATCATCTTATCAGTCACTAAGCATCCTATGATTCACGAATAGTCCTATCACCCAATAATCATCCTATCATCTACTAATGCTATCATTCGATGATGAATATTCAGAGACACTGACGGCGTCATTCATTAAATCGTGTATGAATAAATAGTGAGAAAGAAAAGGACAACAACAAAAGGAACGAAAGAGTTACTGAGTGAAGAACATGGACAGTCAGAGAAGAAGAATTTAGGCGAAAAGACGGAAACAGATGAAGCGAGATACGGAACAAGGAGGCACGCACGGATCAAAGAACTGGAGCACGGCGTCTTTTCCTTCCCTTTCCTTTTCGCAATTTCCTGGCCAATATTCCTTATTCCATTCCCAAATCGTACCTTGGCCGCTATATGCACCCTCTGCTTTCATCTTCATCTCGTTCTCTGGCGCTCATGTTTCTTTAAACACGGCTTCTTCTTACATTCTTTTTGTATTCGGTCAGACTAATTAATTTCACTTTGTCTTTGTGACTTATTCATTGTGTCTCTTTCTCTCTCTTTCTAAACATATACCAAAAGTTTCGTATCGTAACAGGATTTTGTGAGTTCTTTTACTTTACAATACGCTCTGAATGTAAATCTGCAGGATTTGTAATTTGAACCGCACACAAGTATCTTATCCGAGAGAATAAATAATTCAATACCAGGTACATGCAACTTACGGGCTAGCTTTCTTACAAACAGCCACAGTGTCACTGTCTTCCGACGTACAACGAAAATTCATTTTAACCCTTTACAGGCGGAGTGTGTCTGTTTTATACAAGGACTCAGCGCGTACCGCGCTGTAAACACTCTCCACTTCGGTTATAAAAACCAATCTCTTAATGTTTTATAAGGCAAAAGTTGCTGTTTGTTCTGAGATCCGTACAAAACACATAAACGCAATGTGGGCACCACGTAGAATTTTTTAATGTTAAACCTGGTGGTACGTAAAGTTACCGCTAGGTTTTAGAAGGTTAAGCAGACGTAACTGATTCTGGAATGTCCAGTGGTAACGTACAGTGCCTGTCCTTTCATTTCCAGACACACACTTTCGCTGAAAATTCTGCCAAGAAATTAACAGGAACTGAAACACACTGAACAAAGAAAACAAAACGTTCTGCTTGTCCATCGCAGTGCGGTGCTTTGTATCTGGGAACAACACAGTGGACAAATTTTAACACTCGGCCTCATACACGTTAGATATTACGCGTTTTTAGAGGTAAAAATGGCATCTCATGTGGACACCATGCCCGTCCGTCTGTGACCCGGTATCCGAGACTAAACAGCTAGTCGGGTTTTCACGAAGCCTTGTACAGACGCTGTTTACAATCTGTTGTCTAGTAAGAACGAGTTTCATCAAAATTAGCTGACTAAGTCACACATTACTTACTGCCGCAAATGAACTTCTGCTCGCAGTTTCCACATTTATTGACTGACTCGGGGACAACGGATTCCGTATGACAGATCTACACATACTGATGTTAAGCACAGTAAAATGTGTACAGACGCCCCACCGGCCAAAGACGCCCCACCACCAGTTACTTCGAAACCTCAGCCCTAGGAAGCTGCACGTATTATGCAGCTACAAGGTCTTGCAGGGGCGCGTCTGTGTACGTGCAAGTGACAGTTGCTGCGCTGTTCGCAACGCCCTGACACCGTTTTGTAAAGCAAGTAACGTGACTTGTAACCCTCCATACTTCGGGGAGCTGTTCTTTAATAATATTTTGTTTGTTTATGCGTACAGCAATTTTCACCAACAGTTTGCGTGAAGGAACAGCGGGCTTTTCTCTACCGTTCCGTGCCGCTATAAACTATCGCAAGCCACGCCATAATCACGTGATCAGCCGGGGCATCTTTGCTCCACGTTTGGGTACAGTCGCCCCACTGAAAGATGGGTAAAGATGCCCCACTGATATTTTAACTCTCTTGGTTGACCTGCGTTTATACATCAAATTGTATTCCGCATTTTCATTGATGCCGATCCCAGCGGCCGCGCGGTCTAAGGCGTAGGTCTGCGGCCGAGCGCTTGCTGGGATCGTGGGTTCGAATCCCACCGGGGGCATGGATGTTTGTCTCTTGTGAGTGTTTGTGTTGTCAGGTAGAGGTCTCTGCGACGGGCCGATCCCTCGTCCAGAGAAGTCCTACCGACTGTGGTGTGTGTCTGAGTGTGATCAAGTGAAAATAAACAACCTCGACACCTGCTGTGAACAAGTAGGTAGCAGAGGGAAGGACTACTAACGAACGAACGATTTTCATTGACATGTTAATGAAAGACTACAGAATTGTCGCCTACCTACTATATTATATTTTATTCACCCCTGTTGCGTGTTAAAGAACGTATCAAATTGTACGCCTTCACTGCTGCACCCGTCCACACCTCAACACCCAGCCGCATTTCTCAGGTAAAAACGCCAACCACACTTACCAAACGCAGGGCCATCAAGGGTGAGGAGAAGTCTTCAGGGAGAGTCCCAGTAGCTCGCCACTCACCCAGAAGAAGAAACTAAAAGCCAAACGTTGGAAGAATAATTTCAAGAAAACGGCTCACAATCCGAACTCGCGCAATTCTGATAAATGTGAGACAGTGACTGCTGTAAACAACGTGAGGAGTACTGCTGTGTAACAAAGGAGAAATGCGACTGGATAAAATGCTCATTCCGTGAAAACTGGCTACTTGAAAACCGCACAGTTTTCTCCACAACCTGCATCGGTTGTGGACGTTCTAAGAGTCGCAAGAAAAGCAAGAACTGCATGAAGAATTACAGGGCAGTCCCACAGTGACACACAGCGTATCTCAGTTTATTTGATTACAATTTTGTTTACTTCAAATTTATTATTTTGTACCGCATTATATGTGGGGCAGCTTTCACAGCGCATACGCCAAAGACCCCCCGTTTACATACCTTTGTAATTTTTATTGCCGTCAGTAAACGGAATTAAAATTTGGTACACAGGTACTGACCGTTTTGTAGCAGAGACCCTACCGCAACTGTTACACACCCTGGTATAACTTCTGTTGCTATATGTAACTGTAAAAATATATCAGAATAAAAAGTGGGGCATCTTTGCCCAATTTACTTTCGAGTTTTGCAAAAACACTATTGAAATAAAACTTAAAGAAATAACGTGGAAACGCGTAAACTGGGTTCATCCAGCTAAGAATGGGAACAAGTGTTGGGCTGTTGTAACAGGCACTGAAATTTCGGGTTCCACAGAACGTAGGAAGATTCTTGACTGACAGCACGTAATGGTTTCTCTGGAACGACTGTGGTCCATGCGGTCGGTCAGTCGGTCGGTCGGTTGGTCGGTCGGTTAAATTGTTTGTTTTTGTGGCCCTGTCTAGATCGCATAAAATGGGCATTAGAGAAGTCGTGGCCTATTCCAGACCTATTCCAGGGTACGTGTGGAGGACTCAGAAAGATCACAAAAATTCTTAGTTAGTTCAGTGTTGCGGTCAGGTTTCGAACCGGCAAACATCGGAATACACGTAAAACATTACCGCCTGCAGCATTCAAGTAGAAATGAAATGTAGGTTTCCTATTTCCGAAGTACTTTATATAAATACACACACATATATACACAGAGTCTTCTCCGTTACAATAGCTTCCATAACTAAAGATTTGGACGTTTCGAAAACACCTACTACCTTAATTTTCCCGGAAACTCTCATATGATGTTGCTGTTAAGCTTACACCGCGAACATCTGTAAGCCAATAAGTTACATTAGCTCTTCCACTTAACAACAAAAAAGCGGAATGTACGCTCCACCGCATCTCTCTCGCTCGCTACGCCTTCTTGAATCGGATTTGTTCATCAGTGGCTGCACGATCTTCCGGACGATTACTGCACCCCTTTCTGCGTTTTCAATTCTGTGTTCGTTCCCAGCCCCCACGTCCAAAACGTAACGAACGCGGCGGAAGCCCGATTATCTGACAATCCAAATCTACCCTCCGCTCCAACAGTAACAGAGCTGCCCCAACATCGACACATGGAAATTAACAGGAAATTTTCTGAACGCACTTCACATGACATGTTCAGGACAGAAGTGTCACAAGTCACGCTTTACGGCCGAAATTGTTACAAAGAGTCGGTCGAATTTGTATAGCGAGTCGCTACGGGCTGGACGGTCCGGGGATCGAATCCCGGCGAAGGAAAGATTTTCCGCACCCGTCTAGACCGGCCCTGGGGCCTTACTAGCCTCCTGTGCAAAGGGTACTTGCTATCCTTCCTGGGGGTAAAGCGGCCGGAGCGTGGTGTTGACCATCCACCCCCCATGGAGCACCTGGGTTACAGAAAGAATGCAGCTACAACTCTACTCCCACTCTGGGCCTAACGTGGCAGGTCAAAGGGTGAGCTTTACCTTTACCTTTTTGTTATACAGATCTTCAACGTATTCTGGCAACACAATTAATACAAGAGAGATGCGGTATGACGTTTCAGAGAATAGATTCTTGTGCATGAGAACTGTCGTTCAGCGAAAACATTAATTTCATCCAACGAATCCCACCGACGGTACAACTGACCGTCTACCGACGACTGCGACATAAGCAGCCGTGTTGAGTACGTAAATTCGTGAAGAACGCCTACAAAACGTCCCCATCAAAACAACAAATGTATCCATTTTACTGGAACTATTTACAACTAGTAAAGAAGTATCGAACCGATCCGAGTGGCCGCGCGGTCTAAGGCGTAGGTCTGCGGCCGAGCGCTTGCTGGGATCGTGGGTTCGAATCCCACCGGAGGCATGGATTTTTTCTTTTGTGTGCGTATTGTCAGGTAGAGGTCTCTGCGAATGGCCGATCCCTCGTCCAGAGGAGTCCTACCGACTGTGGTGTGTTTCTGAGTGTGATCAAGTGAAAATAAACAACCCCGACACCTGCTGTGAACAGGTAGGCAGAAGAGGGAAGGACCGCGAAACGAAACGAAAGAAGTATCGATATTACGATGTATGACTATCACAATAGGCACTTGTACAACTTTTAGGCTCTCACAGCGATGGTCCTGCTGAATATAAGGCGGTGCCGATTGATAAATAACTTTCTCTTGTGGCGCAACAGCCCAAATCGGGGCAACGCCGCCTCACTGTTGAGGTTTCCACATGATACACCGTGAACGAGTGATCAGCTGCTCGAACAGGCCGTCACCTGCACAAAGACAAGAAACGCACGTCCGTACACTCAGCATATTCGAACCCGCAATCACAGCAATCGAGAGACAGCAGACCTACGCCTTAGACCGCACGGGCACCGGGATCGGTGTGGCGGATAATTTAACTAACTAACTAACTAGCTAACTAACTAACTAACTAACGCCATGGAACAGAGGCCTTCTTGAGAAGCTAACAGTTTCTCAGCCAGCCAAGAAATTCCCCGCATTTTATGGAACCCTGAGGTTCATTACCGCATTCACAAGAGCCCGCCACGTGTCCCTACCCTGAGCCAGCTCAATCCAGTCCATGCCCCATCCCACTTCTTGAAGATCCATTTTAATATTATCCTCCCATCTATGCCTGGGTCTCCCAAGTGGTTTGTAGATAATTTACTTCGTATAAACATACAAACTCCAGTACTTCAGGATCTGACTTGAATTCTGCATGCCTTTCCCATCCTTCCCTACTGTGTGTGTAACTACAAACGCTCCCATTACCTCGCGAAGGCATGCTGTCTACTCCCCATTATTAACAGAACAGTGATAGTGACAGGCAGGGCACTGGACACTGCAGCTAAACATGAATCGCAATGAGGCTGCGGGCAGGCAATCGTCAGCGTCACACACTTCCACAGCACTGCCAATTGCCGGCTGCGCGTATCTTGCAGACCGGTCTTGCTTACCGACGAGTTGTGCTACGCTGGGCAGGATACGAACACAGCCCCTCGGACGGCCGGACGCTGTACTTCTCGCCACCACTTTAACCAGACTGGCTCCACAGCGCACCCAGCCACTTGTCCAGTGGACATCGGGTGGATATGGCGACGTTAAGAATGAGTGCAGCAATACCGTTACCGCCTTACGCCTTCCTGTTGTTCGCAGGGACAACGTTACCTTTATATAACGGCCTTCAATTGTGATGACTAGCGCAGAGTGATGGCAATTTAGGAATCATCGCCTTGTTGTGTGTATGCTCCACTACTTCAATCTATGTCACAGTAAACACAACACTTTTTACACGCACTGCTTATTTTCTGTACAACATGTTTCGGCTGCGTACGCCTGCCACCATCATGTAGAAGTTACAAGATCATAAAACGCGAACATGCGTTGAGGTGGAGGCCTCCCCTTTACAGCTAAAATACATAAAACCATGTAATTACATATTACTCCCTATACAGAACAAATTGCACTTACATACAGTTCACTAGTTAAAATTGTCAGAGTATAGTTAACAAAAAACTTGGAGGAAGAGATCTCTTGTTCTTAGAAACAATGCATACTGGATCAGTTCGGCGACTGGCGCTTTTTAACGCAATCGTGTTTATCGTACGCCGTTTACTGTATACGGTGTAATGGTATTTGCTGGAAGAGAAGTCCTTTGGAGGCTTGCTTACTGACAGAACACCCTGTGTTCTAGTGAAAGGTGTACGGCTCTGTGCCATATTTATTAACATTTTAAAGCCTAACGGTTACTGTATGTACCACCAGGTTTAACATTCACAAATTCTACGTTCTGCCCAAACAGTGTGTTTGTGTTTTGTTTGGATCTCAGAACAAACAGCGATTATTTCCCTATACAGCGTTAACTGGCTGGTTTTTATAACCGAGACGGAGTGTTTACTGCGCGGTACGGACTGGATCTTTAACTATAAAACAGATACGCTTCGTCTTTAAAGGGTTAAATACAGAAATCTGCATATTTCCTACACTCAGCGTAGTAAGGCGCAAAACTGCAGTTATTGTATGTGTACAGCGGGTAGACTGAACATGCGCCTATATAAGTTTATGGTCGCGAGTTCCGTCCCACTACCGGATTACCTTAACCCTTTAAAGCCTTGCGGTGACTCTACGTACAACCAGGTTTAAAATTAAAAAATTCCACATGCTATTCGCATTGCTTTATGTGTTTTGTGTGGATCTCAGAACAAACAGCGATTATTTCCCTATACAGCATTAACTGACTGGTTTTATAACTGAGACGGTGTGTGTTTACTGCGCGGTCCGAGCTGACTCCTTATATAAAACAGTTTACGTTTCGTCTTTAAAGGGTTAAACAATTTCAGGTGCGGTCCTTGTAGCCTGACACACTCCGACCCTCATGTATCATTTTACGACAATACGGGGGGGGGGGCCAATGAAAGAATAAAATAGATATAGCAGCGATTACAAACCGTAATTTTGATTCTTTGCTTCGTGCGAGAAATTCTAACAACATAAACAATACTGTGCATTATACAGCGCTAAATCTGTCACCTGCACCCACTGACGTCATGGCGACCATCTTACATTTGTCGTATTTTACTGCACCATATTATAAACATTACAAACACGATGCCAAGGGTGCACCCAGGGCGGGCTGCCGGGCTTCTGCGGCCCCCCCCCCCCCCACAAACCCACTAAAACTGAAATTTTAAAAAACACAGATTTTGTAGATATGATATAAAAAACTTTTGCGTGATTTCTCCTTCATCTGAAATCAGACGTTGAAATCGGCTGATGACCAGCACATGAGAATTTTGAAGAATAAATTAATAAAATTAAAGAACAAGAAGACAGGACACTGTGATTGAGTCATGGAACGTGTAGTTATATTCATATGTATACAAATGCAGTTGTAGTGTTATGTTCTGCTTACAGCATGATTTTTATAACATAACTTTTAAAATAAAAAATAAATTATATATAACACCTGGGTCAGGGCCCCCCCCCCCCCCAAGGAAAAGTTATGGATGCGCGCCTGCACGGTGTTGCCGTCTATTACCCCATGCAATATTCTACACAGAAAGACACAAAAATATTAAAAGGCCACTGTGCATAAGATACAAACTCTTACAGCCTTCCGTACCTTACAGAAAATCAGGGACCAGGGACACAAGCAGGATTCATAGTGACGATTTAAAACCAGAAATCATCATAAAATTTACAATAAGAATCTATACTCACATCACAGACTACTGTAACCTTTAAGTCTGCATATATTCACAAAATTTTCTGTGTACTTACTGGATACTGTCTGACACGTATAGATCTCATTCAATAATTCAGTACCAATGTTTCATCCCTGCTGATTTGAACTACACAGCGCATCGACCTTTAACCTTTCAGGGCCTGAAGTGGTTCTCGATCGTAACACAAAAAGCTTACGCTGTAAAAACGGCGTTTTTATTCCCCCACTGTACATACGGCTCTTTGTCAGTGTCACTAAGACGCTGAATTACACCTGACAATTAAGCACGGCCGATGGGTCAATGGATAGACTTATCAGTAGCCCCAGGCGCCAGCGTTAACTACGGCCACGGAGCAGAAGATGCCAACTGCACAGCAAGTAACACGTTGTGCGGTGGTGGGTTTATGGACTTTATCCATCGCCCGAAGAGTAAAATATTAAAAATATTTAAAAATTAAAATCACTACGTTTCGGAAGCTGGCTGTGCTTCCGTCCTCAGGTGAATTAAGGGGGAGAAGAGAACACCTACCGTGTTGGGCCCGTTAGACAGGCCTAGCCTCCATCACCTGAGGATGGAAGCAGAGCCAGCTTCCGAAACCTTGTGATTTTAATTTTTTAATATTTTTAATATTTTACTCTTCGGACGATGGATAAAGTCCATAAACCCACAACCACACAGTATTATGAAGCGTCGTCAAAACCCTTTAGAAGTAAGACATTGTTCGTATTTTATGAAATCTGGAACTCTATTACAGAGTTCAAAAAACCCTGAGGATGGTCCCGCTTCTGAGCCGAATGTTTCCATCTCACAAATCCCATCATTTAGATCACTTTCGCTATTATCGTCCATCTACCCCTAGGTCAACACAGTGCCTTCTTTCTTTGTTCCTTTTCGGTTTTCTGATAAAAATGTTCGATACATGTTTACTACACGCCCTGCCCATCTCATTTCATCATCTTAATTGCATTTATAGACAATAAAAATCATTAATTTCCTAATCAATCAGTTCCCCCCATTATCCACTTGCTCTGTCGCTCTTAGTCCCAAATACAGTTTAACCCGGTTATAACGATATCGGTTTATGCGACGCCTCGTCTATAGCGTCAGATATTCTGTGGTACCAATTAATTCCTCACTGTTAACCGTAACATTACAATCCTCGGCTATAACAACACTCGTTTATAACGACACAAAATATCCAGTACCTTTCAAGACGTTATAACCGAGATCCACTGCATTTCCTCAGCATCGTTCTCTCGAACACCCCCATCCGCGTTCTTCCCTTAATGAAGCAAACGCACTTTCGACCTCAAGAGGAAAAATTGTGTGATTTTGTGTAGTTTCAGCTTAGAGCTTTTACGCAGCACACGACAAAACAAACGTTCCTGAACCACCAGCATGCTGTACATTAACGGGAACGAGGAATTATATCCTGCACATTTAAATTCCAAGACTATTACCGACCAATCGTCAAACAAGCGCCTGCTGGATCTATTAACTTGCTGATATTAAATTCAGTACAGATGCCCATTTCCTTTCATACGCCTCCGAAACGTCTGGATCTATTCACCCAACAACACAGCATCACATCCCAGGAGACTTGGGTCTTTATCAGTACCGATGTGAGAACCTAGAAGCTCGCAAAGACATCAGATGGATTTAAAAGAAAACAGCCATCAGAACGGGCCAAACAAAATTCGGCATATCCTGACCTTCAAACCGCGAAATGTCACTTAGGCCGCTCGTGCACGCTGGAAGCGGCGCACTGAGTGACGTCTCTAATTATTTACATTCTTTAGTCATATCAACAATATACAATGCCGAAGAGAGACGGGGGAGAGCGGGAAGACAATGCCAGCTGGTGTGTCTGTCCATATGATATACCGGTGTTTTCTGCTGAAACACAAACACACTCACCCCTCAGGTCGACGTGTTTCTGACAAGTTTATGTTTCCCGTCGTATTACCCCTACGTTCCCTTCCCTTTCATTGGAACCAAACCTCAGTGGCCACAGGGATGTCCAATACGTCTTTGTGATCTGTGGCCAATACTCTTCCCCCAAAGCACCTAGACCCCTAACACGACACCAATCACTCATCCCTCACTCATTCCTACGACAGGTTCGTAGCCTCTTCCAAAGCGAGTTCTCCACAGAGTGCGATCTAGTGCTTCCTCTTTCAATTTACAGTATCCTGCTGTTTCCTTAAGGTCATCCTGTAGCTGTTTACGTCTTCTTCCTCGTCTTTCAATCATTTCTATCATTCTCTCCAACTTTCCTTCAACAGCGTGTTTTAGAAGGCAGTTCCCACGCAAGATGTGACCAATACAGTTAGCCTCGCTCCTGTTTATTGTTTGTAGGATATTCCTCTCCTCCTTGACACTTTGTAATACTTCTTCATTTCTCACACGATCTGTCCAACTGATCTTCTCCATCCTTCTCCAGCACCACATTTCAAAACTTCCCCAGTATTTCTGGTCTACTTTCCGACATGAAGACCCTAATGGTCACTTTTCGCAATTTTACGAACGCGCCTAATACAGAAAAGAATAAAAACAAAGATTTAATAGGATGTGTACGAGATGTTCACACATAAGTCACGTACATGTATGTACGTACGTGAATAAGTGTGAGTTGATTAAAATGTTTGTCGTTTGTCAAAGAAAACAACGAAAATCTGTGTACAACAGTTGTGCGTTCTTACACGCAAAGCAACTGTCCATGTGGCGACCGTCACTAAGTTTCCTATATTCGAACGCCGGACTGCCAGGTAGAAGTCAGTTTGCACCCGGAAGGAAGGTCCTGCAAGCGATTAACTCGATCAAGGTTTCCGAGGTCTTCTTCGGTCCTAAATCAACTGCTCATTTGTTACCCAAAATCCACGTGGCACTGCGAGCTTCTCGTGCAGCCCTCACCAACCGTATCAAAGTATCGCGACAGTGGTGCCCTACAGACACAAAATTCAGCCAAAACTCCCACCTTCTGTCTTTGACTGTACACTGCGAACAATCCACTTCCTGTCATTCCAATTTCGTCCCTTCTCAACGTTTTACATTTTCCAGCTTACCGCTACCACAAGGACGAGCGGGTACTTACTACTGGGAACCTTCAAAATAGTGATCTTCTTCTGTCAGTTTCGTACTTACAAACTTAAAACACTGCCTCAGTGTCGGAAAGCGACAAATCCAAGTAACGGCCACGTGTCCGTTTTCTTACCGTCCGTGAAGGGTTGGAAGAGAATGTACACGTGGCTTCCTAAAAGATTCGATAATGGTAGTCTGTGTATGGCCTCACAACAAGGTAACGCGCGGTTAAGTGGTGAAGACAGCGGGTTTAGTTTTAAAGTTTCAGCCCCGTACCGCGCAGTAAACATATTCCGTCTCGGTTATAAAAACCAGTCAGTTAATGCCGTACAGGGAAATAATCGCTGTTTGTTCTGAGATCCACACAAAACACATAAATACACTGTGTGGGCAGAACGTAGAATTTGTAGATGTTAAACCTGGCGGTACATAAAGTAACCACTGGGCTAATTATCCATAAAGATTCAGTCCGTACCGCGCAGTAAACACACTCCGTCTCGGTTAAAAACCAGTCAGTTAATGCTGTATAGGGAAATAATCGCTGTTTGTTCTGAGATCCACACAAAACACATAAATACACTGTGTGGGCAGAACGTAGAATTTGTGAATGTTAAACCTGGCGGTACATAAAGTAACCACTGGGCTAATTATATATAAAGATGCAGTCCGTACCGCGCAGTAAACACAGTCCGTCTCGGTTATAAAAACCAGCCAGTTAATTCTGTATAGGGAAATAATCGCTGTTTGTTCTGAGATCCACACAAAACACATAAATACACTGGGTGGGCAGAACGTAGAATTTGTGAATGTTAAACCTGGCGGTACATATAGTAACCACTGGGCTTTATTAATGTGGCAATCCGAGATTATTTTAACACGGTTACAAGTAAGTTTAAAACCTCCCAATCCACTTTCCCAGTAGAACTGCAGATAATGTTACACACTGTCAGCGAAAGTTTGATGCACCACACCATTGCCAATGCGCCCTGTAGCCTCCCTTTCATAACTGTCAACTCTCCCACCTTCTTCCATCAGTTGACTTTTTGTTCTTTCAGAAGCGGACCCACTCTCGGGACCGAAAGCCCACAGAATGTCTCTCGCAGACATGCCTTTGTCTTGTACAAAATGAAATGTATACAAAACCGTAATCATTGGCAAGTTTCCTGTCCTCGACATCTCCATGACGTAAGTCATTACAGTCATTAAACAGTCAATAACTTCAACAACGTATGTTGTGCATAAGTGACACAAATCCCACCCGCGAGGTCGGGGTCCTTCGGAAGGAGCATACTGAATGAACTGGTAAAGCAGTGCTTATGCTGTCGTGGAACCGGACGTTTCACTACCGTGACTACAGAAGCCTGTCACTATAACACATAATGATCATCCTAACATCCTATTATCCATTTTAATATTATACTCCCATGAACCACGCTTGAATTCACAAATGGTCTCTCCCACTCAAGTCAATTTGATAGGTATTTCTCATTTCTCCCCGCTTGCTGCATCACACATAATCAGCCCTCATTTGACTTCCAATACAGTGTGTTTTGTCGTCTATAGCGTTTGAATCTGCCGTGCTAAGGGACACCCTGTATATGTTGTGTAGAATACAAGCTACGAAGATCTTCCTAAGGAGCTGCCCCCTATTTCCTCTAACTTTCGCGCCCTTATACCAAACCACAGTCATCTGCACTTCGCTGCCAAACACAACCCCTTAGGGTAAGGAGGCCAAGGTCCGCATCAGTTCAAATAAAGCACAGTTAAACTACAGCTCTGTACGTTCACTGTCTTCAGGTTATCACACAAGGGGTGCAGTGCAACCTGAACCGCGCCACGACCGTCCAGGGGGGGGGGGGCACAGTTACAGCTCTACTCTTTCTTTGAACTCAGTGCCAGATGGGGGTGGGTCGTCAACGCCACGCCCCGGCCGCTTTACCTTCTGGAAGGAGACACAGTACTCATTGTACAGCAGGCTTAGTGGGTCCCTGTCCAGTCTGAATGGGTGCGGAAAATGTCGCCCCCACCGGGACTCGATCCCCGGACCGTCCAAGTCGCAGCAGGTCGGTAAACCAACTACGCTATCCGGGCCAACAGGTTACCAGATAGAAGACGGGAAGCAAGTCATTCTGGAAGGGGTGTTGGGAACCACGCCACGGATTTTGTTACACTAAATTCGTTGTTAGCGTAATTCTCGTGTGTTAGTGGCTTTCCCAATATACTGCCGCAAGCAGGATCCAATAATTGTGCACTGTTTCGTGAACAGGCCACAATGCCCTGACGTCACGTTGCCTGAACTGAACAGGCCACAATGCCGTGACGTCATGTTGCCTGAACTGAACAGGCCACAATGCCGTGACGTCACGTTGCCTGAACTGAACAGGCCACAATGCCGTGACGTCACGTTGCCTGAACTGAACAGGCCACAATGCCGTGACGTCACGTTGCCTGAACTGAACAGGCCACAATGCCGCGACGTCACGTTGCCTGAACTGCATAGGCCACAAAACAAAAGTAATCTGCAATACAGGGTTCAGTTGAACCCGCGTTTCTTCTTGAATCCAAAGGCACGCACAGGAACACTGTGCAGTATCACCAGCAGTGCAACAATTCTTCCTTGCCTACAAAGAAGTTAATACAGCTGGGTAGGGTTACAGAGGTCACCGTTACTGTGAGAGTCTGACAGATGGTGGTAATCACCAGACGGCTTCAGTATGCACATGCTGTCACCTTCAGTATGTACATACTGTCACCTTCAAGACGCTTCCCACTCAGTTTTCAACGAAACTTCCCTCTAATGAAATAAAGGCCACATACACACGCAAAAATCTTTAAAAAACGGACTTTGAACATCTTTATACTTCAGTGTTGACATCATTCGACATATATATATACATACATACACACACACACATATATACACTGAGCCCTTGTTTAGGCCCCACGTGTTTTGCACGTTTTTGCTTTAACGTCTTTTGCCAATACACACCACATTTTAATTTAGTCCTCTTTATTTCCGGTTCAACGCCCTTTGGCTCACTGCGCCCTCTTGCGCTAAACCCCACCTATGTCATTATTTCTTACAAGAATATAATTTTTGATTTACGCCTTTTTGATTCACGCCCATGTTTTCAGTAACACAGCTAGGGCGTAAAACAAGGGTTTGGTGTTTACATACCTGCGTGCATGGCACAAAAGATATCTTTTTCTCTCGAATATTCCATCTGGGGCCCGGGCCCACCACAAGTCCTATTCAACAGGTAAAGCAAATTCCTTCCCCGGAGTTAAAAACACCGGAACGTGTGGCCGTCCACTCACCTCCACGTAGTGTCGAGTTTAAGAATGAGTGGAGCTATATTTCTACTCCCCCGCACGCCTTCATGGCGTGCGTTAGGAACAAATTTCCCTTTTCCTTAGCCACATACCAGGTACGTAAAGATATAAATATGCTGTTTAACGTGAGGCGGCCTGCAAATTCCGGTACAGTCAACTGACCGGCCTTCATAACTCGCTCAGAGCCTGCACGCAGTGCAGTGACTGTACTCACCGCCGAGGGGTTTGTAACTTACTGACACCCTGCAATAAGGAGAGAAAGTCTGAAAGTGCGGTCTTGCTTCTGCACGAGTAGGCACAGCATGCAAATCTGTATAATTTAAACCTTTAAAGACGAAACGTGTGTCTTTTATATAACGACTCAGTCCGTACCGCGCAGTAAACACTCTTATTCTTGGTTATAAAAAACAGTCTTGTAATGATGTATAAGGCAAAAGTTGCTGTTTGCTCTGAGACCCATACAAAACACATAAACCCAATATGAGCGTCATGTAGGATTTTTTAATTTTAAAGCTGGTGATGAGTAAAGTTACCGCTAGGCTTTAAAAGGTTACGAACAACACAGAAGAATAACTGTATTAACATGAACAGATATTTGTGTTAAAGGACCTGAATATTAACCTTTTAAAGCCTAGCGGTAACTTTACGTACCACCAGGTTTAACATTAAAAAATTCTACGTGGTGCCCACATTGCGTTTATGTGTTTTGTACGGATCTCAGAACAAACAGCAACTTTTGCCTTATAAAACATTAAGAGACTGGTTTTTATAACCGAAGTGGAGAGTGTTTACAGCGCGGTACGCACTGAGTCCTTATATAAAACAGACACGCTTCGTCTTTAAAGGGTTAAGGGCCACAGAAGACCTACTGGTAATTGCCGTACACATAATGGCGAACTTGTTACCAATGACCACATCACGGTCTGATGTAATTTTGTCAGTAAGTCTGCGGAGACAAATCGTAAAGATATGTCAAACAGCGACAGAAAAATGCCGACTCAACACAGCCGAGTCGGTTCCTGGAAATAAGAACTACGCCATTTTGTAACTGACCTCACAATCACAGCTACACGCCTACTGTTAGTCAAAATCGCCCAGATATTGTGGCAGATGAAGGCAGCAACTACCACCGCCCGCGTCAGCGTAACAGTCAAAATGATCAGCACCAAGAATAGGACAGACTCGAAATTCGCAAGCGTTTTAAACACAAAACATTACGCGTATTTGTTATAATGCAGGAACATGTAGTTCTAAATCAGTCTCTTTTAGTTCTAAATTCCTGTTTCTGTTAGCATGGCTTAACCATTTTATTTTTGTACATAACTTGTTCAGAAGCGTGGACTGTCGGACACAGAGTGCGTTGTGCTGAATTTCAAAACGTCTTCTCACTGCTGCATCAAAAAAGTGGCAGAAGTGGGCACACGTGCACAGGAAGTATTGGATATCCATACACTGACGCCTTAAAGCCCAGTGGTTACTGTACGTACCGCCAGGTTTAGCACTCAGCAATTCTACGTTCTGCCCACACAGTGTATTTATGTGTTTTGTGTGGATCTCAGAACAAACAGCGATTATTTCCCTATACAGCGTTAACTGACTGGTTTTTGTAACAGAGACGGAGTGTTTACTGCGCGGTACGGACTGAGTCCTTATATATAATTAGCCCAGTTGTTACTTTATGTACCGCCAGGTTTAACATTCAAAAATTCTACGTTCTGCCCACACAGTGTATTTATGTGTTTTGTTTGGATCTCAGAACAAACAGCGATTATTTCCCTATACATCATTAACTGACTGGTTTTTGTAACCGAGACGGAGTGTTTACTGCGCGGTACGCACTGGAACTGTAGATACAATTAAGGTTAATGTTAGTCTTTAATTAAGGCGAGTTGTCAGCTTCACGTTGCGACCGCTTTAAGTCAGAACAGAATCGACTCTGTCCATTTAACAGGAAGCCCGGTGAACAGCAGGGCGGATCTGGGGACTGTGCCATACAGCAAAGTCCCTGTTACATCTGTGAATCCTATCCCAGTCATCCATCCCAAAGACACCTACTTACTAGGCTAAAAGCTCGTAAAATGTGTGTGTTGAAAGACGTTATGGATTGCAACGTGATCAAAGTGTGTAAAGAAATGAATGAGGACAAAGAGCTCGATAAAAGCGACACGTGTTCCAAATCAAAACATCCAGAATTACAGCAACAAAGAGCGTGTCAGTGTGTCCTGTTGCAGACAGAGGTCGTCTGTGTGCTTGTTTGCTTTTACTGTTCATGTTTAGGGGGTTTACACGTGATTAACGTATCCGGAAAGCATGACTTCAAAACCATTCTATGTCCTTACAATAGCCAAATCTGCATTATTTGGCTCACAGGAACGGAATGCCTACAGTGACACAGGTTGGGTGGTTTTACGCCGTGATTTGCCTATTTCTGTCTAATTAAAATCAAACGTCATGAAACTGAGAACTGGGAGTACATAAAACAAAATCATTTTCTCTTCTCTAATTAACCCTTTAAAGACGAAGCGTATTTGTTTTATATAAGTACTGAGTGCGTACCGCGCTGTAAACACTCTCCACTTCGGTTATAAAAACCAGTCTCTTAATGTTTTATAAGGCAAAAGTTGCTGTTTGTTCTGAGATCCGTACAAAACACATAAACGCAATGTGGGCACCACGTAGAATTTTTTAATGTTAAACCTGGCGGTACGTAAAGTTACCGCTAGGCTTTAAAAGGTTGAAATCAAACGTCATGAAATTGAGAAAGTAGTTCGTTTGCGGAGGAACCTAACGCGCATCACTGCCATACTACGGAGTTTTCAGTTCCTACCACAACTCTACGACACTTAACTCGACAATTCAGAACCTAAACAAATGACAAAGCGTCGTAAACCAACAGCGCAACCAACCTCCAGGCATCACATTTCTCTTGACAACTAAATTCACCCAACTAATGGACAAATACCCTACCAAAGATCTGCACTCTTCTGGGATATTACGCAGCGTCGGATGGCAATTGTTTACCGACGTTTCGGGACAATGTATCGGTCCCATGTTCAAGGGTCAAAAAGTTCAAGAAGAAAAAAATATGGGATCGATACGTTGCTCCGAAACGTCGGTAAACAACTACCACACGACGCTGCGTAATACCCCAGAAGAGCACAGATTTCAACATCGCGATGGAAACTTGAAATCGCGGTAAATACCCTGCCTTTTAATGTACCCCAATGTTCATTACCAAGAGCACAACAGCCCGACATTGATCCCTAAGCTGTGGCATATAGAAATCCGTATACACTCTTACATCCAATTTCTTTAAGATCCGCTTTAATATTATCCTCTCGCTTAGACCTAGGTCTCGCAAGCAGCCTTTGTGCACCACATTTCCAACTAAACATGTCTGGCCTCTCCAGTATCTACTGCACGTCCCACCTATTCATCCCACCTCATGACGACACCCTAATAATCAAATCGAATTAAATGAAGCGTGCGTTTTTTTAAATTAATTCGCGCCCGTTCAAAACAGGGTCCCCAAAAAACAAACCAAAGCTTACTAAGTAATCAGAGTATATTTTTCTTTACCCTTCTGCTGGTGTTACAGATGTAACGGCAGGCTCATTGTTACAATGGCCATGAAGAACGCGAAACTCTCGCCGTTATTCTGAGCATTTGGCAGCTGAAGTATCACACTTGACCATCTTTGTTCTGTGGCCAAGTATCAATCAATATCTAAGAGAACAGAACAAAGCGCGCTGCGACACGTTCCGAAGTCCCAGAGCGATTCCCAATATTGACACTGCAGGTACATAAGCACCTGACTGGATGTTAATTGCTCTTCCAGTGCGCGGGCAGGCAGGCAGGCAGGGGACTTAACAACTGTGAACACTTGCGTAAGGAAGTCTCAGCCCGTGTTCATCAGCGAAGTCAGACATCCAACTGCAAGCTGCCAGGTCTGCGACCGCAACACTCACTGCGAGTGTAACTAACTCACTGTTTCCTCTTTTACCTTCCCTTTGTGTCTTCTTTCTTCCTTGTTTATTCCTTGGTTTCCTTCCGTCTCTTTTGCACTCCTTTCCTTTCCCATTTTTTTATCGTTTTGTGCAGCTTTTTTATTTAATCCCTTCCTTATATTCACCTCTCTTACCCCTTTCATCATTCACCGTATCTGTTCACCTACCTAACTTTTCTACTTATCACTTTGCTCTTCCTTTTTCTGTCTCCCATGCCTATCACATACCTCTGAGCGACAAATACAGCAGAACTCGGTTATAACGTCACGAAACGGACCGAATATTTTGTATCGTTATAAACGAGTACTGTTATAACCGAGGAGTATAATGTTATGGTTAACAGTCACGAATTAATTGGTACCGCAGAACACCTGACGCTAGAGACGAGGTGTCGCTTAAACCGATGTCGTTATAACCGGGTTCGACTGCATATGTGGCCACCCCTGCTGTGTTGTATCTAACGACATCGGTTTATACGACACCTCGTCTACAGCATCAGATATTCTGTGGTACCAATTAATTCCTCACTGTTAACCACAACCTTATGCTCATCGGTTATAACAACACTCGTTTATAACGACACAAAGTATTCGGTCCCTTTTATGACGTTATAACCGGCTTGGACTGTACAGGTGGCCACCCCTGGTGTGCTGTAGCTGCCGAATGACAGGGCTAATACAATGCATATGTGCGTGTCTCAGTGCTGTTGTGTTATTGAGTGCATACAGCAATTAGTTAGCCATTCCGTGCGCGCTGTTGTACTCGACGCCGAACTACATGTGAACTGCCGCACACACGCGTTCTTTCTATCAGTCAAACAAGATATATCTCACTGACACGTACACCGCACACTTACACCGTCTTGTCTTGGTCTAAAAGCACAAAACTTCGACATCTTCTATTGTTTCCGTCTTCAGGTGAAAGAAGTAAAGCGATTTTAAGCACATCTGTAACCACCGTCTTGTCTTGGTTTAAAAACACAAAACTTCGACATCATCTTTTGTTTCCATCTTCAGGTGAAAAAAATAAAGCGATTTTAAACCGATATGTAACCACGGGCAAGCTCCTTCCAATGGACCCAGCTGAGTACGTTTGTCATTATCACCTGACGATGGAAGCAGAGATAGCTCCCGAAACGTTAAGATATGCGACCAAGGCAAGACGACACAGTCTGCCCAATATGCATGTCACTTCAACGACATACCTTGAACACAAAGTTAATATACACCCTATGCTGGCTATACGATACTTTACTTACTTAACCTTTTAAAGCCTAGCGGTAACTTTACGTACCACCAGGTTTAACATTAAAAAATTCTACGTGGTGCCCACATTGCGTTTATGTGTTTTGTACGGATCTCAGAACAAACAGCAACTTTTGCCTTATAAAACATTAAGAGACTGGTTTTTATAACCGAAGTGGAGAGTGTTTACAGCGCGGTACGCACTGAGTCCTTATATAAAACAGACACGCTTCGCCTTTAAAGGGTTAATGGTGCAGCTCAGACGGTACGTAGTGATCAGGCCACGATCCTGAAGACGGAAGAACAGTGGTTTGATTCCAGGCAGAGGCAAAGGTTTCAACTCCTGCCACTACTTCCAGACCGGCTCTGCAGCCTACTGCCGGCGGCTCTATCGATGCCAGCAGGGCAGCAGGAACGTGGTCACTCACCTGCAACTAGTGAAGAAGGTAAGAATGATTGGAGCCATACCTCCACTTGCGCATATGCCTGCCTTTACGGTGTGCACAGGAATGACTCTGCGTCTACACTTACTTCCTTATGGAAAAGCACGCTTACTGGTTGACTGTAGCTCTGTACGTGAGTGTACCTTTCACTCTTGAACCCGCTGACCGATAATCACAAAATTTAATACAAACTTTATTCCTCAAATAAAAACCTTCCAGTGTACTTTCCTACAATAAACAAAAGGAACGTGGCGCACCCAAAGTGCTGAGATGCAACTGACACTAGCGTCACTCTACTGAAGGTCCCTTAATGGCCGTAACGTATTCTGACAATGCATACAGTTTTGGTTCAGGCAATTATAGTGAACAATGTAAAAATAACACGACAGGGGCGCCAATATTCTCGTTGGTGTACAGACTGGTAAGCCGATCCCAGTGGCCGCGCGGTCTAAAGGCGTGGGTCTGCGGCCGAGCGCTTGCTGGGATCGTGGGTTCGAATTTGCCGATCCCAGTGGCCGCGCGGTCTAAAGGCGTGGGTCTGCGGCCGAGCGCTTGCTGGGATCGTGGATTCGAATCCCGCCGCGGGCATGGATGTCTGTCTCTTGTGAGTGTTTGTGTTGTCAGGTAGAGGTCTCTGCGACTGGCCGATCCCTCGTCCAGAGGAGTCCTACCGAGTGTGGTGTGTGTCTGAATGTGATCGTGAAGCCTCAATAATGAGGAAGCCCTGCCCCACTGGGGGCTGTCGCGCCAGGGGGAAAACATACAGTTTGATACGGTTCAAGTCTTCCTGAAATAAACAACCTTCCTTGACTGTTGTCTCTTTTACGCTCCATTTTCTTTTATCGCCATATTCTTCTTTCTGTTCCTGACACACACACACACACACACACACACACACACACACACACACCTCCACACACACACACACACACACACACCTGTGAGCACATGGAACCAATAAAACGTACAAAACTTTCCGTCATTAAAAATACGCACCGGAAACGAATAAGGACAGTACAGAGGGTCTACCAAACAAGAGACACACATGCATAAGAGAAGTAACTGGTCTGGGAGATGACCGACCGACCGACCGACCGACCGACCGACCGACCGACCGACCGACNGTCTGGGAGATGACCGACCGACCGACCGACCGACCGACCGACCGACCGACCGACCGACCGACCGACCGACCGACCGACCGACCAGACCAGACCAGACCAGACCAGACCAGACCAGACCAGACCAACCAACCAACCAACCAACCAACCAACCAACCAACCAACCAACCAACCAACCAACCAACCAACCCATTCTCTACAGCACAGTTCTTCTCACCAAGGTAACACTAATCTAAAGACATTCCCCAAATTTTATAAAACCCGAAGGTTCATTTCCGCATTCACAACAGCCTGTCACCTGCTCCTATTCTAACGCAGATAAATCCATTCTGCACTCTCACATCCTACTTCTTGAAGATTAATTTTAATATTATACTCCCACCTACGTCCAGGCCTTGCCGGGCTCCAGCCTTCAGGTCTCCCTGTCAAAACCCGGTAAGTATTTCTCTTCTCCCCCATACATGCCACACGCTCTACCCATCTCATTCTTCTCCATTTCATCACCCAAATAATATTTGGTGAGATGTATAATTCCTGAAGCTCTTCATTATGTAGTCTTCTCCAGTCTCTTGTTACTTCCTCCCTGTAGCCCCAAATATCTCCCCCAGCACCCCATTCTCAAACACCCCCAACATGTGTTCTTCTCTCAGTATATGACAGACCAAGTTACAAACCCATACGAAAAAACAGGCGTACATGACGGAAGAAAACAATTCCACGCAAGTCACCAGAACACAAATACCATTAACACTGTATTGAGACCCGGTTGTACGCAAAGCGCCGCACTCGCAGACTGTGTGACCTGCTTCCTTTCTTTCATCAGACTAAGGTCACGCGGTGCAACACAAGTACAGAGTGCGACACAGGCACCGCAAACAGTCGGGGACAGAGCAGGATTAAAATTCGGGATGCAGTAAGGAAGTTATCCAGAGCCATAGAGCGTTTTATTGTCCTGCGCCAAGAGACACCCCAGATGCACGTTAACAGCCCAAACATTGCTGTGTAATTTGTACACGGTGCAACACCTCAGGGGATCAACCCAACTCTGGCTGTTAGCAAACATTTACAACACTTGACACTCTTCACTGACCCACACAGAAACTAAATTTGGCAGGACTGTTGTTACAGTCACAGTTAAGCACGCCACGTACTTAATCAAGCATTATGTCATGAAAAAGAATGGCGGAGCCGAGGCATAACTCCACGAGTTCTTAATCTTGGCATAAAATGTAGGCAAGTGCTTAGCTTCACACTCCAGTTGTTCAATACATGTGGACAGGACGTTGGTACCCAGAGGATGGGAAGTTGTGTGGCCGTCGAAACAGTCTGTACGCTATGGTGAATAAACAAGACACAAGCCGTACATGTATAATGTGACATAGGCGCGTTCGCGGAACTACTGTTGTCATAGAAAAGCAGTAAGTATTACACATTCTGAGTGTGTGTCTGTAGCCTTAGTTATCCAGCATGCAAAGCGCATGCGCCATATTATATTGCCATCTGTGGCCTGTCCGGCTGTACCGTATTTTTCCACATTATCTCATAAACGGCCCGATTTTCGGGACCAGGTTATGTACCATAAAATTTGTGTTTTGACTTTCTCTAGAACTTTTGTCTTAAACGTTTCTCACTCTAAGAAGGTTATTCTTGTCAGATTTTAATGAAACTTTAGCTTTCTCGACAGATTTTTGACAAATATTCAAACATCAAATTTCACGAAAATCCGTCCAGTGGGACCCGAGTTGTTACACGCGGGCAGACACAACACGGCTTACAGTCGCATTTCGCAGTGTTGCCATCGCGCCTAACATGGCTACCCTGATGTGAATCGAACCTGCATTGCCCGATCGTCAAACCCACACTTAAGTCACTATTGCGACTGAGCTATCCGGATACGGAAGCCCGTATAGCTCAGTCAGTATAGTGGCTAGGCTCTGACTGAGGAAACGTCGTTCGGTTCCCAGGAAGAGAAAGAAAATTTCCTCTTTTCCAAAAGGTCCAGACCCGCCACGGGGCCCGCCCACCCACCCTCAAATTAAGTACCGGAATTCCTTCCCGAGAACAAAGCGACCCGGAGGGTGAAACACACTACTCACGCCATCCCATGCCCAGGTTAAGAATAAATGGAGCTATACCTCCAATCCGACGTATGCCTTTACGGCGTGCATAGTGACGTGACTTCTACGGTTTATCCACGAAGCCAGCCACGCTTCGATATGTGTGCATGACAGGGTGCATACCGAGCACGGCGACATCACCTGCGGTACAATGAACAAACACCGCCTAGCTTCAGAACTGTAAGTGTCCGTACTTCTGTCGCCTAACATCTACGTACCCATTCAACGACAAACCCTCTACCCATTTCCGTCTTTATACAGTTGTTCAGTGACGCACTTATTTCACTACCTAAGGCATATTTATTTATTTATCAATACATATAGCTTTATTTACCTACTCACTGATTCACTTTACCCAGTCAATCACCTGTCCGTCTGCCCATATCCGCATACTTACATATTGTGTCCCTGTCTTGGTTATTTGTGTACCTACGCATTACATATAATTTTCATAAATATTTACACGATTAATTGCAGACAACTACTCACGCTGCAGTCCTTTCAGTTACATAAGCACATACTTACAACATACAGCACACTTACAACAATGCACGTGTCTAGCTATTCATTAGCATTCTTATCACATCCTTTCAGTTCTACTTGAACTCTTCCCTCCCCATTACGCGTGCATTTATTCCTTGCTCTATTCGAGGGACCGCTCGCAGTGGCCGCGCGGTCTAAGGCGTAGGTCTGCGGCCGAGCGCTTGCTGGGATCGTGGGTTCGAATCCCACCGGGGGCATGGATGTTTGTGTTGTGAATGTGTGTTGTCAGGTAGGGGTCTCTGCGACGGGCCGATCCCTCGTCCAGAGGAGTCCTACCGACTGTGGTGTGTGTCTGAGTGTGATCAAGTGAAAATAAACAACCTCGACACCTACTGTGAACAGGTAGAAGAGGGAAGGACTGCGAAACGGGCTCTATTCGGGGATCCATGCATTCAATATTTACGCATTATTAAACAACTTACTGACTTATTACAGTTTAAATTGCGTTTTATATAACGTACTTATTTTTATACCTTAATTTACTTTCACGGTTAATTTACTTTCGCCCCTTCGTTTCTTTTCTCTCCGCTTTCTTCTGCCTCCTTTCCTCCCGTTTCTTTGCACCACCCCCCAAGGTACACTTGCCATTAACACACAGCTCCCTGCTCCAGCGCCTCATGGTCAGCAGTCATGTTATGAATACGAAATACTGTCAATACTAAGAACACCACCCCCACGCTCACGCACTCAGTTCGAATCTAGTTCATCTACTACGCTATTGGAATTATCTGACCATTTCCTAATGATACGTTTCCGACTACTCCCTCCCTATTACTTCCCTTCACTGTACATATTCATCCACTTATAACGATCGTCAATAAACTAACTTGCACTTGGTACATCGTCCGTAACCAAGCTACGAACAAGCAGACGAAACATGGCGACCGATGGGATGACAACGTTCAGAGAAGTAGCATGGATGTTGCACACAGACAGGCTCCACTGAATCCACAAGCGATCGCCCAGTGAGTGTGACAGGGGCAGAGCTCACAACCGAACTGCAGGGTAACACGATGGCGATAGATGGTCTGGGCATGTGGCACATGCCGAGGACGAGACAAAAAATACATACACAGTTTTGGTGAGGAAAGTTGAACGAAACAGACAATTCAAAAGACCTCGGAGTAAATGGGAGTATAATATTCAAAAGTGGAACTGAAGCGCGTGGACTGGTGTAATTTCGCTCGGAACAGGGACAAGTGGCGGGCTGTTGTGAACACGGTAATGAACTTCTGGGTTCCATAAAATTCCCTGTATTTCTTGAGTAGCTGAGGAACTGCTGACATGTCAAGACAAACTCTGCTGAGGAACTGCTGACATGTCAAGACAAACTCTGCTGAGGAACTACTGACATGTCAAGACAAACTCTGCTCCATAGAGTCAGCCAATCATTTAGTTAGTGAGACAAATAGTGGACAAATTGGCACCGGAACAGGTTTTTCTCCGAATACTTCCGTTTCCCCTGTCAGTATGCTCCATACACATCTTCATGCATTCTGCTCTTACCAGAAGGACAAACGGGCAGAGCCTGGGAACCTTCCAAAAAGCAATGCCCTTTCGAAAATCCGGGAGCATTGGATAGAAAAGAACTTTCAACTACACTTGAAATATTTCAACAAATTTCAATGTAGTGTGGCAAGGAAAGTTCACTTCTCATAGGTGGCGCCCGTTTAAAGCCCACAAGACGAGACAAAAGTCACATGATTCTTCTAACAATCAGGCAGGTAACAACAGAGACCATAATTACCCCAACACCCACGTTACAGTCTCCTTCAAATTAGCTCAACCTTACCTTACGGTGATGCTACCATGCCTACAGTTTTAACGGCATCTGAACATGCTCATGACCCTGAGTTAGCCAGTGCACATTAGTGACAGGTGCCGTCACCCCAGCGCGTGGGAATTCTTGTATTTTATTATAAAAAAAAATTTCCAGGAGCTCAAAATGTTCGCAAACGTCTTCACAATTCTATCCGTCGCATTCATATGTACGACCAGGGACACGCAACAGCGCTGTTGGAAGGATACAGCTCTGGGCGTATCTATAGACTGAGGCGAGGGGACACAGGGAAACATCTCATAACGCATCTACAATACTTTGCGACAATCACAACAACAAATAGCACAGTTTGATACACTACCTAAAATAACACTGCGCATACTACGTCAGTCTCCTAGCTAAAATCGCAACAAGAAGGCAATGAACGAACGTAGGAGGACCTATGTCAATACCTATGTACAGGTACATGCGTATATATATATGTACATATGTGTGTGTATACAGGGGCTATGCAAGGTTAAGTTAGCAGATGTCGAGTTTAATTCTAGACCGCTTACTGTTAGGAACAAAGTCACAAGCCGCAGTAAATGTAAACATTGCACAAAACAACATGAATCCAACAGAAAACAACAGTAACTGGGATGTGTCTTTCCCCCTGGCGCAACAGCCCCCAGTGGGGCAGGGCCTCCTCAGTATCGAGGCTTCACGGTCACACTCAGACACACAACACTCGGTACGACTCCTCTGGACGAGTGATCAGCCCGATGCAGAGACCTCTACCTGGCAACACACAATAATCACAAGAGACAGACATCCATGCCCCCGGTGGAATTCGAACCCGCAATCCCAGCAAGCGCTCGGCCGCAGACCCACGCCTTAGATCGCGCGGCCACCGGGACCGGCTCGGACTGAGTTAGCAAACCCAAATATAATAATTTCTTATTTTCATAATTTTGTTTGGGTTTTAAAAGCCAAAGTGAATTCTTGCACGTGTATTTTACATAATAGTGATCTGACGACTGCCAGTTGTAAAGGCCGAAACGTGTCGCCAGCTGTGTAATATACAGCAACAGACGTGTTTACGGTCATTAACACTACTTATTTCCGCCGGACAGCAGGTAGTGTTTTGTATTTCCTTTTGTTATCGGCGAGCAAGAGCATTAAAACACTCAGAACTACAGCTGCACCTGCTGCTTTGTATGCCTCTAATGTTATCGGAAGAACACGGGTTGACGGTATTCGAAAATATATTTTCGGTAAAGCAGAGAAGGAAAAACGCGAACGAAGAAAACTGCATAAGGAGGAATGTCATGACGTGTACGTCTCACTGAATATCATGAGGTCGATCAAATCAAGGACAACGAGATGGGCAGAGCATGTGGCACGTATGGGAGCGAAGTGAAAAGCGTTGAGACCTTTGATTTAGTAAACCTGCGGAAAAGAAACCAACTACAAGACCAAGGTCTAGATGTATCTTACAGAAAGAGGCCGGCACGCCGTGGATTGGATTCACGCGGTGCGGGGAAGAGACAAAAGGCAGGTTGCTACGAACATGGTAAGCAACCATTAGCTTCCAAAAATGATGGCAATTCCATAGCTATTCGAGGGAACACCTGCTTCACAAAAAGGGTTGTGCTCGCATGATGTTAGCAGAGCTACCCCAGAATGTATCTAACATCTTACGTGGTGACGAAAATACAGTTTGCCGCTCAAACGCTGTGCTTTTGTAGCCAGCATGAGGCTACGGGACACTCCCGATACACGTGTCAGTTTAACAACACTGGTGCTGGCGTCATGCGAGTTCTGCACGACTATATGCAGACGGGAGAATGAGTGTCAGTCCGAAACTCGATAATTACGCTGAATTTTCATGTTACTCATCTCCGTGCATGTGGTCAATATAGTATAATAGACTGTGCAGAGTTTACAATGTGACTCCTAAACATAACTCCATGGAGCAGACGCCTTCTTGAGAAGCTAACAGTTTCTCAGCTAGTCAAGAAATTCCCCGTATTTTATGGAACCCGGAGGTTCATTACAGCATTCACAACAGCCCTCCACCTGTCCCTATCCTGAGCCAGCTCAATCCAGTCCATGTCCCATCCCACGGCTTGAAGATCCATTTTAATATTATCCTCCCATCTATGCCTGGGTCTCCCACGTGGTCGCCTTCCCTTAGGTCTCCCCATCAAAATCCTGTATGCGGCTCTCTTTTCCCCCATACGTGCTATATGCCCCGCCCATCTCATTCTTCCGGAGACTCCTAAACATATCAACATAAAAGTAAATGGCAAAAACAAACAAATTCAGAACACACTGCAGGCAGAAATCAAATGCAGGATCACTCAAGAACTAAAATTTCTATGTACGAAAAAACAAGAGGCTAAACGAACAATTGCATCGCCTGCATCTCACGTGTGCTGCGGATTGGCAAGACAGAAGAATTTTTAACATCCAGGATTTTAATAAAGCTTTACAATTTTATAATTCACATTTTAATGCACACTGTCTTACGCAATTTTATGTAACCCCCCCCCCCCTCTTGATAATGGTAAAGTTGTTGCCGAAACATGTCGGGGCGGAAATGAACTACAGATTACGGCTAAATAAATAAACAATAATACTGCGCATAAGTGGGTTCTGTTTTACTAAATTACGCTGACGTAACATTACAAAATAATTCAAGTATAAAGAAATAAAGTTACGGATGAAGCAGGGGGTTCGGGTGAAAGGGGAGTTGGGGGGGGGATAGAGAGAAAGCGAGAGAGAGCGACAGTGAAATATAGCTTGCGTGACACTGAATGGGGGCGGAGACCCTCGGACAGCTGCCTGCGACAGTGCAGTCAGCCTTTGGTGCAAACCCCTTCCACTGTTCGATGTCATGCCTTTCACAGAACATAAAGCACCGTACATAAAACGGAGGTGTTATAAATATGTCCAGTGCAAAAAAATAACCCCCTGAAAACCTTTCAGAAAATACACACTGGTCTGTCAGTTTTTCCAGTGCTCTAAAATGAAATTCATTAACTGTTTAAAAAATTGTCACCCCACAAGCAGCTCTTCACAGGTTCAAGGACAAATGATCAGCCAATATTAATTGCACTGTAACGTTTAATTACTCTATAAATTTCCCTCTCTGTCCTCATGGTTCAAGAGTTGTCTTGAATTGCACAATTCATAAAGAGCAGAAGCATATTTTAACCTGTTAAACAACAAGTGAGAGTACACCCAGTTACCAATGTTCAGAAATGTTAAAGAGAGAAATTCTAAGCAACGAGGTAAAGACAAAAACATTTATAATGTTAACACGAACAGAAACAATACCAACATTTGGAACAGTATTATAATAAATCGATATATCAATCCCAGTAAACTGAGACAGCTTACTTTGTACTGACAACATTTTACATTTTTATATTTTAATAGCTTTGCCTAATTATGACCGTATACGTCGAAACATGTCGTTAGATTTAATGTACACAGAATTTATTTAATAATAAAGGCTGTGTGATATCTTGCACAAGGACTACTTGTTTATATTTTAGCGCTAAAGCTGTACTGTTGTTACCGTTACTGTAACAATGAGTTATGGCACATAACTTCACGCTATCACGTTCCGCTATCTGAATGGAACGGTTATCAGGATTTGTAATTACATTTTGGTGCCACAATAAAAGTATGCTTACTGAACAGATCGACCTCGTTCAGTAGAAACAAAATATTATTTATGGAGCTGGATCTATCCAATTAGCGATTGGGTGTCAATCAATTAACTGCTTGATTAACGAACAATTGCCAATTTAAATCAGCTATACCACAAACCGCCACCTCCAAACCCGATAAAATATTCTCACACACCGCGACATCAGCGCCACTACGGGCAGTGTCCGAACGTCGAGCCGTACACAGTATTGTCACGGTTTATTACTTGACTATTTAACAGTGGTTTACCAGCTACATGAGTAATGTCTTGTTAAACGTATGGACGATTGTGTGTGTAGCGAATTTAGTATGATGTGTCAGTGTAGCCTATTTTAAGTTACAACCCCACAACTGAATTGGCTAAATATCTCAATTAGTATAGCGACCAGGCTATAAATTAAATGACAGACGAATCTGGGTTTGATTCCCGGCAAAGGCAGACATTATAATACTCCAGAGAGTCTCGACAGACTCTACGGTTCATACTTGGTATTTGCTATTACAATTTGTCACACAATCCAATTTTGTTTAAACTCGTACAACAATAGCAAAAAATTTACACTGACGATATACAGGATGATTCAGGAGGAAAGTTCAATATTTTGCGAGGTTATAGTATCGGTCATACAGAGAAAAAGTTCAAACGAACTTGTGTCTACTGTGAGTGGTTACCGAGACAGAGCTGTTTGAATCTACAAACACAAAAACATTGTGAATGGTAATAGAGATGAACTGCATACTGTTAATTTGTTTTAATTTGAATTTAATGTTTAAATGACAAATTTGTTACACAGAAACGACAGATTTGTTACAGTGCACAATAAATGTTCGAAAATCCCACCGCCAACCTCAGCGCACTTTGCAGCTCGCGTGCGAAGATCGCGTGGTGTCCGTCTGAGTTGATCTTCACGTTTCTTTATGCGGACAGCAACATCCAAAATGCGAGCGAGCAATTCGTCTCGTGTATCCGCCTTTCTTTTGTAAACTTCACTCTTCATCCGACCCCACAAACCAGAATCTGACGGAGTCAGGTCTGTAGATCCAAACAGCTACATCTCGGTAGCCATTCAGAATTAGATACAGGTTCGTATGAGCTTTCTTTCCTCACAATGACCGATACAATCACATCCTAAGATATTGACCTCTCCTCCTGAATCACCCTGTATATTCCTTAGAGTAACGTTAGAACACTCACTCCCATATAATGCCGAAATTAAGACTTGGCGCAGGAAGTTCTATACCCACC
Source organism: Coptotermes formosanus (assembly GCA_013340265.1). Taxonomy (NCBI): domain Eukaryota; kingdom Metazoa; phylum Arthropoda; class Insecta; order Blattodea; family Rhinotermitidae; genus Coptotermes; species Coptotermes formosanus. The sequence goes on along the minus strand of BLKM01000576.1, from coordinate 221,990 downwards.
CACACACCCACCCACACACACACACACACCCACACACACACCACACACACACCCACACCCACACACACACACACCCACACACACACCACACACACACCCACACACAC
>BLKM01000576.1:130649-217121 GCA_013340265.1 Coptotermes formosanus | reverse complement strand
ACCACACACACACACACACACACAATTTATATTCCGTACTTCTGAATTGGGCACAGTGACGGCATTCTTCACCTTCTCTCCTCCTTGCTTCCGTATTTACTTCCCATCCCTTTCATTTGCAATACATGCGAAACTAGGTACATGATAATTCCGTCACTGCCATCTCTTGGACACAGTGTAACCGCATCATCGGCGCATGGCTCACACACACACACACACACACACACACACACACACACACACACACACACACACACAGAGCCAATTATCCATGACATATAAGACTCAATATCGAATAAAATGTTCTTCCAGGCCTGTATCCGGTGTGTCGCAAAATCAAGACAAATTATTGCTTCTGAAAAAATAACGCAGGCAGTTCAATAAAAGAACTTTAACCATCCCCCGAATCTCCATCAGATCCTCTCCCACAGACACACAGACGTCCTGAAGTTACGGTTATGCAAACGGCCAGGTTAATAAATAAGTTCCAGAACTGTACTGCTTAATGAAACTCAATCGAAATGAAACAAGCGCCTTATGCAGGTGTAACTCAAAAGTAGATGTTGGAGGAGCATATGGGGCCCAATAGAGCAGCCTACACGATCGGCTGTAATTAATCACGGTATAAGATACAAGTCAGGGGCTTATGCATGCGGCACTTTATACTGCTGGTTCATCTACAGTGATTACTGGCTCTACGCTATGTATAGAAATATATTTCCCAAAGAAAGTGATTCTGTCTCAAGTACCATGGAATGCAACACACAGCTCTAATCCTATAATTTATAATGGTCAATATACAAATACCAGCACTGAATACCTATCCGACAAACAATCCCAGCAGTTTTCCGTAGACGGTTACATATACAGGGTGGTCCAAGAAAGACACGCTCTTTATAACGCGTTACTAAATTTTAGGCCGAGCCTAGTGGCCGCGTGGTCTAAGGTGTAGGTCTGCGGCCGAGCGCTTGCTGGGATCGTGGGTTCGAATCCCACCGGGGGCATGGATGTTTGTCTCTTGTACAGTGTTTGTGTTGTCAGGTAGAGATCTCTGCGACGGGCCGATCCCTCGTCCAGAGGAGTCCTACCGACTGTGATGTGTGTGTCTGAGTGTGATCAAGTGAAAATAAACAACATCGACACCTACTGTGAGTAGGGAGAAGCGGGAAGGACTGCGAAACGAAAATAAATTTTAGGCAATCAAATTCGGAGTCTCTACAGCTGCACTTGCTTGGGCGATATAAGGAAATACAGCAACAGCATCGGTTACAGGAGACAATATCTGTAGAAGATTTAAAACCCGGAACCTCTTTAATACGAAGAAAGAACGCCACACCCTTGACACAAACGTTTGCTCTATGTCACTTGTAATGAATGTGTATTTAAACTAGAAGTCGGTTGAGATGGTTTTGTCGGCATCGCGATAACTCAAAGAACAAGCCGACTGTCAAGTGATATAATTAAGGTCAGCACTCACAATAGAAGCGTCAATTCGTCTCGCTGGCCGATACAATCAAACTGCCTACACAAGGGCCTTTCTCCTCCTAAGCAAATTGTAATTTCACTTATTAAGTTGGAAGACAGAAACTGTTTTACTCCGCGCAACTCTACCTTACCGACTAACAAATCCACACAGTATGTGTCACTCCCATCCAGAGCCGAGGTTAAAGGAAAAGTAGATCTGTACTTCTACTCCCCCTCCGTGCCTTCGTGGCCTGCATGGGGCGACCTTCACCTCTACGTGTCAGTCGCAGTAAACGTTTCGGGACGACACAGTATCGTAACATTAAAAAAATTCAACGTGGTGCCCACATTGCGTTTATGTGTTTTGTACGGATCTCAGAACAAACAGCAACTTTTGCCTTATAAAACATTAAGAGACTGGTTTTTATAACCGAAGTGGAGTGTTTACAGCGCGGTACGGACTGAGTCCTTGTATTAAACAGACACGCTTCGTCTTTAAAGGGTTAACAATGCAACAGACAGTCACTGACAAATATCATTAGAAATTGAAACTGCGAATGGTTACGATAGCAAAAGTCCGGTTTGTACTGCGACTGAATCCTTAAATTCGATCCATATTTGGAAAACGCATTAATATAGTCGAATATTTGCTGGAAAATGACACCGGTGGACACATAAGCTTGTTTCTACGGTGTAACGGCTTCTAACTGAACTTTCCCGACGCGGAGAAATTAACTGTTCAGAAGCGTTCTTCTGTATATATGTAAACATAACGACACTAAAGAAGTGCATAAGAAGAAAGAGGTAGATGCAAATGCATAGGTCTCCTTGTGGCATACCTATCAAGATGCAGGCCAAACAAACAGTGACCTCTGCACAGTGAGGTCACTGAATGACACAAACCCTTCACTCAGATCCATGTCAAAAGGTGTCTCTCCCTGATGTATCGCCTGAGGACGCCAACAGGCCAAGTTTCCAAAGCTGTGTTCTTTTAACAGTAGATGCTGGTCAAGAGCAGCAACGGATAATTGCACGCGTATGACAGAACTTAACGAACACACCATTAGCCAGCAGGCGTTCCCTGTTCTAGTATCCTCACAGTAAATTCACACCGTACACACCATTAGCCAGCAGGCGTTCCCTGTTCTAGTATCCTCACAGTAAACTCACACCGAACACAGCATTAGCCAGGAGACGTTCCCTGTTCTAGTATACCCACATTAACCTCACACCGAACACAGCATTAGCCAGCAGACGTTCCCTGTTCTAGTATCCTCACAGTAACCTCACACCGAACACAGCATTAGCCAGCAGACGTTCCCTGTTCTAGTATCCTCACAGTAAACTCACACCGAACACAGACTTAGCAAGCAGACGTTCCCTGTTCTAGTATCCTCACAGTAACCTCACAACTCCGAACACAGCATTAGTCAGCAGACGTTCCCTGTTCTAGCATCCTCACAGTAACCTCACAACATCGAACACAGCATTAGCCAGCAGACGTTCCCTGTTCTAGTATCCTCACAGTAACGTCACAACATCCACGGAAGCACAGAACATCATGTCTTCTTCCCAGCCGTCTGAATCACACGTGTCCTGCGATGTGCATTCCTGTTAAGCAAATCATCTTCTTACACAAATAACAATGTGCATTCCGTCTGACACATCCTGTATTTATTATTACTTTTCAAACGCTACGTGTTTCGACCAAGCCGATCACCATCAGGTGTTTGTTTATACAGAAACTTAAAACTGAAACTAAAAATGTACAATTCCGCGAGATCTCACAGACGACATCCGATATATAAAATAAAATATATAAAATTTATATTGCAATCCACATTAAATTTACTTAATAAAGGATTAAAATATAATGTACATTTTAAACATAAACATTGTATTAATACCTTATCACTGGAAAATTCTATTATAAAGTCGATTGTAATTTGTATTTTATATCGCATATCATTTTTGAGATCTCGCAAAATTTTACATTTTCACATTCATTTTTGTATAAAGAAACACCTGTTGGTGATCGGCTTCATCGAAGCATGCAATGCTTGAAAAAAATAGCAATAATAAATACATGGTGCGTCAGACGGAACACGCAGTGTTATTTGTGTAGGTGCATACACACAGCGGGATGGATAGCGTCAAATTGAATCAACTAATGTATCTACTCTCCCTTACTGCTGTTCGTGCAAACTTATAAACTGCTTAATAAACTTCAAATACAGAAAGTTTCAACCAAGACATAAAATCACAATTTTGTTTCTACCTATCAGTTGTTCTGCAGCTTAACGGCAACACAATACATATCTGACAATGCAGATATTTCTTATAATTGCCTACATGATTCTTTGCCATATTCCCCGCGTCAGCACAAACACCAAGCATGGTTTCAAAAAGTTCACAATGTTCACTATGTTTTGATAAGTGACTTTGTTACCTACTGTACGGAACAGCAACACATTTCCGTGTCCTGACAACTGAAAGGCCTGTCTGAGAAAATATTGAACAGCATATGAAAGGACCTATAGCTGCAGCATGAGGACGTTATCGATCATAGGAACACCTGCGTTGCGTCTCAGTCTTGTCAAAAGGAACGACACATAATAATTCGAGAACGTAATCAATAAAGAAGAAGAGTAAAAATTATATTAAAAGAGGACAGAGACTAAGAGAAGCAATAGCCCCCTTTTTTGCAGCCGTTCCGACACCTGAACGCAGTTTGCATGGTCTCTTCACATTACTCATTGCTCAAATAACATTACCATGAGAAATGCCTTATTTTGTTCCTAGGACAGACGCGAAGGTAAAAGCACGTGACGACAAAGGAAACAGGGAAGGGCGTCCTATAAGAGAAAAAATGAAGGGTATAGAAAAGGATTTACACAATGCTAGCAAGGGAGGTCTCTTGATTAAAAACTTGGCTTCTAATAATACAAAGTACTACCGCGCAAAAGGCATGCACACTCCCCCCCCCCCCCTCACTCTGCCTAATAACAAGCACAGTCATAATTCTCTTACAACGCCAACGTGTGGGGCTTTTCTCAGGACGTGAAAACGTCGACAGTCGATTGTCTGTTGATGAATACAGTGCCGTGGAGGAAAAGCAATCACCAGGACTTAAGACAGAATCTGTATGCAGTCACTGTGGAGAGGCTAAGCAAGGTAAATCGAGGAGACATTGTCCTAACACTTTCTGGTCTTGTTTCTGTGAAGGTAAGTGAAACTTGAAACTTAGGATTTGGGGGTATTCATAAACAGCGAAATCGCCAAAAAAAAAAACGAAAACGGAAATGATGAGGGCAAGCGGGAGGATCCGCAGAGATCTTGCGGAAGGATAAGAGAAACGGGAGGAGGAAAAGGAAGGTACCATTTCTCTGATTCTACGGTCTAAAAGTTGGCGAATACGCTCGTTAATGTGGGCGGAGGAGGGAAAATCCTGGCAAACAACACACAGACATGAAACTCCCTAGCTCACAAACAAACAAACAAACAAACAAACAAACAAACAAACAAACAAACAAACAAACAAACAAACAAACAAACAAACAAACAAACAAACAAACAAACAAAAACAAACAAACAAACCAGCCAGCCAGCTGTTGTAATATACGCACGTACACGGTTTGAACAGTGTTAAATTCCCACTTTATGCCCGTACGTTTAGTACACAAAATCGAAGTCTGTTCCAAAGGGTTAACATGAGTCCCTCTTATGTAATAAAATTCTTGTCAGCCAGTTAACTTCTCAGATGTGATAAAATTTCAATTTAACTTTCAAAAGTCATACAGTCAAGTTTAACACTTACTACTTTGCGTCCTGTCCACACAGCGTACCTCTGTTTACACGCTCCATACGATCTGCACAACGAACTGGCCACTGTATCCCTACATAAGATTCACACAGAGCCTCTCTAACGGCAGCATACCGTGTTCTCCGTGAGGTACGAGCTAAGCCTTTACACTCCTCTATAATGTGGACTGTGGCACTCAAAGGGTCAATCTAGTACAGCACGATTGTGTGGGCCGTTGTTTAAGCACGCAATATTATGACTCTTCATAAGAAGATCAATGGCTGTCTCGCACAAACAGGCTCCATAGAAATCCTCATATTCATACCACCACAACAAGCCTTCTAAGCAACATCAGAACTGACAATTACGACTCTGATAACGCCCACTGCTTTCACCTTGGCCAGTTCCTTGTCAATTAAGGTCCTACCGTTACAAAAAACTAGGTCGCCTAATTTTATACTCGAACCGTCGTTCTGACGACAAAAGGGGCAAAAAGGCCCTTAATAAAGCCCTAAATACATCGGAACCGAGAAGGTTCGGACCCACTATTTATTCATTCATTTATTCGTCTGACGACAAAACCTCCGAAACGTCGGACTGTTCTGTATTAACGCACCTGGCTAGACAGTATATATATATATATATATATATATATATATATATATATATATATATCGCATAATGCGCTTGGTGTGACGGAATCAGTCAAATCCCGCGTCGAATGTCACAGATAACAACCTACAGTAACAGGCAATTACGGATTACTATCGATAGTAATCGACAGTACTCGATGGTTACAGGATTTCGGTGTGCGGCCCGTCATGTGACGGTCACGTGACTAGTTGTTAATATGTTGCGTCTTAAGGTACAAACTGCGCAGTGTTACAGTACTATGCAAGATGTTGTATTATTGTAAACACAAGGATGCACCAATGGGTTGTTCTGAAGAGCGCTGTTTTTATGTCACAATGCATGGCTCGTCCTATTGTCTACTGTCCTCACTAACACAAGCAGACAATGCCCAATACAACAATGAAGTGTGAACAATACATATCCGATATTAGAAAGACAATCAATCAAAATTATAGTCATAGTAGGATGAAGTGGAACATTAAGGGACTAATTAGGCCCCCTCCAAAAGACGGCGTGACGGTGGAGGGAGGGGGGGGGGAAGAAAACTGACAAAAAAAGTTGACTACATTCACGTTCAACTTTTGAATAAAACAGACCGGGTGTACTTACAAACCGGACGATGAGAGGAAAATGTTGGTAACGTGTTGGTAAGTTCAGGGTGTCTCGGGTTGACACCGTGCAGTTTGGTAGGTAGTACCAACATTTCGGTGGAACTGACCGCATCCATCTTCACAGTCGTTTGTCCAGAACATGGGCGCGGCAAGTTCCCTCAAAATGTTAACATCTGCCTACCAATTACACGGCGTCACATACCACAATACTGCAATAGAAATACGTGTTACTTGTGATTCTTTGGGCTGCTGAAACCAAGAACACCTTCACGGTTAACACCTCTACGGACAAAAAGTGTGAGTTATAAAACGTGTTAGTTAAAAAGAGTGCGTTACAGTGTGGGTTAAAGTGTGAGTTACAAACAGTGTGGGTTACAAACAGCGTCGGCTACAGTGTGAGTTACAGTGTGGGTTATAAACAGTGTGGGTTACAGAGTGAGTTACAATGTGGGCTAAAAACAGTGTGAGTTACAAACCCTGAGTTACATATTATCTTGTTATTGTATTTCGAAACTGAATAATAACAACAAGCCTCTGAAGACCGAAATTGTTCTAAATTAGACACAAAAATTCAGTTCCTACTGCACAGAGAACGAAAGCTTTCCCCTCTATTAAGACTAATCCGTTGATGTTGTTTAGCGAAATAATCGGTGTTGACCGCATGAATTGTAAGAAATAAATTAACATTCTGCGAAAAATTCAAAAATGTTTCAATGTTACGGGGGGTGATGGATAAAATTACCACTGTTTTTTAACTCAGATATGGAAAACATAAACTCAGATAAGGAACACTAAATCTGAGGTAAGGAACACCTAATCTGAGGTACGGAAGACGTAATCTGAGGTACAGGACACTTAAATGCAGATATGGAATACTTGCACTCAGATACGAAATACTTAAACTCAGATACGAAATACTTAAACTCAGATACGAAAACCTGAAACTCAGATACGAAATACTTAAACTCAGATACGAAAAGCTGAAACTCAGATACGAAATACTTAAACTCAGATATGAAAACCTGAAACTCAGATACGAAATAAAACTCAGATACGAAAACCTCAAACTCAGATACGAAATACTTAAACTCAGATATGGAATACTTAAACTCGCGTACGGAATACTTAAAACTCAGGTAAGGAACACTTAAATGCAGATGCGGAACACTTGAAATCTGTACTCACATTCCTCCACATTCAGGACAGTGCAGTGCACAGGCTGCCACAGATACACATCACTCCGCCCTGGAAAAATCAAAGACATTCCGCTATTTATTACGATGTTATGACACACTTATTTATACTGTCTACTGAGATGACACGTGTCACTGTATCAGAGTGCTTGGATCACGTGCCCTGTGACACTGAACACACAACCAAGTACACTCACACTGCTACATTATCTGACACGATACACGTTCTGGTCCTGACATCGCTCAACAATATTCTATTCAGTCGCCTACTTTCATTCTATGATGAAACGTCGAATTATTTAGCGGGTCTTCCGTCTAACAGTAAGAAGGCATTTATTCTACAAAACAAAGGGCTTGGATCGTGGTTAGTGCAGAACCGGGAAACTGAGGTAACGCTGCGTTTAAGGGACTAGAGATTTTACCTCTGCCATGTGAATACACACTTTTTTAAAGAACTTCATTGTAAATGAACAAGAAAACCTGCATGAAAAATCAGCTGTACACCGCAACAATACGTGCAATAGATACGATCTTCACAAACCAACTGCCAAACTTACACTCCCATTTATTCTACGACACTTCTACTAACCTCAGATGTTTGGCAGTAAATTTTGGTGTGCTTATACCAAGCTGCAGAAGTAGAAGCTGAAGGCAATTACATTTAACAGACAGAAGGACACAGTACTGTCCCCAATGAAGTTACGCCGTATATTCTGGTAGTTGTACCGTTGTCTCGATTATGGAAGCACGAGTTTCCTCTAAAACGTACGAACATTCGAATATACCAGAATACACGGTATGACAGTAACCTGCAGATTCACTGCTTAATACACTTCAAATCTCACACTTCTTGCCTTCGATTTAAAAGATTTCATTCTCTCATTTTGTCAAATTACTACATCGAAGTACTCACAAAACTGTCTTCCCTTACATCCCCACATTACATAATGCATCACTTATCCATTCCGCTTTTTGCTTCCGAAAACAAGAAGACGCGCTACGTCAAAGGAAATAAATGAGTAAATCGATCGGATTTTTTTTAAAGAAGGGAACATTTGAACCTCTACACAAGAATACGTTCGATTTGTCTCATAAATTTTTATACAAAAAGCAGCCACAATGTATCACACAGAACGAGGGGAGGGGGAACCAATAAAAAAAGAAGAATTATTACTTCTAGCCTGAGCAGGAAATTCTGGCTGGCTCGGCGACTTGACAAGTCAAATAAGTTATTTTTCTGATGACGGATCGCAGTTTCTCGTGGCTAGGTGATCTTGATGTGGACGGGCGGAATTAAGTAACATCTCTCTGCAGTAGAATGGGAACATGCACTGCGAACACACGTGATATCCCAAAGTTCACGCCGGCGATTTGCGCTCTGCCCAGCCCGCCGCTGAGAGTGGTTACTGCGCCAAGTGAAGTGCAACAATCACTGCGCGGATTTTCACAAAAATCACCATATCTCTTCGGCACTACGTGGTATTCCCTTGTACCGAATTTCATAAAAACCTTACAAAAACAAAAACACTAATCACCAGCAAATGCACAAAGAGAGTTTTATCATCAATTGTAACACACTCCTACATGCTTTCGACCCTGCTGGGTCATCTTCAGGAAGAACTTTTTGTTATCGTTACACTAAGGTTGCACTTTACAGTTGAGTGAGAATGTGCTGTTGACTGTACTGGAGGCGTGAACTGTCCGCGGTCCAGGCCTGCAGGCCTGCAGTTAACAGCACATTCTCACTCAACTATAAAGTGCAACCTTAGTGTAACGATAACAAAAAATTCTCCCTGACGATGACCCAGCAGGGTCGAAACATGTAGGTGTGTTAAAATTGATGATAAAACTCTCTTTGTGCATTTTGTTGGTGATAAGTGTGTTTGTATAATATAGTGCACGGACATGGAACGCATTAAACTTACAAAAACAAATTTAAAACTGTCCACACAACGTGTGTATTTATTACTGCAATATATATATATGTATATATATGTATCACCATGAAACCGTACACAGAATTAGAGTTAAATACGTACAAAAATGTTCACATGAGTGCTGACATATTTTTACGCAAGACAACAACGCACCAACAGCCTGCATAGTACTTCAACATACTGCGTCCGTCACTAAGTGGTGATTTAACAATCTCAGTAACTGGATTCGTGTACTTTTAAGTGTTCACTGTGTTCCCGTGAAGATTGCGTAACACTACAACGAAACATGTCGACACTCACGTGAGAACTGGTCTACATATTCGACTTCAGAGTCGCGTACCAGCCGGCGGTAACACCTATTCTACTGATATACACACTTCTGGATTAAAGCCTGGCGAAGGGACGGACTGACGCAGGTACACGCGGTCTGCACAAAGGGCGTTCGTTTGTAGGTAACAAACAAAGCCTAAAATTTGGAAAACAGAAAAGATATTACAACGCTGGCAGTGAATCACATATTACAATGCGTCAGTTCCGATACTTAAAACCCCTAAAAATCATTAAAAAGAGTTCCGAGTTAACACTTATTACAGAAGCCATTTTGTCCCTGCGGCCACTAAGATCAGCTAAATTACGCCAACTTCACAATGCGGCGAACTCACATACGTACGTCCGGTCTAGCACAAACACACCGATTTGATTTGCACAGTAATCAACTTCAGTAACACCTCAAAGTGTCAAGGGACAGAAGACAGGGGTTTGCAAGTTCATGAATCTGCATCATTTCCTGCATGGGTGACAGTTCTCGTATCAATTATTTACAAAATTCAGCCTGCCCGCCCGCCCGCCCGCCCGCCCGCCTGCCTGCCTGCCTGCCTGCCTGCCTACCTGCCTGCCCGCCTGCCTGCCTGCCTGCCCGCCTGTCTGTCTGCCTTCCTGCCTGCCTGCCTGCCTGCCTGCCCGCCTGCCCGCCTGCCTGCCTGCCTGCCCGCCTGTCTGTCTGCCTTCCTGCCTGCCTGCCTGCCTACCTGCCTGTCTGTCTGTCTGCCTGCCTGTCTGTCTGTCTGTCACGCTTCATCTCCACTTCATATCACGCTATCCAAAGCTTCCTCAATATATAAAGGTTTAATATGACGAAATATAAAAATCCATTACCCAGCCTGTGACATTAGAACAGAAACGTCCGCAGGTCACGCAGTAATCCAATCAGACTTCATTCAAACACAAACTGTCCGGTTGACAGTCAACATTTCTGACACAGACACGAGAGGTTTGATTTCTCTACGGAATGAATAAAACAAGGCTAATTCAACTACGCGTGGATTGGGTAATTAGATTCATATTCTGTCTCCTTGTTCCATGCTGCTTTATTGAATCTGATGTGTAATATCTCGGACACGTGACAGGTTATGAAGAGAAACTTCCCCCCCCCCCGCACCCCGCCCCCCGCTCGTCCCCTATCTTGTACACTTCCATGACAGCAGAGACTGTTCGTGAAAGAGTAAATTGAACTTCCTTATATTAGAGAGTCAGTGATGTAGACATCACAACTGGCATGGCCTTTCGGTTTCACTTCTCCATAGGTTTGTTATTACTAATTTATATATTAATCTCGTCACCCATTCCCCATGCTCCATACCCGATCTTCCGTAACAGACTTAACCCTCTGAAGCCCAGTGCTTACTGTACGTACCGCCAGGTTTAACATTCAGCAATTCTACGTTCTGCCCACACAGTGTGTTCATGTGTTTTGTGTGGATCTCAGAACAAACAGCGATTATTTCCCTATACAGCATTAACTGACTGGTTTTTATAACAGAGACGGAGTGTGTTTACTGCGCGGTACGGACTGGGTCTTTAGATATATATATATAGAAGGTTGTCCATGCGAGATTTGCGGTGGACAAAGTGGCACTGGCACAGGTTTCTCAGAAAGTACTCCCGCTTTCCACTGCCAGTGTCATTCCACCAATCCTCCACGTTCATCTTCATCTACATGTAGCTGTTACCAGAAGGACAAACGGGCAATGCCTGGGAACGTTCCAAAAGCAATGCTGCCTTGGAAATCGGGAAGCATTGGATAGGAAAGTAGCTTCACTTTTTCTTCATCTTGAAATTTTTTATATATACGCAGATCAGCTTCCGTTTCTCTTGGCGACCAGTACCACCAATTTGTCAGTAAGACTGCATTATTAAAAATGTAGTTACTTTCTGTCCTGCAACACCTATAAAATATGATCAGCCACCTGAAAATCCTACAGCTTGACGTGTGGATATTATTAAAATGAATCTCACATAAATAATACACAGAACGTGTAGTGGGTTTATTTAACTCAGGACAGAAACATGCAAAGCACAGCAGGGAGTTTCCCGACCAGCTGAGCAATAACCAGATTCTCAAACGTGACCTCGTTCCATGTACACAGTTAACGTGGGTTTCAGAATTGTGCAGTTTATAATCCATAAAACAGGAGGGGGGGGCGGGAAGGTTGAATTCAGTTAAATGTTACGTGTTTTATGGCAGGGCGATTTTGTTTCTTCGGGGATTCACCGCAGTACACGTAGCATCATTCCCCAGCAAACACGGCATCTAGTATCGAGGGCTTTGTCAGCGCTACTGGCCCCGCGTCTTCCCGTACTCTCGTGGTTTAAAAATCACGCGGCTTAGTAACTTTACGTGTAACATTTATTACAGTTTCAACTTCCTCGTGATGCATTCACTCGGTTAGGTTTTACACACAGCAAATACGGCTTCTGCCTACGTACTTCCGCTTCCGTTTTACAGTACTACTCAATGCCATCATGCCATTCCGAAATGCTTCCACGGAATAGCGAAACATTATTTATGTCTTAATATTCTGTAAAAGCTCTCTTTTTTATTCCATGCGATATGAGAATTTTATTGTAACGATTAAAGAGCGTTTAGAAAGAATAACCCGCTCCAGCGGTCATAAAAATGCACCAGACATAATACGTATGAAGCAATATGGGATATTCTTAGTGCCACTGTGGGTTGTTTCACGTTAAAATAAATTCAGTTCCATCCCAGGTAATGCTACGGCGTTTCCACTGCAACATGGTTGCGCGAACGCGCCACAATGTTACATTATACGTACATTGCGCATCTTGTTCTTATAAAGTTCTGTCAAGTAAAGCCTTGCGCCATTCCTACTGACATCCCATCCAATCACGGTCAATACACTCGCAGTTGTAAACAGGAAACACTGTCATGCAAGCAATAAAGGTCATTTTGCTTAAACATGTATCCCATCATTCCATATTCTGTCCATTATTATTACTGTATCGTGACTGAGTGGGTCGACACACAGCAGGATTTTACGGCATCACGCGACAGCACATGAACTGATTCTATCTGCCTAAGCAAATACAAAAATTGTACTAGGATTTCAGAGAAAAATTTAGTTATAAGACATACGGTAAATGTAAAGAGTGCGCTGCTAGCGTGACTGTATTCAGTGCTAACGACCATGGACTACAGAATGAAGTTAAGGAATGACAGAATGACAAAACAAACTGAATTACCTTTTAGGAAACAGAACCACTTAAGCAATATCGGTTTATGAGGACAGAAAACTGATATAAACAAAAAGGGACCGTTTGAAAGGGCAAGAAACGAATAAGAAAATCAAATTAAACGTAAAAGCGACAGGGAAGTGTATGAAGGATGTAACTTGTAAAGAAAACAGGATTAATAAGGTCACTGTAATATGAACAGGGCGGGCAATGTACGAAGAATGCAATATTGAGGCGCGTTCGCGTAACCACTGTTGCCGTGGAAAAGCAGTAAGTATTACATATTCTGAGTGTGTGTCTGTAGCCTTGGCTACCCGGCACGAAACGCGCATGCGCCGTGTTATATTGTCATCTGTGGCCTGTCCGACTCTACCATATTTTTCCACATTATCTCACAAACGGCACGATTTTCGGGAAAAGTTATCGAACACAAAATGTGTGTTTTGATTTTCTCTGCGGTTTTGAAACGTTTCTCATTCTAAGAAGAATTCAGCGAGATATTATCTTAAATATACACAGGTCTTCACGTACAGTCCCCGTTATTCTTGTCAAATTTTAATCGAACCTGTAATTTTCTCTACAGATTTTCGAAAAATACTCAAATATCAAATTTCACGAATATCCGTCCAGTGTGAGGCGAGTTGTTCTGTGTGGACAGACGGACAGACTTGATGAAGCAACCAGTCGCTGTTCGCAATTTTGTGAAAGTGCATAATAAAGACAAGCGATATCTGAAGTGACTCCGTGTAGGACAGCGTTACAAGAGTTTCGGAGAAACGTCTTACATTCCATCACCTACCCTGAAGATGCCGGTAGCATGTCTCTCCGAAACGTCAGTACATATCTACCAAACTGCATGACGTTGCGCCAGAAGGGCAGTGGCCTGTCTTCACACGCATCACCATGAGGGCAGCCACAAGCTCCTAATTTAATTAGCGGCGAATTTGAATGTAAGGAAAGCCATTCGAGACGTTTATCTCAAAATCACCTGCCGTGCGTTCAGGGTCTGGGGAGAAATCACGAGAGCTTGAAAGCGTAACGAATTCAGGATCCAAACCCAGGATTATCTTCATCTACGTCAGACATCCTACTGAAACCTTAACCTATAATATAATATTTAAACTTTAAGAAAAATGGTGTGCCAATTCGTTATTAATAAAAATCCCGCACAGAAACTCGCCAAACTTTCCGTTTAAATCAAAGTCGCTTCCGGATCGCAGCAGACAGGCCTAGCCCTGCCCTCTCCTCGACTGACAGCTAAACTTGCGACCCCTCCATCACCCTCCGGTTGGTGACGTAAACGAGAGAGCACCTGGGATTTTGAACCTAATCCTGCCGCAGCATTAGAGTTCACCCACATTCCTAAAACTTCCACCTTCTCATAAAATTAGAGCTCAGGCTGTCTTGAGCAAGACATATGCGTCAGTGATTTCCAGCAGTTGGTCGCGTGAAATGACAGGGCCGTTTGTCTTCTGAAAGGAGACAAGTGTTTACTGGGTACCCGGCAGCAGGTCACACCGAAACGTCAGACCATTTATACATCCTTCTTATTATTCAAAGTTTCTCCTCCACCTCTTGTTCATTAAATCCTCCTTCCTCTTTACCCCAGTTTATCCTCCATTTCTTTCTCTACCCTGTTACGTCCCTTGCCCTGCATTTAGTTCCTCTCCTCATTCACCTCTTCTTTCTTGTCACATACCTTTTAATCTTGTTCCTCTCTTTCCACGTAAGCCTCCTCTTCGTTATCACAATCAGCTGTGCCGTTTCAAGTACTTCAGAACAGCACCAATTCGTCCACACAAAGATGTGTGCGGTATATACATGCTTTCTCCTAGCATACTGCTGCAACCCGGAGTATCGACACACATTTCCCGCCAAGTACGCAAGTCCAAGTAAGTGACAAACCCACTATCATTCAAAAGGGGGTAAAAACAAAGTGGCGAAGAAAATTACACCTAATGACAAAACCTGAAAATTACACAGCAAAAATTATTACAGGACATGACACTAATCTTCACAGAATAGCAACATGTAGTAACGGCTGCTGCCATCTGGATGTATCCAAGGAAACCTTCTTGGCAAGGCGGGCTCTGCAATGACAGTAAAGTATTTCCCACTGCCGTTTTTTTTGCCATCTTTTTCTCCTGTTCGTAACTACTACCAATTTCAATCGCTATCACACATGTCGTGAGACCTTTATATGTCAAGACTCCTTCAAACCCATCTACAAAAAACCGATCTACAAAAAAGACAAAGCAATCCCATTACAGGCCTGGACAGGCCCTGAGGGTTCCAGGAGGTTGAGGCTCCCAGATTTCTAGACAATCGGCACATGAAGGCGGTCAGGTTGTCAGCCCTACGCACCGGCCGCCTTTACCCGCAAGTAAATATTCCTGGTACTCATTTCTGTTAGAGGCTGAGTCGACCCTAGGGCCATAGTGCGGCCGGAAGGATTATGTCAATGAAAAATCCCAATGACCCCATCGGGAATCGTACCCGCGACCTTCCGGCTTGTAGCGCAGTGCCTCAACCAACTGCGCCACCGCGTGCTCCTCCAACCAACGTCTGGTATCCCAAAATCCTGACACAAGAGCCTGTAACTCCTAGTTGAAAAACACGCAACAGATGAACACCAAAGTCTCCGCTTCCCTCGGAGTACGTGCATGTCACTCCTCGCCCAACTCAAGCTCGTAATGAGTGTATTTAAATATTTACGTGGAAGCTAACTGAAGTTAAATTGGTCTTAAAAATTGTTGATTTGTTGAGCCGTATAATTAATTTCAAACAGAAACTCCTGTTCTGGGAAGCAATCACAGGGCCCCCAGCGTCATACCCACGAGCCGAGTCAAATGAATCCAATTACGTTAGGAGAAAAAAAAACATCTGAAGTTCGCATACAAGTTTTCTCTTCCAAGTTCAAAGCGATGTGTGAGTGAAACCATATTATACCAGCCACTATAAAACTCTATATCCACACTTTATCTGAACTTCCTACTTGCCGTATTAAAACTTTCGTGGCGTTACTTCATTTCCTTTCTGTTTCTCTCCATTTTCTTATCATGTGTCTCCACATACTTGCAAACTGCGCCACAGTAACTAAAAACGTTCCCATAATTCTTTCTGTATCCACTTTTACTGTCTCTCAAATTATTCCCACTGTTTATCTCCTCCACAGTGTCCATCCATCATACCGTGCAACGCGACTCCTCATCCGGCTTCATCTTACCCGTAAACCATTTCGTTCTTCAATCCAGAACGACTGATGCCACCTCAGAAATACGCCTTTATATCGTGGTAATAAATTGGGAGTTGATCTTCTATTTTAAGTCTTCCGATCTTCTGAAATCTATGAACAAATTTCAAGCAAAATGGTTCTCAATTCTTAGATTTAACGTTCTCCCGGCGGTGTCAAGACTGCGGCCTTTTGCTTTCGTGACGCCTTGTGATTTTGTATATACAGGGCGATTGTGAATTATGTATACAATGACAAAATTTCCTGCTGGCCATTTTTGTCCGTCGGAGAATTAAGAAGAGCTTCACTTCATGCAAGACGGGGCGCCACCATATTGTGTGCTCCCTGTTCGCGCGTGCTTTGACAAACATTTTACTCGCGCAGCGGTCCAATCCGAGACTTGGGAGTGCTTGACCCTTGAAGACAGATATTTTGTCCCGAAACGTCGGTAACCAACTGCCAATCAACGCTGTGTAACATCCCAGAACAGCAAAGACGTCAGCCATCGAAGTCAATGTAAAATTCTCCCTTTGCATGCCATAAATGCATAGGTGTACAGTATAGCTCCACTCATTCCTAGCCTCGATACTAACCGGAGATGAGTGATCAGCCTCACGCCCCGACAGCTTTAACCCACTGTCAGGACCCGCGGTACTATTACACAGAAGGCTTGGTGGAACCCAGAGGCGGTCCGGTCGCTTTGCAGAGAACACAAATCATTTGGTCCCACCAAGAATCGACCCCCAGTTCCTCCAGCCAGTAGCCTAGGCACTGTGCTGACTGAGCCACAGTACAGTCGAGTATTTACGAATATCATTACCACCTGGCCTCGTGTTACCTCTCAAACTACGATTAGTGCACGAATGTGAGACTGGATTACAGAACACTAACAGCAGAATTACCAACGACCCAGGATGTCACCCGGACATGTAGGAAGGCTCGGCCGGTACCCTACCTCGCTGCAGTCTGAGGGCAAGCCACAGAGAAAACAGTTTGGTTAACTTACAGGCGAGCGTCATTACTGTCACAAAGGGGATAACACTCAACATGCGTTTTATGTTGAAAAGTGATACTTCCAATTGCATTAATACCCCTACATTAACTGTCCGAGCAGGAAGGCAGAACTTATGCTGATTGGTTTTTGGGTTTGTTGGTACGTTCGTACCTGCTCTGCAGGTTATTTAGCAAAACCACAGGCAGATGCAGCACAAATGCGAGGACTCAAAACACTTTGTGGCTGTCTGTCAAACTGAAAGCCGAAGTGCGGCATTTCATTGCACTCAGGCACCGGTTTGGGGCGAGACCTGACCCCGCCATGTTGCTTGTCGTGCTATTTTATGAAGATACATCGACTGCTGAAGTTATGAGAAGCATGGGAACAAGACGATTAAAAACGACTTCAATCCCACAGAGATCCAAGATAAAAGAGAGATGAAACAAAGAAATGATAAAGGCAATTTAAAGAAGACAAAGACGTAAAATCAAAAACAAGGAAACAAGGAGGGATCAAGGCAACAGACAGAAGAAGAAACACGTACAGAAACAAAATGAAAAGAGAAGAAGAAATAATAAAGTTCAAAGACAAATCAGACTAAGTGAGTACAGCTGTACCTTATAAATACAGCTTACAGCCACACCACACCACACCACCACATAATTCAATGCATGAAGAATGCTGTCCTCTATGGTGTGACGCCGTGAAGTGTGGTATAAACGTACTGACATTTCAGGGTATCCTCCAAACCTCGCACATGTCTGGGAAGCAAATATCGATTTGCAGGTCAATAGGTACAAAAACCCGCGCCCCATTGTCCTTAGCCTTCTTTTGCAGCTGAATCGCACTGCCACCCCTCAGCTCCACTTGCATACGTACGTACAGTGCACAGTCCCACTACTTGCATACGTACGTACAGTGCACAGTCCCACTACTTGCACACGTACGTACAGCGCACAGTCCCACTACTTGCACACGTACGTACAGTGCACAGTCCCACTACTTGAACACGTACGTACAGTGCACAGTCCCACTACTTGCACACGTACGTACAGTGCACAGTCCCACTACTTGCACACGTACGGACAGTGTACAGTCCCACTACTAACATCACAACCGTCACAAAGCAACATGGGATTTACGCTCGCCTGGCCTATTACACAGCGTCGAGTGGCAATCCTTTACCGACGTTTCGGGACAACGTATTGGTCCCATCTTCAAGCGTCAAGAAGTACAAGAAGGATTACCACTCGACGCTGCGTAACACCCCAGAAGCGCGCACATCCCATCAGCATCGCGGCGGAAGCCTCAAATCACGAATATTATTTTTAACTCCGAATGGGAAATTTTTGAGTTTTGGCACTGTTGTGACTGTGCTCAAAAATAGAGCAGAAATAATATTTTTGAGCACAATCCTAGTATTAACTCCAAACCGGTGATTTTTTAGTTGTGCCACTGTTGCATTCAGTGAGTGATATGACGCCACATTCCAAATGATAACGGTACGAAGTAACACAAGGATGAGTTCCAGCGCATCCGTAATGGGGCCGTAACTGGAACTGCAACAGACATATCATGGATGACAAATAAATCCGCGAAGTGCCATGTAAAGATCGGCCACGTTGCTGGGGGTAGCAAGACACCAAAACTGTTGCGTTCGGTCGGTAAGCAGCACCCATAACTCAACAAGAAGATGGTGTAGTGACAGACGGGGATTCACAAAGGGAAAAGATGCACGTGAAGCAGGCCTCTAAAAATGGTGCTGCAGGGTCAAAGTTCACGTTCTACCTTACGGCGACAATCTCAGGGTTCAGCGGACTGGGAAATTGGAATAGCTCGTCCAACACAACAGTAACGTGGTGGACTGCCTACAGGCGCATTGCGATGCGTAATACGCACTAATACCTTTCAAAAACGTAACGGAAACCAAAACTGACTCAGCATCGACTCCAGACGTAGAATAAAATGACAGTATTGTCGTCTTGGTACGCAGAAGATTTAGTAATTGCTAGTAAGGACGTTGATCTAGAAGTAAATGCTGATAAAACTAAGTACATGGTCATGTCTCGAGATCAGAATGCAGGACAAAATCACAACATAAAAATAGATAGCAAATCCTCTGAAAGGGTGGAAGAATTCAAACATTTGGAAGCAACCCTAACGAATCGAAACTCGATTCATGAAGAAATTAAGAGCAGTTTGAAGTCGGGGAATGCTTGCTATCATTCGGTGCAGAAACTTTTGTCTTCCAGGTTGCTATCCAAAAACACAAACATTAGGGTATACAGAACTGTAGTTTTACCTGTTGTTTTGTATGGGTGTGAAACTTGGTCTCTCACACTGAGGGAGGCACAAAGACTGAGGATGTTAGAGAGGGACGAGGCGACAGGGGAGTGGAGAAGACTACATAACGAGGAACTTAATGACCTGTACTCATCGCCAAATATTATCCAATCGAGAATGAGATAGGCAGGGCACGCAGCACGTAAGGGGGAAAAAGAGGTGTATACAGGATTTTGGTGGGGAGACCTGAGGGAACGCGACCACTTGGGAGACCCAGGCGTAGGTGGGAGGATAATATTAAAATGGATCTTTAAAACGTGGGCTGGGGCATGGAATGGATTGAACTGGCTCAGGATAGGGACAGGTGACGGGCTATTGCGAATGCGGTAACGAAACTCCGGGCTCCATAAAATGTGGGTAATTTCTTGACTAGCTGAGAAACTGCTAGCTTCTCAAGAAGGCCTCTGCTCCATGTAGTTAGTTAGTTTAGTCGTCTTGCTACCAAATCCTGCAGTGTGCTGAATACACCTATACCTCTTCAAACCTCATCCCTTTACAAACAGACGCTTCCCAGCAGACTCAAAGCGTAATTCCGTTATACAGGTAGCCCCGAAGTGAGCTAACCACAAACGCTCTCCTGTATTAACAGCAATGCCAATACAGTGCTACGTCAGACTATTTGTAAAACGGTATCACAGAGCTGTGAGTTGTGCACTGAACATGGCGGGTCTCATTTCAAACAATTTTTATATATTCAGTACTTTTACGTGAGACATCCTGTTGTGCTTGCACAAGTCATAACACAGTTACCTGTGCCATCGACACAACTAGTTGCAGTTGTGTCGATGGCACGGGTAACTGTGTTATGCTTTCACTAAGTAAGAAAGGTATTTACAACGTACTTTAGTATACATTTTACTAACAGGTTAACCGATTTTTGAACCACTCTCTACACACCGTACTTGTACGTCAACGCATAACAGTGTCACTAAAGGTGTGACGTCGTCTTCACGAAAGCCTTCTGCTTACGCACAGACTCTATCTATAGCGGTTACATTACTTCCATATAAACCCAAAGTTCCGCTTCGTCGCCATGTTAGTTTTTGCACATAAGTTTATGGCTTGTATCCGTTTCAGATGCCACGTATTTGGATCCAGCTGTTCTCAGGCTAAATCAAATTTTCAGACGCCACGTATTACGCTGCTCTACACTGCACCAAAACATTACCACGACAAAATACGCACTTTCCTTCACGACCTGTTTCCATCCACCATTTCAGGATCCAGTGTAACTCCGATATCAAAAGTTCGCACTTTCGCCACGTTGCTGTCAAAGACTGTAGTAATTATTAGGCACGTAACATGGGTGTCATTCAAAGCGATTATGTAGTACGTTTTGTGGAAATCGGTCAGCCAGTTCAAATCCTTGAACTGGATACACAGACGGAGAGATGGTGAACGTTAAGTGACTAAAACACCTGTCGCTTGAGAGGCTAACTGTGAAACAGATACGAAGATCTAAAATGCAAAACCTGGAGGAGGAGGAGGAGGAGGAGGAGGAGGAACAGGAGGAAGAGGAGGAGGAAGAGGAGGAGGAAGAGGAGGAGAGAAAGAGGAGGAGGAAGAGGAGGAGAGGAGGAGGAGGAGGAAGAGGAGGAGGAGGAAGAGGAGGAGGACGCGTTCCTCTTGTTCTCAATGAAAGATAGGAAGAGACGTGCGCCTCTAAACATTCTGAATTTTCGTGCTAACCAACAACTTCGCTGTCACCTTCGTTAGGAATTCAGCGGCCCTAAAAAGGAAGTCCTGTAACACAAATTGCGCGTAACAAGTTCCTCGAGCGGCTTTTGTTAAACATAAAAAAGATAAAACCTGAAAGAGGAAAAGGAAAGTAAAAGAACTTGCTTATTTGCACAGAAGAGAGTTACGTTTTTGTTATTATCTGACATAGAATAGAAACGGGCTCCAAGAGTTCGAAAAGTATCGACTGGCCCATTATTCATGCATCTCCGGAGCAGCTCCTTCATGTGTCAATGATACATGGCTGAAAGGGAATCGGTCTATAGAGAAAAGCAAAGAATATACACACAAAGGTGCTAAAAAGTCCCTACTGCGCAAGTCTAGCGGATGTGTTCTGTTGAGACACAGACAGACAGACAGGCAGATGTCACATCAGTTGCTTCAGTACAGAAATGCCCATACATGGTCACATGTCAGCATTCCTACGCAGTCACGTTGGGGTTCGCGTATTGAGGCGACCGATTGAGCACTGGTTTCTTGGTTAGTGGGTCTATTTGTAAAGTTCAGACGAAGATGACGTCATGTAGAGGTCTACCAACCATGAGAAAAGTCGGGCGTAACTAGTGCCAAGGAAGGGATTTTAATGGTACAGCCTTCAGTGCTGTGCAGGAACTCTTACAGGGTGACAAACGTCAATCGTTTTATCCGATGATCAAGCAAAGTACGTAATCGTAAATTAACCTTTTAAAGCCTAGCGGTAACTTTACGTACGACCAGGTTTAACATTAAAAAATTCTACGTGGTGCCCACATTGCGTTTATGTGTTTTGTACGGATCTCAGAACAAACAGCAACTTTTGCCTTATAAAACATTAAGAGACTGGTTTTTATAACCGAAGTGGAGAGTGTTTACAGCGCGGTACGCACTGAGTCCTTATATAAAACAGATACGCTTCGTCTTTAAAGGGTTAAACAATGTTTTTCTCTCTAGCGCAAAGCAAAGTCTTCGGTCTGCACAATGTATCGTCTTACGCTACTGCCAGCAACACGTTACAGCAAACCAACTCACTACCGCAGCGTGACCACACAACTTAGTCGCCAAGAGACCGTCTCCTCCGATCCAGTCGCGCTCGAGACTGGTCGCAAAGGTCCAGTGAGCTAACATTCCGGTCGCTTCGGCGCGACAGGTCTTATACAAACAAATGGAACAGTCGAAAACAAAACAAACTGCACGTCGCTCACGACCGGTCTCATGCAGACAGGTCAGACAGCGGGACGACAGCCCAACAGTGACGTGGTAGATGGCAGAGCTGAACTGCGGGTTGCCGTGAATCAGGAGCTGCAATGGTGGTGGAATGTCGGTCTGTTGCGGACTGGACTGCGTTATTGAGCAATACAGCGCTTATGGGGCCCCATTACACGTTACTGTGGCTTCTAGACAGCCATAATTCTCATACTAAGTTTGGTGAAAATTCGTCCGTCCGTTCCAAAGTTACTGTGGTTAACACACACAAACACACACACGATGTCACAAACATATCTGTCTTTACAAACTAAGTAGCCTATAAACAGAATTACATCTAAGAGCGACTCATGTCGACACTTCTTAACAGAATATCTGGTATTCGAAGGAAAATTGGAAACCTTCTACAATACAGAAACCTGCATCCGAGTCACGTTACCCGATTTCTTAATAAATCATCCGTTCAGAGGGTAAAGAAGAAGAAAATTAACCTACAAAGAACATTTGTGTTGCCGTCAATGTACGATCCTGTGATTTTCCCCCAAGCACCTAAGCTGATATCGAGTGGAATCAATCAATATCACCACACATACATAAGCTGACCACACATACACATATCTCGGATATCTTATTGACGTAACGGAGCTAGAATGTAACAGGTCGACGGCAATAACGAATTAAGTTCCTTACGGTTAACTGTGCTACTGTACACTCGACAGTTCTTACACAAACTGGGGGTGACATCAAAGAGAGATAATACGCCATGGATATATGTTATGGATATTAACCTTTTAAAGCCTAGCGGTAACTTTACATACCGCCAGGTTTAACATTAAAAAATTCTACGTGGTGCCCACATTGCCTTTATGTGTTTTGTACGGATCTCAGAACAAACAGCAACTTTTGCCTTATAAAACATTAAGAGACTGGTTTTTATAACCGAAGTGGAGAGTGTTTACAGCGCGGTACGCGCTGAGTCGTTATATAAAACAGATACGCTTCGTCTTTAAAGGGTTAAAAAACAAAATGACGTCTACAGTTTTGTGACACTGTCGTGTTATTGAAGTGACACGTACTCCACTTCTACCGTCTCGTTTTTGCCGAACACACAGAAATTTAGAAGGTGGCTTTCCGTCTATCATCAGACAAAAAGACGACGACGATAATGGTAATTACGATGTTAAGATTTATCGAACAGCCGTACATTTTAAATCAATTGTATTTTCGTGGACGTTCAGGAGGTAGGATAGCTCAGATGGTATAGTGGCTAAGCCAGAGGCTGGACGATGGAACTGTCTGCCACCTGTCAGCAGTCACAACAGATAATTCTCCCACGCACAGCGTTCAAACCGTCTGTGGGCCCAACCAGCCTGCTTCCCAATAGATATCGTGGTCTCCTTCTCCGAAGGTAAAGCGGCCGGGACATGAACCTGACCTACACAGCTCCACGCAGTGCCCAGCTGAAGAATGTGTGGAGCAATACCTCAATTGTCCCTACGCCTTCAACGGTGTGGTGTTTAAGGAGTTGAAGGTAAAATATTTTTTGGAGATGTTCTACTCTTTAAATTCATTCGAAGGACCCCAAGCTTTGTCACGCCCCTGCATAATTCACTGCGTCCGCACTGACTAGCAGCGACGATCAACTTCTGAACAGCCCCAGTTCAGGCAGTTTTACACAGACACAAGGAGTTTAGCCGAAATCCCCCGTCTGCAAGTACATGATGGGAAACAGATCGGCCAGTTAACCCTTTAAAGACGAAGCGTATCTGTTTTATATAAGGACTCAGTACGTACCGCGCTGTAAACACTCTCCACTTCGGTTATAAAAACCAGTCTCTTAATGTTTTATAAGGCAAAAGTTGCTGTTTGTTCTGAGATCCGTACAAAACACATAAACGCAATGTGGGCACCACGTAGAATGTTTTAATGTTAAACCTGGCGGTACGTAAAGTTACCGCTAGGCTTTAAAAGGTTAACGTCTGACTTGCAACCAAGTCACTAATACGGTGACCAGGTTGTTCCCCTGCGCCAGTTAAGCTCGGATCGAAACAGCGCCACACACCTTCCTACCTCACTTGTACCAGACCACAGGGACTACGACATGAAGTTGACCCTAAACTTCCATCTACAGTACCAGAACAGACTGCGTGGATTTTTCCCTCCACTATCACTATACGCCTTTATACCTTGGTGCACAGTTACTAATGCTTGGACTGCCTGACCCAGAAGATGAAATCATTACCATCCTTCGAAACGTCGGTAACTGTTTACCAGTCAACACAGCCCTCTAAACGTCAGGTCTACACGCGAAATTTTTGTCTAACTTTATGTTATGCCTGTAACGTGGCGGTTTCTGATATCACGTGGTCAGCCTTTATGTCCACACTTAACGTTAGTCTGTGGACAACTTAATTTAGGTATCGCACGGTTGGGAAGGGATACAAGGCGATGGGAAGGGTGTGTCAAGCACTGACAATTACAGTTACACTCCCCTAACTTCTAATTACACTTTCTCGAAAGCATAACTTCCATTTTCTTTTATATCTCCCCCTTTTCTCTTAACGCGTTCTTTTTTCCCCACTACAGCACCATTTGTACTTATGGATAGGCAGTTTGCCTTCTTTTTCCCCGTTACGTCCCCCATCCATACTGTTTGCGTGCCATACGGTTATAAGCGCAATGCTGACCAACCCTCTTTCCGTACTGTTTTTAATCACGCCCTTCGTCTCACCGAAAAGCCGCCTTATCTGTAAGCACGAAACTTACATATGCCCTTCTGACCCCACAAGTCACAAAGGCCTACACACACGCCCGCACGCACGCGCGCACACACACACACACAGCGAGGGAGAAAATATTTTCATGTTTTATCGCCGCCATCTTAAAGAGTATGACCCTGCACTAAAACGCAAAGTTCCCGCGCCGACCCCCTTCGCTATTCTGACCGAAGCCATTGGCACTGTATACAGCCTGCAGATAGAATCAACAAAGCCAATAAAACTTTTGTGTTATGTCAGGCCCGGCAATGAGAGAAGTTCGTATAGACCGGAGTAGGGGAACAGTGGCTTATGAAAAGATAAATAGTAACAAGTTTTACTGAATCCCCAGCCCAAATATTACCCTCAAGATGTCACATTCTTACACTGAAGCTTGCAGTCAGTGCACACTGGAACGCCACCACCAGACTTAACACAAAATCGTCTACTTCCTTACCACAGCGTGTATGCATACTGCATAGTGCTTGAGATTCGCCCAAACAATTCCGATTATTTCCTTAAACAATATTAACACATTGCTTTTTAGGCGCGTTCGCAAAATAGCAAAAAGCGACTATTATCTTCGTCGTGTTTGTCCGTCCGTCCGTCCTCGAACAACTCGGCTCCCACTGGACAGATTTTCATGAAATTTGATATTCGAGTATTTTTCGAAAATCTGTCGACAAAAATTCAAGTTTCATTAAAATCTGCCAAGTATAACGGGTACTTCGCATGAAGACCTGTGTACATTTATGGTAATATCTCGCTGAATTCTTCTCACAATGAGAAATGTTTTAGACAAAATTTGTAGAAAAAATCAAAACACGCATTTTGTATTCAATAACTTTTCCCGAAAATCGTGCCGTTTATGAGATAATGTGGAAAAATATGGTACCGTCAGACAGGCCACAGATGGCAATATAATACGGCGCATGCGCACTGCATGCTGGATAACTAATGCTGCAGACACACACACACACACACACACACACACACACACAACGAGAATATGTAATACTTACCGCTTTGCCACTGCAACAAGGTTACGCGAACGCGCCCCAGTGTACGTTATACGGACATCGCCCGTCTTGTTAAGTACTGACGGTGTTCTCTGCTTTATGTATAATGTAGACTCTTCAGTGGGGCCAGGTTTTCTCCCAGAACTTCCGATTCTCCCTCGTCAGTATCATTTCACCAGCGCGCCATATACAGCACATGCATTTATTACCGCCGCTACATGAACCAAGCAACTTACTTCGTCAACCCTTTAAAAACGAAGCGTAAACTGTTTTATATATAACCCAGTCCGTACCGCGCAGTAAACATACTCCGTCTCGGTTATAAAAACCAGCCAGTTAATGCTCTATAGGGAAATAATCGCTGTTTGTTCTGAGATCCACACAAAACACACAAACATACTGTGTGGGCAGAACGTAGAATTGCTGAATGTTAAACCTGGCGGTACATAAAGTAACCACTGGCCTTTAGAAGGGATAGTTAAAGATTCAGTCCGTACCGCGCAGTAAACACACTCCGTCTCGGTTATAAAAACCAGTCAGTTAATGCTGTATAGGGAAATAATCGCTGTTTGTTCTGAGATCCACAAAAACACATAAACACACTGTGTGATCAGAACGTAGAATTGCTGAATGTTAAATCTGTTGTTGCATCAAGTAACCAGTAGGCTTTAAAAGGTTAAACAAGCAGCTGTATAAATTACCGACATCTGGCGGTAAAGACATCTAACTGTCAGTAAGTTAGCTCAACCGGTAACGGTTATCTCGTATATAGTGGGGGGTTTCAGGTTCGAATCTCGGAGCTATACCGATCACATTCACTGAAGCTTTATATGAGTTTCCTCAGTCATCCTAGATACACTGCGGTACACCCTGAAAACAGGCCACGGCCCAGTCCTCGCCAATACTTTTGAGTCTGCGGAACGCGACCGAACTTTCTGTATCTCCATACAGTACCCCGGGCACGAACTGACCCTCCAACTGTGCTGATTCTCTCATGTCGACATTAGACATCTCTCATTCCATCCGTTTTTGGTCTAGATATTGAAATGCATTTACTTCTTCGGCTTCTTTCCATACGCAAAACATTATCCTTCCCCCGAGATAACGACACACTTTGGAATTTCATCGTATGGATTAAAAATTATCGGTGCGTTTACGCTTTACATATCCGTAATTCGACCAGCACCTGAATATCAAGCCAAACCTCTTTTAAGAACCTCATCTCAGCGGCTTACAGTCGTTCAGATACAGGGCGTTCCTCTAATCTTTCCCAGGAGTATGGCATATGTACAGCACAGAAGTCTTGAATCCGCCACACACACATCTCAGTGAAATTACAAAAAGGACACACTGTATTTGGCACCGTTCATGTTTCCGGGCCGGTACTGCGGGTCATGTCACTCGGTGCCAAACAGCCACGCACGTCTGCGTGCTCGTAACAGCAAGCAGTTCGTCGCTTCCCATATTCCAACCTTCGGCCAGAACAATAGCTATATTAACAGAGATTTCCCTGACTTGACTCTGTACCTACTGACAAATCCCGGGCAACTACCGCACCTGGTTCACCGAGTGCTTCCTTGCAGACATTTTGCGATTCATCTACCATCACCCTACCAGTGACACTACAAGGTGTCAGATACGGAGGTGTTCTAAAATGAACCACAAACTTGGCGTTAAATAACAACTGCAGTTGATGCAGGATCATTAAATAAAGTACTATCCGTCCCTCGAAGCGTAAACCACTACAAATTTTCGAAGTACATCCCTGCAAGACAGCATACCTGTGTGTGTGTGCGTGCGTGTGTGCGCTCGCGCGTGCAGTGCCGTTTCACTGTAGAACTTCTGCTAGCAGGTCTAAGCGACACGCGCAGTTCTCAGAAACTTGAAAAGGACAAGCCAGCAAAGTGGTCGGAGGACCCACCAAGTGCTGCAGCGACAACCACCGCAATCCCTCACAGTCCTAACAACATGGACTTTCCGTTTACCAAACTCTGCCTAGAAGACATATACCTTGAATTTCTCCATCACTGTATTTTCCCGAAGTTTTCTCAAGGCCCTTCGAATCGGTATAATGAGTAGGCTACGCGCAGGACGATCCGTGGTTCGACTCCAAAGAGTCCAGACTGGCTCTGGTGTAAAGGGTGCCAACATCGGAAATCTCCCCCCCCCCCCCGGGAAGTAAAGCAGCCATAGCGCTAAGCTGACCACTCCACCTACGGCCGAGTTTACGAATAAGTGGAGCTATACCTCTACTACCCTCACGTCTTCGTGGTGTGACCTACACATGACCTTCCAGGTTAGCGCAGCAGTAATGTTACACACTTGTAACCAGGCGCAGCCCTGTCTCATACTAAGCAGGTACACACGTCTTCCTGAGGATGTGTTGTTTTACTCAGTCACGCCAGTCACATTAAGAGAAAGCGCCTTCATCACGCCACAACAGTCCTTCCAAATCCTTCCCCATTCAATAATCATCCTATCATCGGACGCTGACATGAAAACGTCGTTAAATCACCAACAGTGATATAATGTTAGGTCTTTATCAAATGGGTAGAAACAGATTTGATATGTCAAAGGGATGCTGTCACGGATATGAACCTTGTCACTGAGTATCTAGCACAAACCGCTGCAAGAACAAATGTTACGGTACTCACACCGTGCACGTGGTTACAATCAACACATCAACCAACTTACGCACTTAACAAAACACATTCAGAATAAAACTCCACATGTTTCGGCACCGGGGTGCCACCATCAGGGAGTTACTCAGAACAAAGGAGTACAAGGCCAACACGCCAGTCTAGGTACTGTGTCGCCCTCACTGGGATAATTAAAATATTAAAATTCTAAAATACACAAAGTTCATAACCATAAAACTCCAATGTTGTGAATTAAAGTTTTTAAAGTGCGCCGTTCCAGGCAGAAGTTTCCAGCTGTTTGGACTCTGTACGGTGCATGCATACAAACATGTCTCGACGTTACGTGATCCGAAGGGATCCCCTCCTGACGGAGCGTGTGACGTGTGTCGCGTCGGGCGGTGCGCTATACCACACCGCCTTAATGGTGAAGTTTTCATTTACACAATTAAGTATAACACACCCGTCACTGAGCCGGTTTTCACGAAATTGACTATTGCTTGATAAGGATTTGTGAAAAATTCCCGTACCAAATTTTATGAAAATCCGTCAAACGGCTTACGCGCTGCTACTAGGCCACAGACGGACATGTCTCCCCATACCGAGTTCTATTCTTTTACTCCGTATAAAATTCCTAAAAACTCTATGAAGCAGAATTCTTCGTGATACGCTAACCGTTGTGCAGCTGTTCGAGAAATCCACCCCCTACTGCCAAAATGACAGGTTCGCTAGCCTAACCAGAACAGCCCGCAATAAGCTAAACCTGTCATTTAACCAAGTGTTTCTCAACGTTACTCACATGGCCCCCAAGGCGCCACATCGAGTTTCTAAGGGGCCCTATAAGAATGACCGAAAATTATGGGGCCACAGCAAATTTTTATTGGGCCACTGACACCTTAGTGCCTGAATAAAATATTTCATATCTAAAACTGAAACAATGGTTCCCTTGTCCCCTGAATCCCCGCAGCTGAAAGGCGAAGTTGTATTTTATTGCTCTTCCCACACGTTATCTGGGTCAGTCTGGTTCCAGCTGTGCGACTCCACCTGCTGTCAAACGTACGCACCCGCCTTGATGCTGTAAAGACAGGTGATTGACACTTGTCACTGACAACACTGCAACCGGGCATTCAAAACTTGCATGCGTGCATCAGGCCCAAGGAGTACACTAAATATAATGCCAGTTATTAACAGGACATGTTTACTTGAATTATTTGGGTAACCAAATCGCGAATGAGATGGGCTGGGCATGTAGCACGTATGGGGGAAAAGAGAGGTGTATAGAGGATTTTAGTGGGAAGACTTGAGGGAAGGCGACCACTTGGGAGACCTACGCGTAGATGGGAGGATAATACTAAAATGGATCTTCAAGAAGTGGGACGGGAGGGCCTGGACTGGATTGAGCTGGCTCAGGATACGCACTGGTGGCGGGCTTTTGTGAATGTGGTAATGAACCTCCGGGTTCCAAAAAATGCGGGGAATTTCTTGACTAGCTGAGAAACTGTTAGCTTCTCAAGAAGGCCTCTGCTCTATGGAGTCAGTCAGTCAGTCAGTCAGTCAGTCAGTCAGTTAGTTAGTTAGTTAGTTAGTTATATGTTTACTTCAATAAGTAAACAGTTTTTAACAGCTGAACAAAATATTTAAAAATAATAATATATTATAAATAAAAGTAATATAAATGTATTGCAATACATAAATCAACAGTGTGGATATAAAGTCACTGCTTTTCATAAGTAACAGCGTCTAGGAAGTGTAGTCGAGGCGGGGGGATGGGGGCACAGATAAATGAAGCTTTGCGGGGGCCATCAGCAAACAAAAAGTTTGACAAACGCTAGCTTAACCAGTTAAGACATTTACTGTTTCTTTTTCTAAAACGAACTCAGACAGTGCTAATTACAGAAAACAATGTACCACATATCCTTCACATTACGACATTCTTCACAGGTGTTTCACAAAACTGATCCACGTCAATTTATTCTCGTTCCGTGTGTACACAGTGAGACTGAGTGGAGCGCCTGTAGGGTATGCAACACCGTTGCTCCCCTTCTGTAGCCGTTGGCGTTTCCTCCGCCAGAAGACTTCTATACCAGGACACGAACATATAGCGGAAGCTTAGTTGTAATTACACAATGTCGGATGATGCCAAGACAGAGTTTTGTGTGTAATGTTTTGGTATTACATGGTGGTGCAGCAGAGTCAACAACAGTTACACGGATGTTTACCTTGTTTCCAGCACCCCTATTCATCATCCCTCACAACCCACAATTTCCTTCAACCCCATGTTTAAAGTAGGTGCGTTGAAGAGAGCTCTGAAAACACGCGTATATAAATAGTTTTAAATACGAAAGGTCTACACGTCATATGATATATCTAAGATACGTATTTGTTTATTTACGAAGCACCCATCATCTGCGTAACATAGACAGGGTGACTGAGGACCAAAAGTCAATATTTTGGAACGTGATTTTATCGGTCATTGTGAGGAAAAAAGCACATACGAACCTGTGTCTAATTCCGAATGGTTACCGAGAGATACAGCTGTTTGGATCTACAGACCTAACTCGTTAGGCTTTTGTTCGTGGGGTTGGATAAAGCGTGAAGTTTACAAAAGAAAGGTGGATACACGAGACGAATTGCTGGCTCGCATTTTGGATGCTGCTGCCCGCATAAAGACACGTGAAGATCAACTCAGACGGACAGCACGCGATCTTCGCACACGAGTTGCAAAGTGCACTGGGGTTGACGGCGGGATTTTCGAACATTTATTGTCAACTGTAACAAATCTGTCATTTCTGTGTAACAAATCTGTCAATGAAACATAAAATTAAAAATAGAATTAAATAAACAGCAGTAGTTTTTCTTTCTTTATTACCATTCACAATTACACACGTGTTCATATAAACTTTTTTCTCGCAATTACCGATACTATCATATCCCACAATATTGACCCTCCCTCCTAAATCACCCTGTATATGAAGCATGTTCAGTAACTTAGGTTTCATAGCTCACAACAGTCGAATGTGACGTCACGAAAACGTCAAATGTAGCTCATTTATTCCACCGAATGATCCTTATTTTTTAGCATAATTTCGCAGTAACTCGACGCATTATTTCCAATTTTTTGCGGGTCTCAAAATGCGGCCGTTGTATAAATGGAACCGTTGCATTCGCAGGCCATACACGAACAGCAATTTCCACTTCCTTATTATTGTGGAATCAGCGCACTCCAAACCGTAGCTTCAGCAGCCCAAAAATCAGTTCCTCCGCGTCTGCTGTGTTCACAGCCGTCCTCGACGCGCTGCGCTGGCCGATGTCCGTGTAACCATTTGAGAACCCTCCGCACCACTTTCTGACATAATGCGCTCTCACTACGTCCTGACATGCCTCTATTAACTGGCTGTAAATTTATATGGGGGCAACATGCTTCGCCTACAAAAGCTGTACTTCTTCGCGATACACAGTTTCAAACGTCGTTGGCATTGCACGTCAACTTATCCCGTGAATAGCATCTGACTGAACGGCCCGCGTTGCGTGTTGCTCCCTCACAAATACGCTTTGCGTTTTCCGGCTTGTTTCATGATCAACTACTGTAGCACATTCTGACTAAGAGTAAATTTTAGGCAACGTTCTTCAACCTGGTACACCTTTCTCCCACTAAGAACCACGTATTTCCCTTAGCAACCCACATGTTCGTGCGTTAACGCGGAGGACTACAATTTTCACCTAAACACATCAAAAGGCAAAATTATATTTCTGTGTGTTACAAACTTCGACTCCTTTAGGCAGCAGATGGGAAGACGACAGATTCGGATCCTAATGGTAGCAAAAGCATTTACTAAATTTGATCTGCCCCTAATTTCTCCTTGAGTTAAAAGAGACGTTCGCTTAAGCCAAGCGTACCCACTGATCTAATGAGGCTAGGGACACAAAAATTCGGGCCCTGTACAAAATCCCGCAGTTCTGCAATCCAAATCGGGTCTACTGCTTGCCTGCCATCAGTCACGCACGACACATCGCCCTCGATAAGGGCGGTCCTGATCTGATGCAGTAATGTCCTTTCACACCAAGACGCCGTGCGCGTGTAGTGGCAATAACACTACCCTCACACCACCGGGCACTTCCCCTGATAACAGACACGCCCTCTTTTGTCTCAGCAACCAAACACTTCAGCTACGCCGTCAGAAAATAGAAAAATAACAGGGCTAGCATGAGTCACAAGTCCGGTTTTTGGTTTGCATAAATTGACAAAATTTCTTATATAACGAAGACGTCTTATTTCATCCGTTTAAACATTAATATGCAGCGTACAACAAAAGCTTTTACAGTCTTTCATGGGTCGTAGGGGTTCATGTGGGAACAATTTGGGGTACAGAACATTCGGTCCGAAATTAGTGAAATCGGCGTTAATAATGCGGTTGGCAAACAGGCCACCCGCATACTGGGTTGGAGCATGAATATACCCCGGCCAGTTTTACATATACTGTGAGAAATCATTTGGATGCAGCATTTCGTGATCGCTGGCTTGGGGCGGGGGGCGCTCCGCCTGTCCACAGCGATCCTGCTTGCTTTGGCTCACTTCAACACACTCCCGCAGAAACACAACAGGATCTGGTTGCTAGAATTCTATCAGCGTGTGGAACCACTCAGAACACGCCAGGGATACGCGCGAGGCTCAGCCAGAAAATGGCGCGTCGCTGCAAAGTCTGCGATGAAGATGGTGACCGCCGTTTTGGACGCTCTTGTAAATTCAATGAAAATAATACCACGAAACACAATATACACCACGTATATCTAACACAGATTTAAGAAAAGGAAACGAAAAATTTAAAAGACAGCGCTGACCTCAGAATTCAGGGCACAGTACGGAGGCCCATTTCGGACTGGAGACTTTCCCCCACATGTTTTTTTTACATCAAAACGCCCCCACCCACGTGAGTCGCCTACAACCCCTCGAAGTTTATAAAAACTATTCAGGTACACCCTGTATTCTTTTTTCCAATGGCGCAACAGCCCCTGGTGCGCCAGGGCCTCCTCATTATTCAGGCTTTACGATCACACTCAGAGACACACACCACACTCTGTAGGACTCCTCTGTACGAGTGATCAGCTCGACGCAGAGACCTCTACCTGAAAACACACAACACTCACAAGAGAGAGACATCCATGCCCCCGGCGGGATTCGAACCCGCAATCCCAGCAAGCCAGTGGCCGAAGACACACGCCTTACACGGCGTGGCCGCTGGGATTGGCGTTACAGTCTGTATAAACAATAAAACTAGGGGAGGGAAATTAAGCATAGTGTAACAATACTGACGATGTCGGTTTATTTACTTAATTACCTCGAAACCCCTAAGGCTTGCGTACACCTTGTGCCGGTCACAGTACGCGCGAGCTGTTTGTTTCTGCAAGTTTTGTTGGAAACCTTTTTTATCCAGATAAATATTTATGAAGTTTCACTCTTTTTCTCGACACACACCCACGTCGGTTTTCATGTAAAGCGCCCGTTACTGCCCGATTTAAACCTGAATTTGAAATGTGTCAAGAATTTTAGCAACAACTTCCCAATTTAGAAATTCATGAAAATCCTTTATGCGGTTCTAGCGCGCGGGCGAGCGGGCGGGCGGGCAGGCAGGCAGGCAGGCAGGCAGGCAGGCAGGCAGGCAGGCAGGCAGGCAGGCAGGCAGGCAGGCAGGCTGACTGACTGACTGAAGTCAATAAAAGCCCTGTTCCACCCTTCAGTTGCCAATACATCAAGGATCACAAGCTTTTAAATACTGGTTGTCCCCGAAACTCCCACGTAACAACAAACACAGAAATCTATATCACGACACAGAAATTTGGTTACAGACAGTGTTCCACTTTTATCAAACTGGCCTGTACCTACGCTCACAATGATAACTTTGCAAGCCAAACGTATCCAGAGACCTCGGCCTACACCAGACCGTACTGATTTTGCAAGAAAACACAAAAGATTTTCTTCTTCAATTTTTATCCGGCAAATTTTTCTCTGTGACGTCTAAAGCCTTGGTTTTCAATAGCCACGCATCCGTTAATGCGTCAAGTGTGATCCGTCATTACCAGATCACACAATAGTAGTGTTATGGGTATTGTACCGCTGTGGTTTGTTAACAACCACGAGCGTGATTGCCACGTTTTAACACACGTTATTACTGGTACGTGTCACGTCTCTCCTGCCTTCCGGACTACTGCATGTCAAGCACACCTGTTGGTGTACAACGTTGTTGTCAATATAACATTAACTGTAAGGAATATCATGCAGCATTAGAGATATTTTGGTTTAAAAATGTAATTTATCTGTGGGAATGCGTCCTGCTTCGTACCACATGAGTAATAAAAGTTAATATGGTATGGAATAAATCACAGTACCCCGGTGTGAGGGAGTCGAACTCTGCCCAGCTGCGGTAAAAACGTGAACCCCATTTACCACGCACATGGTTTTTGCCTTCCTCTTCCACTCAATTTACAGGAGTGGAATCGAAATGGGCCTGTCTTGGATGCTTCACTCACACACATTGCAATGAAAACGACGCTATGACGCGTATCTTGTTAGAAACCACAAACACACCAGCACAATCACCTAACGACGCACTACGCATCGCGCATCCACGGTTGCGGTGTTCTTAAAATGCACGCTTAAGATTTCATCAGGACAGACACATATTATTGCATGGTGACAAATACAGAGTTACGTAAGTTGAAGTAACTTTGCTTTTCAGCTTAAGCGACGCCTGCACAAAGGTTGGCAACAAGAGTACATCCCCCTAACAGTGACCTTACTCCTGGCTCGGTTTAACAAAACTAGTGTTGGAGATCCAGCTTTGATAACTTCTTTCTCCTTACCTTACTACGCCACTAAACATTACTCTCTCCCAGCGCTCAGGTGTCCGGTTGGTGGCATGAATCATCCTCGCCAAGACATGCAACTGAGCCAAGCGTCCAGATACGTCCTATACATTGACGAAGTGTTTCTGTCCTCACAAGTTACGGTTTGTTCGAATCAGCATACAATACTGACCACTATTATCAGTAAATAATATTATGAACCATGAACACTTAATGGATTAAACACACAGCCATGTTAAGTGCAACAAACACACATCCAACAGTGTCTCACACACATCTTTCTCTCACGAAACACCATGATCTCGTAATGGCCGTCCTCTGTTCTATCTCGCTTCAAACAAATTATTTGATTGGCTGGATCAAAGCCCGGAAGCTATGTCACCAGCAACGTAACTGCAGGGTGTGCCAACTGCAATTAGAATACACCAAAAGAAAGGTCATACAACCCTCTCCCCCGAAACCGTTAACTGTATCCTGTTCTACGGAGCAGAGCCCTTCTTGAAAAGCTGATAGTCAGTCATACACTCCTTTTATACAACCCAGAAGTTCATTACCGCTTTCACAAGAGCGTACAAATGGCCCCTGTCCCGAGTCATTTCCATCCAGCCCACAACATATCACATTTCTTTTGCACCCGTTTTAATGTTAACTTTCCATCTACGTCTAGATCCCCAGTGAGGCAATTTTCATTCAGGTTTTCCAACTAAAACACTGTATAAAATTTCTGTGATGCATGTTACAAACTCTGGCGATCTCGCCTTCTTTGATTTGATCAGCGTTACAATACGTTGCTTGCATATCACTACGCCTGCATCCTGTGGGCTACGTACACACAAGTTCGCCAGTTTTCCTCTTACCTGCGGATAATACAATTCCATAGTATTTACACATAAAAGTATATAATTGGAGTAGGCACAATTCATTTCGAATATCCTTTAATTATTCTCCAACATGTTTCGACTAGCACAGATCATCGTCAGGGAACCGTTTCACAAGTTGACGAGTGGTACGTTCTAACGGATACAATGGCAGGCTTATGTGTATTCTTCAGCGCATGTCCCTAGCGCGCAAGTCTGAGAACAAACCGCATCGTGGCAAAACAGATAATTCCAAAATTTAGCCACTTTAAGAACCAAGCATGCAAAATATTTTGTTTAAAATTAAACACGCCATTAAGAATATTTCCTACCTTTAATAACAAAATTGAAATGTATTACACTTAATGAATTTTGAACTTTACTTCACTCGCCTGTGCCTTGCCATCCAGGGATAGCAAACCTGTTACAGCCGTTATGGCACACGAGTAGAAATACCTCAAATTTCCTTAAATTGAACAAATTCTTTGCCAATGAGCAAGACCACATTCAATATCTAGAATAAGGTCACTGAAAGAGCTGCCTAAATTTAAATGGCGGGCCTCATGCGGCCCACGGACCGCGTATTCCAGACCACTGAACTGGCGACTGAGTTGCATGGGACAGGGCCAAATGTTCAGTCAAAACAGCACGACATATGCATTGCGTTGTTAACACAGCAGCGCGCCTTAACACTGCCATGCAACACATAGTGACAGTGAATGCTACCGGGCAGGTCATTCCCTAGCCGCAATATTTTTCTGTGAAGCGCCAGAGAAGTATATCTTTTAAAGCACATTGTGTGGCATAGCGCGACCAAATCCCATTACTATAAACATCTCAGGCGGGTGATAAAAAAAAAGAAAGACAACCAACAAGAATTGCGTGGCTAAGAGGTGGTGGAATAGGTTAAACTCTAGAAAAAGATTCTCAGATTTTTTCACACCCTGCTCAACTCCCTCGTCGATTCAGGGCGCAAATGGCTAACTATCATGCCACCTGTCGGCCAACAGTTGAAATACGGCATGTGCCTCTTATCGAATGACCAGGACGACGCACTATGTTCTACACTGACACAGAATCTTAACCGAGTATAGTACTTGGAAAACTAAGCGGACTTCGCGCGGAGTGAAATTTGAGGTTCTCGAGACGGTGACTGGGATGTAGGACATTGTGGTCAGTTTGAAGTGCGCCGACGTTTCAGAAGAACGTATAGCAGGTTCCTCTGAAACGTCGGCATTGTCACTATGTTATCTAGAAACCGTGTCGCTCGTTATCTAGACGCAGTGTCATGTTCCCTAGATGCAGCGTCGCTATGTTATCTAGAGGAAGCGTTGCTATGTAATCTAGATGCAGTCTCACTGCCTTATCTAGAGAGTGTCGCTCTTATTCAGAGGCAGTGTTCCTATGTTATCTAGATGTTTTTTTCGCTTTGATTTCAGGCTTTCGCCGCGATGCTGATGAGATCTGCGCACTTCTAGGATATTACGCAGCGTCAAATGTCCCGAAACGTCGGTAAAGTATTACCATTCGACGCTGCGTAATATCCCAGAAAAGAGCAGATCTAGTGCCGCTTTGTTTTCTTGATGCATTGTCGCTAAGTTATCTAGAGACGGAGTTGCTATCCCATCTAAGAATACTGCTTGTTTTTCCCTCCACCTTGTCTTGCAGCATCCCGCATATCTTGCTGCACGTCTTCTACGCGACTTTTACCTTACACAGCTCCTACTGTAACTTTTCTTAGCCATTCATGCTACATACCCGGACATCTTACTCTCATTGATTTAATCAGTCTGGCAACAGAAGTACAAATCATGGCTTCTCTGTACGTAACTTGCCCCGTTCTGCCTTAGTACCGCACTTCCCCGCAGCAAAGTGTCCTCAAGGACCCTAACCTTTCAGCCAGCGCTGTCACAAGCCATCGTTTTTTAAAAACCAAGGATCAATGTGATATTTCAGACAACCTTTCAGCGTACATTCTATATACACTGAAGCAAACTCTATCTGTTTTGGCGGCAGTAAGTCAAGTGCCGCCTGTAACTCTGAAGACACACACAACCCGGTCTTACGTCTTGTTGCGCCACGTTACAGCCGGAATCTGATTTAATCCCCTGACAGTGGGATTTCCCGTGGGATTCCTGTGATCTTCTGAAGAAGGGTCAACTCACATGTTGAGGGCTACTGAGGCCAGGCAAAGCCACGGAGTGCCGGACCGTTCAATAGAAGGATCGAGATAAGCGACAGGACACGTTCTCACAGCGGCGCTGCGGAGGATTCAGTTATTTTGGGATGTAACGCCGTGTAGTGGGATGCGTATTTCCCGTCGTTTCGAAGGTTCTTATTGCCGTCATCTTCAAGGTCAAACAGTTGAAAAGCAGAAACGAATATGTTAATGTCAGCATGTAGTAAAAAGCCGTCTGAGTGTCAACTGGAAGCACCTGAAACTTAATGAGATATTTAGGAAAGGAATAACTGTAAAGAGACCACTAACTAACTAACTAACTAACTAACTAACTACCTAACTTACTAACTCCATGGAGCAGAGGCCTTCTCGAGAAGCTAACAGTTTCTCAGCTAGTCAAAAAATTCCCCGCATTTTATGGAACCCGGAGATTCATTACCGCATTCACAACAGCCCGCAATCTATCCCTATCCTGAGCCAGCTCAATCCAGTCCATGCCCCATCCCACTTCCTGATGATCTATTGTAATATTAGCCTCCCATCTACGCCTGGGTCTCCCAAGTGGTCACCTTCTCTCTGCTCTCCTCACCAAAATCCTGTATGCATCTCTTTTCCCTCCTACGTGCTACATGCCCCGCCCATCTCATTCTCGATTTGATTACCCAAATAATATTTGGTGATGAGTACAGGTCATTAATTCCTCGTTATGTAGTCTTCTCCACTCCCCTGTCGCCTCGTCCCTCTTAGGCCCAAATATCCTCCTCAGCACCATATTCTCGAACACCCTCAGACTTTGTTCCTCCCTCAGTGTGACAGACCAAGTTTCGCACCCACAGTAAAGAGACCACAAACTTCAGAAATATTGCCTTGACCATTGGAAATGTACAGCCACAGATATCAGAGCTGGCAGAGTAAAGTTCACCCTGTAACATGTCACGAAGGCACAGAGGGGGACTAGAAGTGTAGCTCTACTGTTTCTTTAACCTAGGCACTGGATGGGAGTGGATGGTCGACACCACGCCCCAGTCGCTTTACCCTCGTGAAAGACACCCGGAACCCCTTGTACAGGCGGCTGGGTGGGGTCCGGGGCCGGTCTGGACTGGTGCGGAAAATCTCGCCCCCACCACTATTTGTACACAGATCAAAACGACAAAACAAAGCAGTTGAGTACTCTCTGCAGCGTAACTGAATTGACAAGTGTGCCTCAAAGTAAAGCGACATAACAGCTATAGATTGATAATATACAGGGTGTTCCGAGAGGAATCTGCAATACTTCAGTAGAAAGTTTATGTTAAATGACATCGACTTAACCAAACCTAACCTATATCCGAAGTTGAACGGTTACGGAGATAACGGTTAGATAACTTAGAATGTGAAGAATAGCACATTTTTCGATTATCAAGTACCTATTAAAACAAAGACCAGCTTGTACTTCCCGTAATGTTAACACCTGTAATTAGCACAGAAGTAACACCTGAGTGACACAAAGACGTGAATTAAGCAAGAAAAGTCGGAATATTTTCATACTAATCGCCCTTACAGTTCCACGTACTTCACACAGCACGCTCGCCTCTGTATGGCTTGGCTTGGCTCAGCTCAACACACCTGCGCCGTGTTCGGACAACGAACAAGTACAGAACGCGCAACCGCAACAAAACCACATTTTTCTCGCGTCATTATGTCCGTAACCGTTCACCGCCGGATACAGAAACGTTCGGTTATATCGACGTAATTTAATGCAAGGAACGTTGTCCGGTACAATGGCAATTCCTCCTGAAGCACCCTGTATAACAGGCCTTTTAGGTTATGTGTTTAAAACGCTAATGCACTTGTAACGGCTTTACGAAAGTAGCTGGTTTTGCAATTTTGATTTCTAAACATTTTAACTTCTAATACATATTTGATACATTTATCGATGTTAATACAGCTTACATTGTTTTATTTACAGGAAGGTTAATATATACGCATGTATATATACACACACATAGAAATGCAAGGCTGTATAACCAAAGCGGCCGGACCGTCTTTGTGGCCCACCTAGCGTCTTATTTAACTCCACCTTCATATTACCACACTAACATTTCAACACATTTTACCACTTTGAGTGTTCTGGTTCGTTGCACCTCAGAAGTCCGAATGGTCTTAGATTTATACTAAATTAGAAAGCATGAATGTGAAATATCACGAGATGACATGATGTTACAAAGAAGACCGACAGTAAACAACACTGAAATGTCGCTAATTCTGTTATCCAGGAACAAGGCTCCAAGTACAGTGTTTCAATGGGGCCCACTGGCTGGACACTGATGACGCGTAGACAAGCATCGACACAGGCACTGAGACTCGATGCCTCTGTACTACATTATACTTCTTGGCACAATCTTTGACGAAGAC
Organism: Coptotermes formosanus; assembly: GCA_013340265.1. NCBI lineage: Eukaryota > Metazoa > Arthropoda > Insecta > Blattodea > Rhinotermitidae > Coptotermes > Coptotermes formosanus. The sequence continues at coordinate 175,757 of BLKM01000576.1, read as the reverse complement.
TTACAACACATCAGCAGCTTTTATATATATTTTAAAAAGGAATCATGTGGACAACAATGCTTTTAATGAACTTCTACATAACCAGGCTGGTGTAATATTAAGTGTTTTTGTTCCATTATATCTCCCCTGAAGATGGTTTGAGGTCATATCAAAACACGCTGCCAGTTTGTAAGGCTTGTTGTGTTGTGATTTCGTGTTGAGTACAAGTCGGTCTTGATAACACATGTGAAAATATACGCACATGGTGTGGACACTTCTACACTTGTACTGTTTGCTACAAATGAAAAAACTTTAATGAAAAGTACGTAAACACAGGGTAACAACACAAAGTGGTGTCACTATTTTAGGTGTGGTATGAAAAAAAGAAACAGAAAATTGAAAGTACGTTACAAAAATCAAACCAACATTTGAGTGTAAAGTATGACCAAATGCTTTGAAGTGTACTGTACTATCCAGCTTACTCTCTAGGCACGTAAGCTTCGGAACGAGTGAAAACACAGCGAGTGCAGTTATCGACTAGTAAGGACAAATATCCAACCTGTAAAACAAAAAGTAGCATTACATTCTACACAAATACTATTACACACAAAAACATTGAAAAACCACCACCACCATCATCAGAGGTTTTCTTCTTGCGAACTGTTTCTACTCCTTGGAAGAATATTTCAATTGGACATAAGTACTGAGCTTGGTTCTAGTAATTCAAGGCCATTATATTGTTATTGTTAGCATATCCTTCTAACATTTTTTAATTCAATTTTTAATTCACAGGGCACAAATTTTACTATAACTGGCTCTGAGTAGTCCCTGTACCTAGATTACAAATATATTGTATTTCATGTTACTTTACACTTAGATTAAGCAATGACATGTTCTGTATCCTGTACTTGGATTTATGGAATTTTAAAACAATGAATGAATGAATGAATGAATGAATGAATGAATGAATAACACTGCAGCCTGGCTTCCCGTGAAATCCATCTTAAGGATTTTAAATTGTTTAAGGTTAAAGCCAGCATAAACATCTTCCTCCTTCACAACTGCTACTTGTATTTTCTGTTACCTACAGCCCTACTGCGGCTAAACGCCTTTACAGACCTATACATTTATCACAACTAAGGAATTTGATTCAAAGTGCAGCTACTTGGGGAAATTCAGCACATAGCTCACAATTCAACATTCCTAGAAATACCATTTACCAAATTATGTATTTACTCTCCACACTTCGATTTTACAGAATTGTAACTGGCGAAGCTCATTATTTTTGTAGTAGTGGAGGTGGTGAATGAACACGTGTTGACATCCGAGATGCGTTGCCACAATATCCAAAAGTGTACCTCCACTGTCACTCAGTTTCCTATTTGACTCTACACTCCTTTAAGCTGGTGTACCATTCATGAGGCTCTAGGCTTATGACTGAATGACCATCTGCATTCAAAATATGCTGCGGCCATAGTGCTGTCACTTCATTGGCACTGTTTGAAGACATATGCTGGCTCTGATACTGTTAACAATCAACTGCCAGCAATCTGTACAACAAACCCAAAACTACTTGTTCACATATGCAGCAAATACATATTGTCATCCGTATCTCTATAATGGAGCTTCTTCATCTGCACTGAAACCTTACAAACTGCAATCAACAGCAGGAGCCACATCCAAATTAAGGGGTGTACACTGTCTTCACAATTTGCTGATTTAATAACAATTCTGACCCTTTTTCAATCACTTATAAGAACTCGTGGCCTTTTACATGTGAGTACAAACCATCTCCCTCTGAATCCCCACCGACACATATTGGGTGCATGCACCAGCCATCTTGACATTAGGCCACAAAAGCACGCAACGTATTCCACCTCCTGGGCCACCATCTTTAACATATGTGGTAGGTACAATCATATGGTCACGTTGATTGCACTGTGTGTACTATACATGATAATAATCCCCCACTCTGTTAACTTTAATTCAGTGTTATTTAACACATTTTCTAACCCAAATTCACTGATATTCTACATACACTGTAGAAAATAAGTGCCTACATACAGTGACATAAACCCACTGCTATGTAGCTGGGTATGTACAAGAATGAAATGAATGTAAACAAAACACAGACATCATCTGCTACTTCCCTTGTATACCACAATGAAAAAATATCATGGATTCCATCATCTCAACACAACACCAAAATTTTGATCTGCATAGTAAATCAAAATAAGCATCCTTAAATAATGGTTCATATTCACAAGTTCTTTCTTTCTGTTTCAGCACATGTAAATCTGAATCCACTATCACTCTTGGTGCGTTAACGGCCAAGGTTAATAAAATATAAATCTGCTATCATTAATACAAGTTCCACAAAATCTGAAAAAGCAGGACTAACTGAACAAAAACCATAATCACTGCCACTAATTCGTATCAACCACCACCACTAGAGTGTAGCAGGCACGTGAACCCCATACAATCACCCTACCACGATCCCTCACAATACACATGCATTTAACAACAATTTATATGGAGCTATCCAGACGAGACTAACTCAAGGAAAATCAAACATTTATCCTTCTACTCATTCGTCCGTAACTATCAGGCCATGGAACAAGACTGACTCCCAAAAATAGCCCAATACTCCATCTTTATAATGCGGCAAACATGTGACGGTCACCTTTCCAGTAAAACTGATGTCACAGGTAACCTTTATTCCAGCACAGTCAGTATTTAAATTTTAATGCATGGTTTACCAGTAAGTTAGTATTATTTGAAGAGACGAAGACAAAATTATTAAATAAAAACCATTTTGTGGAAAATAAGACAGAAATTATACACTATGACTAAAAATGCAGTTAATATCTTCTGTTGCCCAATTATATAGTATAAAATTCTACAGGTGTTTTGGAACGTACATTCACTGACTGAAGTTTAAGGATGAGGAAGTGACTTATGAATATATTGCTAAACTCTTGAAAGTGGATACACTGCTGAATCAATGCATGCACAGGGAATGGCAGAAGTGTGGCAGGTTCTTGGACATCGCAAATTACAGTCAAACCCTGTTAGGAAAATTTTGAAAATTCCACGAAAATCCTACTTCTTAAGCAGGAAATTTCTTAAAAGGGTAACTTTAATGAAATGGGAGAATTTTGGTGCTTTTTTATCCTGACTTCTTAGGCAGGAAATTTCTTAACCGGGTTTTTCTTAAGCAAGTTTCATTGTAAATCCAAAAAGTTCAGAAAATGTTTTAGATAGATAAAACAATGTTCTGACAAACTAAATGGCAAAACAACCACTCTTACTGACAGTAATGTAGCGCTACATAAACAAAGATATACACCAGTATTCAGAGTTGTTAATTAAAGGATTATATGTTTGCATGTTTGAAGCCTTGCAGTGTTCTACTGACCATGGATGTACTTTTGGCAGCAAGTGGCATTAAGTGTGGCTGTGTGTAAGTAAACAGTAATGCACACTGACACAGTGCAATGTTACACCCTGGGCTGAATTACAAACCCGGAACTTATCTGTCATATGTACGACATCAACGACAAACGCCGGAGTTGACAATGCCGTCACGGACTCTTATTTTTTCTTCAAAAACATAACTCCAAATACCATAACTGCATCCACAAAGCTCAGAAAGTCTTCAATCACCTTGCCAACAAATAAGAACAGCTGTCATTGCTAGAAAAGAACACTTCTCACATGTACACTGTACAAAACACAAAATAAGTATTGCAGCTTACAAACACCAGGCACAGTGTCTATATTTTGCATCTCACAATACACATATTCAACACCACCCCCAGGCATTGTGGTGCAAATTACTGAATACACAAACCTATAAAAAATCAGCATGCCGAATACAGCACGTTACTGTACAATCATGTACCTTAATGTGGATACTTACATTTAGCATGTATGCTGGGTTTTATGATTACACCAGAATGCTTCAACAGACCAGTTTCTGATTCTGTACTCTTTACCGCTAACATCAGGCTACTCACTGTTTTCATGGACCAAAGAATTACAACAGTTTATTTTCACTTACCCAGTTGGAGTCTTACAATTGTGAATAGCATGATGAAAATAATAATTATAATAAAATACAATAACACTGGACTGGAAAATGTCTTGAGATTTTCAAGACACAGGATTTTGGAACTGCACCTGCACGTTACAAGAAAGGCAAGGATCAATATCTACAGTACGTCATTATCGATCCCGGCTACAACATAAGAGCACATGTCTCTTCAGTGTAGCCTTCCAAGTGAATGACTTGTTACACCCATCACAGGTGTAAGAGTTTGCCATTATGTATGCGTCCATGTCTCTTCAGAGCACACCGTTCCCTGAATGACTTATTACACTCATCACAGGTATATGGGCGCTCTGCAGTATGTATGCGCTTGTGTACATTCAGTGCACTCTGGGCCCTGAATGACTTATTACACTCATCACAGGTATATGGACGCTCTCCAGTATGTATGCGCTTGTGTACCTTCAGTGAACTCTGGCCCCTGAATGACTTATTACACTCATCACAGGTATATGGGTAATCTCCAGTGTGTATGTGCTTATGTACTTTCAGTGCACTCTGGTTCCTGAATGCCTTATTACACTCATCACAGGTATATGGGCGCTCTCCAGTATGTATGCGCTTGTGTACATTCAGCACACTCTGGTCCCTGAATGACTTATTACACTCATCACAGGTATATGGCCGCTCTCCAGTATGTATGCGCTTATGTACTTTCAGTTTATACTGGTCCCTGAATGACTTACTACACTCATTACAGGTATATGGGTAATCTCCAGTATGTATACGCTTATGTACATTCAGTACACCCTGGTCTCTGAATGCCTTATTACACCCATCATAGGTATATGGGCACTCTCCAGTATGTATGCGTTCACGTATCTTCAGATTCCACCGTAGCTTGAATGATTTATTACACTCACCACAGGTATATGGGCGTTCTCCGTTATGTGTGCGTTCATGCATCTTCAGGAGCTTCTGCTCCCTGAATGCCTTATTACACCCATCACAGGCATATGGGCACTCTCCAGTATGTATGCGCTTGTGTACATTCAGTACACTCTGGTACCTGAATGCCTTATTACACACATCACAGGTATATGGGCGCTCTCCAGTATGTATGCGCTTATGTACCTTCAGTACACTCTGGTCCCTGAATGACATATTACACACATGACAGGTATATGGGCACTCTATACCATGTGTGCATTGATGTGCATTCAGCTGACTCCGTTCCCTGAATGAGCTCTTACACACATCACAGGTATAAAGGTGCTCTGCCCTACATACACCTTGCAGTCCCTGCACAGTACTCTGCTGCCTGAGTGTTGTATTACACACACCACCAACAGCTGGATGAGTCACATCAGGTACATGTTGATCTTCATTCAAAGTACTCTGGAAAAAGGGAAAAGAGAAAGACATCAGCCCATCTTGAAAGAATTTACAGCACATAAAGCCAACATTACACACACACACACACACACACACACACACACACACACACACACACACACAGACACACACACATGCACGCATGCATCTGTACACGTACACATAAATACATAGATACATACAAATGTACCTACAGCATTACAGGTGTACAATATACAATGCAACCCAAGGCTGTAAATAACTATTCCACTCTTATTTTTCCGAACACACCATGAATGCCATAACATGTAATTACAGCACATTCTGAACATGTGCCCCCCCCCCCCCACCTTGAAGAAAAGCATTCACCCTCCTCACACTGTTTCCTGTAATTTCTCCAAACAGTTTGTTGGTCAATGCCAGCAACAGACTCTTCAGTCTCAAGTTTGCCGTCAGGGTTCTTCGGTTATTGCTGCAGACCCTTTCTTTAGGAAAGCCCAGCAGAAAGAAGTCATGTGGCCTAAGTCTGCAAGTCGCAGTGCCCAAAGACCATGAAACCAACAACAGTAAGGAATTCATGCAGCTGTATTACAGGTTTGAAACTGATACACCATGGAACCAAACAGCAGTAATTTTAGATTTTGGCTGCTCAACAACAGCTTGCCTTCAATAGACAAACTTCCCTTCACAATCTTCTTAAAGACTTGCATGCCAATCAAGTTAGCGTTTCTTCAAAAATGTCCATCATACTGTGTTAAAACTGTCACAGTCCTAACACCATTCTTGTTGCAAACACTCCCTGAATATTGTTCTCTTATTTTGATCTTCTTTATTAAGACACGAATTGGGAAACACTTTACAAACTGCAGCAAATGTTCGTGAAATAATTTGCCAAATGAACACATACCTTTTGTGTGAAAAACCATGATGTCAACTACAGAACTTCCAACTAGCAGCCAACAGAAATGAATCAAGGCAGCGAACCTGTGTTATACAACTCAGCACATCTTGAAGAAGTCCATTGTTGTGGGGACAGGCAGCCACTTACATACTTCTTCCAGTATTTATACACATCTATTCTTTGGGTTGTGTGTTACATGTGACACTCTGCATGAATATATACATTAAAACAGAACATTTATCACACCACATGACTCGTGCTGCGTTCATTACAAGTAGTCATTTCCTCTTCCAAGTATTCCCAGTCTGTCCAAATTGTCCATTACGATCACAAAATTTAACCATGCAGGCAAAGTTCACCAAGCCACTAAAATGTTGACATTTCTTCAGATCACAGAACATAAATTTTTTTGAAAAATGCCAAGGGCTGCACACATAACCTCACCTGGCCACATTTGGCCTGGATGCTGCCCATCACTGCTCTGTTTCCTCATGAAGACTCCTCACTTTATAATCACTTTTATGCCCAGTAATCACAGGCACACTCAGAAGAACATCAAATAATCTCTTAGTTCTTCCAACCGCAACACAAACTGCAATCTTAAACACTGATATCAGTCCATTACGTAGAAAGAACCCCCTCCCAAAATAAAGGTTATCATTTGCACTGCCCAAAAGTCACCTGTTACTTCTTCCCTCTTAGTTCAATATATTTTCCTCTGCTCCGTGTTATTAAACACACTCTATCCCATTCATTCTTCTACAGCCATACAACAGGCACGTAAAAATACGTATGCTTTCAATCATGAAAGGAATATCAAAGTTTCTTAACTAAACAACATCCCAGAAGGCTCTATTGGATATATTTGGATGATGAATGTCTGCTACTTTCTAGTGATGAGACAATCAACATATATTTCCTGCTCTCTGTGTACTAATAGACATACCTCCTTACTACACTTCCTCACAACCCACAAACAGAAATACAAGTATTTCCAGTGATTACAGCATGTCTGTTTTATACGGCCAGAGAGACAGACATGGAGAGACAGTGGAAATGACAAAGGTAGTACACACTATGGGATATCTGTGAAATGCATACAATAATGGACAAACAGGCATGTAACTCACCTCCTCCTCTTCAGCCTTTATTTTAGGAAAGGTTATATCCTCAGGAATCTCTTCTTGTTTTACATCTATGGCTGTCTCCTCTTCAAACTTTACAACAGGAATCTCCTCTTCCTTAACATCCAAACCCATGTACCCTTCAACCTTTATCACAGAAATCAACTCTATTTGTATATCCATATCTGCTACGTCTTCAGCCATTATACTGACAGCTTCAGGCACGTCACCAGACGATGTTGCACTCCTCCCACTGCACAAGCCTGCGACACCATTCAGTGAATTTGTGCAGCTCTGTAAAACCACCATACAATTCCTTATCAATGTGTCCTCAGTCATGACAACAAATGTGACAAACTTTCTTATCAACTCATAATATTGTAGCGGTTTTGTAGATTCTCACAAATACACTTTTCAACACCTCCACTAACAGCTAACTTCATGGAACACAGTCCTTCCTGAGAAACCAACAGTTGGAAAGCTAATCACAAAAAGTCCCTACCCCCACCTAACACAAAGCTGCATTACTGTGCTCACTACAGCCTGTCACACAACCAGTCTGCACCCTCCCACACAATTTCTGTAGTACACCCTTTGACAGTTCACATGGCTGTTCTTTCCCTTATGGTTCTCTAATGAGTATCATAAAACTGGGCTAATGTTCAGTCTAAGCCCACACACAGTGGCCTGCAATGGCTCCAACATCCAGTTAATTTGCATGTCACTCATTACAGACCATCTATTTACTCAGGTACCAGCTTGTTAATAACAACACATGGGTAGTAAGACAACTTACTGAATCAACAATTTCACACATAACGTCACCAACAATTTCTACTTTTTGTTCCTATGGACAGTGAACTGGGAACTAGGGATAGCGCAGTCAGTATCATGACTACATTATGGGGTGCCTGATATGGCGTTCAAATCATGTCTGCGTTATGATAATTATCTGTTCTACAGAATGTCCAGAATGGTGCACGGCCACCCAGTCTTTTATTCAATGGATAGTGCAGGCTCCTTCTGAGGGACGATGTGGCCATTACAAAGGGGTGACCATTTACCTCTGCCTAATGTTCAGCCTACGGATGAGTGGAGCTGTATGTCAACAGTCATCATACATCTTCATGAATTGAAAATTTGAAATTTGTAAAGTGACTAACACGAATGAAACATGTTGGAGTAGACAATATTTTTATATTCTCTCTTTGTCTTGATAAACCTAACCTCAAATGCAACAACAGTATCCAGAACACTGGAAAATCCCTTCAAACAACTCTGCAACCAAAAGAACAGCTGAAACTGGTGTGAGAGACAAATTCTCACCCCTGTGCAACACACAATACAGAATCAGTATTCCAGCTTTTCATCTTTAGACACAGTGTCTGTGGAAAAACATTTTACATATTAAAAGAAATTTCTCCATGCCACTGCCAGTTGCCATGGCATAAATGATCATGCTCTACTCACCACTCAACAAAAATGTCTGTGTGCGTGCGCATGCAGAATACAGTATGTATATGTAAAAACAAACATTTTCATGTGTATACTTATATTCAGCACTTATGCTGAGTTTTATGATTACATTAGACTGCTTGGTGAGACCACTTTCAGATCCTTTACTCATCGCCACTAGTTCCAGCCCACTCACAGTTTCCGTAACATAATGAATTACGAGAGTATATTTTCTTCAGCCAGTCAGATAAATACAAAGTTTGAACAGTGTGACGGAAATAACAATTGTAATACACAAACAAATCATACTGGGCACTGGAAAATGTCTTCAGCTTTTCAACAAAAAGCATCCCAGAACTGCACCTGCACATGATGTGAGGATGGCAATGATAAACGTCCAAAACAAGAGTGACATTTCATGTTGCGTGCCACTAACAGGAACAGCCTGACCATCAAAACCACCACCACACAGACATACAGATATTATGGAAATGGGAAAATGACTCATATAAAATGAATGCCTTTCTTTCCTCAAAATACTTCACAAAATATTAACTGCTCATCATGTTCATGCACACTGAAACTAACATCTTTGAATGATTCATGCAAACATGGAGTACAGAATGCATATGATTAGGCATAAAATTTCCCACCTAACAAGTAACAACAGTTGAGGACGAAGCAATGTCTTTACCAATTTAATATATTTTCTGTATCAAAATTTTAAACAATTTCCCCAAGTTTTGCAATGTTAAAGACAAACTACATGCACCTTTAACATACATATCAAGATGTTTAATTATAATCCTACATCTTTTGAACCAATAACCGGTTCATCTTCAGGAATGTCACAAATTACAATTATACATAAAATCCAGAAATATAAATACAACTGCTTAAAATACGACTTTTAAACTGTTAAATATAGGTAAGGTCTTACAACATCAGGGCTGGTAGCCACCACTATTTGTGCAGTGCTTCCAAACATACTGAAAAGTTCTAAATATCACCTTACTAAAACATTATGTCATTGTTATGTTATGTCTGTACATAAAACAAACTAAACAATATATAAGGACCTGTTGTGATATCCTAATTGTATACAGCAATAGTTGCAATGACTACACAGTACATACCTGCTATTACGACGGGGTGCATTACTGCAGGCGGAAGGACCCGTACTGAAGGGAGGTATGTTAGGTGTATAGTTTTCAAGTCACATGACTGTGACATAACTGGAGATTATCAAAAAGATGGAACAAAGAGTTACATTCCCCTGAGCACTGTTCAGCAACAACCTCAATATTACACGCACACAGTTGGATGTAAAACTGTTCGTACATATTCATGGATGGGCCCTTCTTAACTTGTTTGATTATTTTTTATACAGCTGATATGTTCGAGGTACCCTTGTCTTAGATTTCGTCCAGTCTAACCAACATATATACACTTACATGTAGAACGTGCTAATCTGTAAATACCACTTTTCATGTGTTCATCACCTATATTGGTTGACCTTAACCTGAACATATCATATATAGTATCTGTCCTACGAAATGCAATGTGGACGCCTCATTTTCCTAAATAGATTGGTGATCTTTCGTATTAGTGGACCGTAATATGTAAACCTAGCCCACTTCTCAATTGTTTTTCGGGTACTGTTGCGTGGATGGGCACTGTTGATTTTTCACTGTATATGTAAATTTAGGCCTTGGATGTATGTACAGGGGAAATTACTAGTTTTGCACTGTGTGTTGTATGGTGAGTCATCCTTTCTGTTTCCATTCTCGTGAAACTGGAAGTGACTGCATTCGTGTAATATCATATCTGTATGCTGCTGCCTCATGTTCTATAGGGTGATTCAACAAGAAATTAATGGTTGTATCCATAGTGGTGGATTTGCCATAGATATCTACTTCTATGAATGAGTCTTTCCTTATGAAAAGTAGGTCAAGGAAATTGTTTGCTTTCTTCAAGAGTCAGTTTAAAGGTGATATCCTTAGGTATCCGGTTCAAGCTGTTAGTCAGGCTATCAGGGTTGGTCACTGTATGATCACATATAATCAATATGTCATCCACATATTTTGTATAGTACATTATAATCTTAGATTCAACGATATGTTTAATAAAAGCTATCTCGTAGGGTTGAAAAAATATTTCAGCAATTGTACTTGAAATAGGTGAGCCCATTGCTATGCCTTTTGGTGGTTAATATATATTACCTCCAAAGGTGAAACAATTTTGGTTAAGAACAGTTTTCATCAGCTGGAAAATTTGATTTTTAATAACTCAATCAACAGACTTCAGTTGGAGGCAATTATTTGTAATACTTAATACCTCCTGTATAGGAATATTTATAAAAACGTCTTTTACGTCATATGTAATGAGCCTGTGGTTATTGCTGATGTTCAGCTATGTAAGAAGGTGAGCAAAATTAGTTTAATTTGACACCACACACTGGTTTTCAAGTTCAAAGTTCTCATTTAGTTTTTTAGTTAGAAACTTGCCTACTTTGTACGCAGGTGCATTGATGTTACTGATTACTGGCAGAATTGGAAGGTCTGGTTTGTGTCATTTCAGTTGCACCTTCAGTACAGGGAGTTTAGGCTTATTATGCACTGATTTTCTTAACTTTTGTTATCAACTAACCTGTCGCATTGACGTAATGTCTGTTGAACTTGCTTTGGTACTTTTCTATAGGATCTTTGGTCAGTGTAGAAAACTGGTTATTAGTCAGAAAAAGACCATGAAACCAACAACAATAATAAATTCATGCACCTGTATCATGCGCTTGGAACTCATGCACTGTGGAAGCAAAATGGCTGTAATTTTAGGTTTTGGTTGCTCAACAACAACTTGCCTTAAATAGACCAATTAAACTAGCCTGCTATGATTCTGCTTAAGTGATAGAAGAATGTGATCTATAAGTATGATATCTATATATCGACGTGCTGAATTCAAAATCAGCACCAGTTTTTGCGTATCACATCAGGATTTTATGCAATTCGACCACATGCACCTACTTGAGGCATGCATTTTCACTTTATATGTGTGTAATTTAAATGACAATCATTAAAATAGGTTGGTACCATTGACGTCTCCCAGTGTATTTTTTCCCCTTCTGTTATCTTAATCATACTTGAAAACCAAGAATAAACATATTTGTTGTTGTTGTTGCTGTTGTTACTGCTGCTGCTGCTTTTATTATTATTATTTTTATTATTATTATTATTATTATTATTTAATTAGAGATTTGGGTCTCACTAAAGAGAACAGTGAATTTCTGGGCTCAACGTTAAAGGAAAAAATCTGTTAGGGCCAGAAGAAACATTTTATTCCTACAGAAATCACACGAAAACGTCTCAGAAATACCATGCCAACGAGGTTTAAATTGTTTTCTTGTGATATCCCAAATTTGGTTCATCAGTTGGGAGAAGACTCATAAGATGCAAGTGACTGGCACTTACTTATTGATGCTTCGAAAAGGAGCTTAAAGGCAGTATTACTGCATAATGGTAATAATTTAGCTTCAATATCAACTGCACAAGCCATCCATCTGAAGGAAACCTAGAAGCATTTAAGAACAGTGTTGGAAAAGATGAAATACCACGAACACGAGTTGGTATGTATGCAGCAATATGAAGATTCTTGGAATGTTATTCAGACAACAAGAAGGGCACACAAAGTTTCCATGTTTCCTATGCGAATAGGATAACACAACAAGGGACAAACCCTGGACAACGGAAAACTGGCCTAAAAGGAAGATTTGATTCCAAGATCCAACAATGTTGTCCATACCACTTTAGTTGACAATCAGAAAATTTTATTACCTCCCTTGCACATTAAAGCAGGAATCTTGAAGCAATTTGTTAAAGCGCTGGGATGGGAGTGGTTCACGCTTCCAATACCCCAGCATTAATTTTCCCACTTTATCTGAAGCTAAAGTGAAAGACGGAATATTTGAGGGACCACAAATTCGAAAAGTTCACAAAAGATGTCGCATTCATAAATACAATGAAAGACATTGAAGTCAGGCATGGAATGCATTCATAGAAGTTGTCAAGAAGTTTCTAGGAAATGTAAAACATCCTCATTATAAAGAGATTGTCCAAATATGTTGGGGAAGCTGAGAGTACTTGGATGTAACATCACTTTGAAGTTACACATCTCGCATTCACATCTTGGGTACTTCCCAGACAATTTACGGGCTTTCAGTGAAGAACAAGGCAAAACGTTTCACCTACATTTGAAAGAGATGGAAAGATGATACCAGGGACCTTGGGATGTAAACATGATTGAAGATTACTGTTGGCCCATCAAACAAGATGACATCTCCCAGAAGCATTCACAAACAGCAAGTATCCACATGTTCACAGGGTTGAGAAAGCACAGATGTGCTGCCCGGCATCCAAACTTCTAAGGAAATGTAAATACACCATCTTCGATATAATTTTGAGATCTGTCATGTATGTATCACATTTCTGTATAGTTTTCCGTCCACCTTTGCCTATTTCTCATCTTACCAGACAAAAGCTCAAAACACCATGTAAAATAATGAGATAATACCGAAAATATCTGATATTATAATCATAAATATTCAAAATATTGAGGCTCTTTGTATTTATATGTACTTCCTCATCCATACGTTCATCCTAAAACACAAAATCATCAAAATTGGCTGGATAGTTCTGGAGGTACTGGCTTTATACTCTCTTACAGATATACTCACATTTTAAAATTTTTTTCTTAAGAATTGTGGAAAACGGGTACATGATACTGTAAAACTGGCTATAGATTAGAATTCAGCAAGCCAAAATTAGCTAAAGTCAGCTATCCATAGATAAAACGGACAAAAAAGTTTTCATTTTCTGATTAAAAGACTGAAATTACAATTAATTAATTATTTGTAAAAGTAATATCACAATTAATATTAATTTACTTCATATAACTTACATTATTTTCCACAAAAGGAAGAATGTCAATATACAGCTCGACATTGTTGTCACCGACATTCCTCGGGACATACATGGAAGTCCGTTCTATAAAATTACGACTGAAGCACATGTGCAATAATCATCAGTACAACCTACAATGCGAGTAGGATCGTGAAGCTTACCGATCCATACGTTTCATGCTCCTCCCACTGTAGAGTTTCCAGCATGCAATGTCTGCCAGTGCAACATAGACAGACAGACAGACAGACGGACAGACAGACAGACAGACAGACAGACAGACAGACACAGAGACAGTCGGAGATAACAAACAGTACCTAGCATTATCGGATATTCTTGAAAAGTGTCTAATAATGGAGACACACACACACATATGTAACTCACCTCATCCTCTTCAGCCTTTATTCTACGAAAGGTTCCATCCCCAGAAATGTATTCTTCTTTTATATCTATGGCTGTCTCATTCTCAACTTGTGCAACAGGTATCTCCTCTCCTTTAATATCCATAACCGTGTCCTTGTCAACTTTTACCACAGACATCTCCTCCACTTCTATATCCATACCTGTGACCTTCTCAGCCATTATATGGACAGCTTCACACAGGTCACCAGACGATGTTGCACTCCTCCCACTACACAAGCCTGCCACAACTTTCACTGAATTTGTCCAGCTCTGTAAAACCACCATACAATTCCTTATCAGCGTGTCCTTAGTCCTGACAAACAATGTGACACACTTTCTTAGAAACTTATAATATGGTTCCTATTTTGTAGAATCTCTCCATTACAGTATTCAAAGCCACTACTAACAGCTAACTGCATGGAACATAGTCCTTCCTGAGAAGCCAACAGTTGCTCACCTAGTCACACAAGGGTCTGCCTTTTACATAACGTGAATGTTCACTATCTTCTTCAAAACAGCCTGTCACACATCCAGTCTACACCCTCCCACACAACTTCTCTAATACACCAATCAACAGTTCTCGCAGGTGCTCTTTTCCCTTAAGGTCTCCTGGGAAAAATTTTGTGCACTTCTCACGTCACATGCATGTTACATAACCTATCCAAACCATCCTCCCTGCTTTCATCATTCTATTTTATGGTGAACAGTACAAATTACGAAGCTATGCACTAAGTAGTTCCTACCAGCTGCTAGCTACTTCCACCCCCTTAATTCTAAATATTTCACTCAGCATCCTGCTCTAATGTACTCAGTCTGCAGTTTTCCCTCTGTGCGACAGACAGACTTTTATGCTCTTGCAAAACAAATGGTAAATATACAAATTTTTCTACTTTAATTTCTGTGTCTTCAGATAGGAGGAAGAAAAGAAAAAAGGACTATGAATTAAGCTGTAGTAAACATTACCCCAAATTAACGTGCTTTGAATTACTTGATTACATAATCTGTATTACTCAATTGGTAAATCCCTTTGCACACACTTTCAGATCAGGCCACTGACTACTATATAATACAGTACTTCATTTATGTTATAATGTTTCTGGTTTCACTCAATAGAACAACATAACATACACAGACCAGAAGCTAATGTGCTTACCGTTCTGTTTCATTTTTTCACATTATTGTTCAACATTTCCAATATCGTATTCCAGAGCAATGGTGATAAATATCTTTCACTGCAGCAACACGAATCACAGAGAAGTTTACCTGTACACATTTATTGCAGTTCTTGCTTGAATGCATTGTTATTATAAAACCCTCTTAGATGACAACAAACATGCATTCCGTACAAATTTCCAACCTTTTGGAGGGATACTGTGAGTCCATCAGTAAGAAATGGTATGACAGGTTGGTCATAAACTGTACATACAACAGTGAGGCCCTACATTGAAGCAAAGTAGCCCCTCGAACTGTTGCCAGCCAATCTGTTGCTTAACCTAACTATACACTTAACCAACTAAACCCCTATCTGAATGCTGTTTGTTTTCTTGTGGGCCTGGCAAAGCTTTCTGTCACATACTGGCCAGCGGGTAACACAAAAAAGACAAAAGAAACTACGTCCCAGGATGGTGACATGAGTCAAGACACATCTCTTCCTCTTCTTCCTCTTCCATAGGGCCTGCCACCTAATGCTCCAGACGCACCACAGCCTTACACTTATTGTGCAGCCCTAGGTACAGCATTCAGCACAGGTTCATCAAGCCTGTGTCACTTAAGGAGAGACACAGGTCTTTTAATGAAGCTGTGCTTACATATTTTGGTTCAGCAAACAGCTTCCCAAAGAAATTATAGCACTGACGAGCCAACGCCTCACAGAAGCAAATAATGTGATGCACTGTTTCAGCCTCCATCCTTTAAAATCTGCAGGTAGGATCTCCATCCAACAGGCCCATCGAGACACATACTCAGGATTCACACATATTAGGCGAGAATGTATGAAATTTTGTCCCCTGCAATTTGTGCACCCCTGCATTGTCCAAGTAGTTTCATCGGTATAACACATCTAATGACTATATGCTCCTCAATATTTACAAAATAGCTGATATACTGCTCCCTTACATGACCACTTGTTTTCAGCACCTGGCAAATTCAAAATATCTGATAGCGGGTGGACAATTATGTTGCAATCCACATCAATTCTTGGCTTAAGTTTGCCTGTATATGGAAATAACCTTTCTGGAAAAACATTCTAAAAAAGGTGTGAATGCACTAGAAATTCTACTGATGGTGATTATGGGTACATAAATAAGTTTTGCACACACAAGTACACAACACATACTGGTAACAGTGATAAACAAAGATCTGAACATCACCCAATTCTGTCTGCATGTAACTTACAACCTATATACTACCTATAGCAATTATGGGAGCACGTGATAAAATGCTTTCTGGATAAAATCCTCACCAAACCTTCCTTAATATCATGAAATATTTCCTCATCTTGTTTTAGTATAATCTGTGGCATTCTTTTGGAAAGTGATTGCAAAGGGGTTTGTAAAGGTGGAACTTGTCACACATGATAGAATTTGGGTTGTGTACGCAAGTCCCTTACAATAATAATACTCATAAAATCTCAAACAAATATCTGCCAACATCATGAAAAGAAACACGATTATATGTCATGTTTAAACACATATTAACGAAGAAATGTATTTCCATATTTCTAAGAAGTATATGGGCACTCACAGTGCACCTGAGGGTAAGTAATGCAATCTCGGTTTCCTTGACACTAGATTATCAGCTTCTTACCGCTTTAATAAAAGTTACTAAGATGTCTTAAAAGATGGGCACGAAACATGACCTGTTACTTACCCAATAAATTTCAAAAAAAGGTTCAGACCTTTAGAACACAACCGGAACTGCCAAACACTTGAAGACAAAAAACAGCAGTTAAATGGTATCTTCCCCGCAACGTTTTTTAATACGAAAACTGGAATGTCCCTGTTCTGAAGACCGTACACTTACTAATGCCTCGTATGATCAAGTATTCAAGAGACCCAAAGCTTGTGCTCGTTCAGTTACTGGTTTCGCCATTAATGATTCTGACGGGGCGTCCCAACCTCTACATCGCCTCTCCAAATTTACTTTCACTAACTTTTGACACAGTTGAAGAGCCCAAGTGTTCTTTTTACGAATTCACCAGCATGCGATGTTTTACTCAGGTGATTTACGACGGGGTTCACTATTTTAGAGGCAGTTAATACAGAAACACATTCCCGCCGTCATCAATTGCGTCTTTAACCACTGACTTTCACTTACCGCCACAGATTATACAACTCACTACTGTCTTTCCTTTGTACACCGTTCCAGGTTACCACAGACCAAGCGCCGAGAGTTAACACATTGTCTACACCATGGTCTGTACCATGGATCACAGCTGTCTGTACGAGCTGTACTCTTTGTCCAGTGACATGTAAAGAAATTATTTAATTCCTTTAAAACTTTAATCGTATTTAAACTATACCTTAGATCAAAATAACTTGTACCTTTTGTACGTAAGCGATATCAGCAACGAAGACCACTACAGACTGTGGAAACAAATAGTGGCTTGTCACTGACAGATGGTTGAACCCCCGCACACTGGGCTTACAGAGGATGGTGTGCTTGCCACTAAACATGTCAATGCGATGTATTTAACACTCATATGTAACTAATAATGTGAGTTTAGTTGGTACAATAAAGTGAATACATTTATCGCATTCTTTAATGCTTAGTCGTATTTCTATTAACCCATGTGATTGGTGTAACAGTTCGCTGGGAACATGACGTCACCACTACGTACTCAATAAAAAACTACATTTCTAAACAAAATACATAAATTTGATTTCAATCATGATAATTAATTTTACACTTATTTCATTTCAATTACTTTATTTGAAATCAAATGTGGAAGGCCACATAATGTATACCACTATTTGCGGTTACTTGAGTGGTAAGAATATTTCCCAGTTATTTTGGATCATGTGGGAGGTAAGCATATGTACCAAAAAGTTTGGTGTTTCGGGTTTGGTTAGCATTGTTATCATTAATTTTATTGCATTTTGTATGACAAATATACTTCAAGAGTAATTTTGAATAGTAAATATACCTACCACTAATTTCGGTTACGAGCGATCTGCGTAATTACCACTAATTTAATCTTCCCAGAGCTTCCAATGGGAGAATTATAGGCAATGGTCAGTGGAAGGTCTGTTTTGATTAACGATTTGTTGAATGTAGATATTTTTACTAAGTAAATCAGAACCCTTAACCGATTTTACGCTATAGTTCCATGAACAAGGTTTCATGCGAATTGTGGCGTTAATTTAGGTTGCATATTTGTAATTCATTTGATTATACTTTGTACCTTTTTCTGCTTTTTCTTCCTTTGTTAAGTAATTGCACAGTAAGATTATGTGTGAGGTTTTTGTATTGTTACATTGGAGGGTTCAATTAGCTACTGGCGTTTTCAATATTGGTTTATTGGATCTCCGAATAATACAACACTAGAAATGATTGTATATTCATTTACTTATCACATTCACCAGGACATGCTTCGGCCGGTAATTGTGTTCGTCATCGGGTAGTGCTACAATTATGTAAAAGGGGAGAACCGAGCTACAGGCCTTTCCTTTACAATTAAAAAACCAGATTATAATTTTGTTATTATGTATTTTAATTGTAAAGGAGCGGCCTTTACCTCAGTTCTCCCCTTTTATACAATTGTAGCACTACCCGGTGATGGCCGCAATTCCCAGACGAAACATCTCATAGTGAATGGCATGAATAAATGCATATACAATTACTTATAGTGTTTCATTATTCGAAGAATCAATATACTAACACTGATTAAACAAATACAGCGGGATGATATTACTCCCCCCCCCCCCCCCAAAAAATACTCGCTTTTTCTTTCATGAATTGAATCGAATTATACTACCTATATACTGGTCAGGAAAAAGCGATCCCTTTTCTCAAACTTTTTAAACAATTATAATATTATTAATGTTGCTATTTTTAAGATATGATTTCTTATTATCTCTTTTCTGTGTGTTTCCGTTTGTTACTTGTTAGTTGTGTGTTTTCCTCATGTCCCTGTACTGCCTCTGTAACTGGCCTATCGCAGTTTTGCTAGTACAATAATAATAAAAAAGACTGAAGTCAGTTATATTGAATTGTTGTTACTAAAGCAAAGTTGTCGCCGTGTATAATTAAGCATCACGAGAAAATCATATGGAAAAGTTCAGGTATAGCGCCACGCACTCTGAAGCTCGACGCAAGAAGGCTGGAGGGGTGAGGGGGGTGGTAGGAACGGTCTATACGCTGTGGAGAAGACAAAAGTACCTTGCCTCTGTCGAGAATCGAATCAATTGCTGGTTCGCCCATAAACAAATAATAATAACAATAATAATATAAAAACCTTACAACAGAAACACAGCGCATGTGGAATATACAAACAAAAGCGATACCAGTAATAATAGGGGCGACTTGAACCATCTCAAAATCATTCAGAAAATACCTGAGCAGCGTACCGGGAAAGCACGAAATCAAGAAAGTATACAGAAAACAGCCATATTGGGCACAGCACACACACTGCGGGAAGTGCTGATGTAGAAGCACAAAACATTCTGCACGGGAAGCAACATCACACGTGCCATAAATTGTAAATAGAGAAAGCTGCGACAGTGTGTACCCTAGACACACGGTTTGTTTCACGTATATAATTATAAATACCCTGCATAAAGGTGATGATGATGATGATGATGTCTACGTCTACCTACACTTACTGAGCAGGTTAATATAGCGGTTAGGTTGAACAGTATTATTTTACATGGACAGGGTTCCAATTTGCACACACAAGTATTCTATTGTCCTGTTATTATTCTGTCTCATCTTTCTGCGCACTCCTCATGTCTGAAGCCAAATGGCAGAAATTACATATTGCAACCAGTTTCTAAAATCCCTTTGTGAGATGAAGACAATAATTTAGATGCGACATATCGCTGATGTGTATTTGGACTTTTTCCGTGGTCACTGATCCACAAACACGACGTTTCGGAAGCAGACTTCTTTCTTCTTCAGGTGCATGGTTTAACGTTTGGGCTTTGTAGTCGGTGCATAGTTTCACCGCCAGAGGGTGCTGATTGTGTTGTTACTGCCTCACGTTTTAACTTATTGGAAACATTTTATTTCGATGCTTGTTCATGTACTACGATTTTAATTTTTAACGAAGGGTAATTATATACGTTTCATGTTATTGTAATTTGTAGATTGAGCCTTGTATACACTATTTTTATATTTCGAGGTTCGGACCGTTTTGTCTCTCATGTATGAACTTGCAGGTCTTTGGTTCTTTCTATATTGTTATTTATTTTCAAGTCTGTATTGCACCTGAGGACGAAAGCAATCTGCTTTCGAAACGTCGTGTTTGTGCAATCAGTGAAGGCTGGAAAAGCCCAAATACACATCAGTGACATGTCGCATGTTACACCACTGTCTAAGAATTACAGTGCACAGTAAGTTTCATATCTGGCAACAGGGAGCAGCAACGTGCATGCCGCGACCTGGGTGATACGCCGGCTCCCTGCATGTTCCATCGATCCTGCCCGCCAGATGGATACGTTCTGTCCCTATATATCGAGGGCTCTTGTCTGGTCCAGGATGCTTTTAGGGACCAGGGTGTTTTTAATGCCCTTACAACACACGTGGCAGCTAGACATGTATCGGACTAATTAAACAAGTAACTGCAATTAGACGACAACTTATAACTAGGAGGGGGCGACCTCGATATTTGGGAACTTGACGTGGGACTTCAGTGACGTAACAGGTACTGAAACCTCACCTGTGCATGTAAGCACACAGCGGGTTCTCTAGCGGTAACGCCCCTTATATGTGGGACATTTGTGGCTCGGGCCGATGCCAGTGGCCGCGCGGTATAAGGCGTAGGTCAGCGGCCGAGCGCTTGCTGGGATCGTGGGTTCGAATCCCACCGGGGGCATGGATGTTTGTCTTGTACAGTGTTTGTGTTGTCATTTAGAAGTCTCTGCGACGGGGCGATCCCTCGTCCAGAGGAGTCCTACCGACTGTGGTGTGTGTCTGAGTGTGATCAAATGAAAATAAACAACCTCGACACCTGCTGTGAACAGGTAGGTAGAAGAGGTCAGGACTACGAAACATTTGTGGCTCGAACCTGGGGTAGGACACTGAATACCCTGATTGAGGATGTGCGAGGCTTTCCTGAGTTCTTCCAGCGAAATATTTATGTAGCGCCTCAAGTTCGGCAATGACCAGTTCCTTCCGTATCCCTTTCAAGTAACTATTCACTAAGTATCCTATCTTTCCATGCCTACTTTCTAAACTACTGAGGACGCTGTTAAATAGTCGTCAATAAACTCATACGTATATAGGCGTCATTTCGTTAAGGTGTAAAAAGGCACCGATAAAGTTATCCATGATTCAACTCATAATTCAACGGATGTGTTATCAGCTTCAAGTTCCGGCCGTCTTACTGCTAGGATAAAATCTCCCCACTCCATTGAACGTGACGTTGCATGCGCCTCGGATCCTGCTTTGCTGTCAAAGCGGAGACAAAAATAACAATTCGCATTCACCGATGGCAGTCTAACTCCGCGGTCCGGCACACAGAAACACAAATTAACTGACCGGTTCTTGGCAGCCATGGATCGCCATTCGGCCAGTACGATTTGGTGAGCCAGTACCACAACAGCAACGGTGAGTGTTTTAACGTACGTTAGGTGTCGTAAATGACAAACCCGACAGCACAAAGCTCTGTGCCTGCTAAATTCAACTGTATTCACTCCATGATTACAGTCCCTGTTGTGAAGCTGACAGTTGTTCAGCTAGTCAACAAATTCCCCGCCTTTCAAGCAATCAGGAATTGAACTGCCACATACAAAGCAGCCCGCTGGTGCTGCACACGCACGCACGCACGCACGCACGCACGCCCTAACGAATGTAAACCTCAGGATGGGGTAAGTGCGCACGCGTGACGTGTCGAACTGAACTGCCTGCATGCGGCAGCGTCCTTCTTCAAAAGCTATCATTTCCCCACCCAGTCAAATAAATCCCCTCACTATGCGTAATATGTACGTTCATCACCGTGTTCACAACAGCACGCCACTGTCCCTATCTTTAGTTCAATCCATTTCACGTCCTCCCATCCTATTCCTTCAAGATCCGCTTTAATATTATTCTTCCATCTACGCCTAAGCGTTCCATGATGTCTTCTTCCTTCAGGTTCTCCCCACCAAAACCCTGAATGCTTTACGCTTCACTACCATACGTGCTACATGCGCCACCCACCTCACCATCCTTGATTTGATCGCCCGAATAATATTTGCTGAGGAGTGCAGATCATGAATCACGTCACAGCAACCCAGGCACATTTACTCGACCAAAATGGCTAACACAACACGACGGCCTGAAACACAGCCACCAAAGGAAATGCGGAAGTAAATCCGTTTTAGAAGACACAAACGTGAAACGCGCTGAAAAGGCTGGTAACTGATTCGTGACACTTATGGAATGAAGAAGCGCTGACAGTGAAGGTTTCGGGAACGTATTACGCATACAAGCATATAAACACGCACACGCACACATCTACACACACAGCGGGTTCTCGGTAGGTAGGGTTCAGTATGCCGTGTTAAGCGGGTCCCTGTCACCACGGCATGGTGCGTCGCCAGGTTGCGGATAGAGGAACGGCCTCCAGTTATGGATGGTAGTTGCGAATACATTGAATAAGCAGTCGCGGACAGCTGACAAGGGGTGGTCCCCCAGCTTGGGGGTTGGCCGAGGTGCTAACAACTCCTCACCGTAAGAAATTATGATGTTACGAAACAGCCTACAAAGCCTCGGACCTGGACTGATTCTTTGGTAGGGACAGGTGGCGGGCTGTTGTGAATGTGGTAATGAACCTCCGGGTTCCATAAAATGCGGGGAATTTCTTGACTAGCTGAGAATCTGTTAGCTTCTGAAGAAGGCCTCTGTTCCATGTAGTTAGTTAGTTAGTTAGTTAGTTAGTTGGTTAGTTAGTTAGTTAGTTAGTTAGTTAGTTAGTTAGTTAGTTAGTTAGTTAGTTAGTTAGTTAGTTAGGGTTCAGTATTACATAAAGTAAAACCAGTAGTCATTACGGTGTCAAATGTGGTCCCTTTACTCCATTCGTGTACCATTATATTTCAAAATACCGCACTCGCACAGTGACGCACTTCTTTTGTCCCTGGTGTTGCAGCCCAAATCGGGCCCCATTGTTGAGGTTTCTAGATCACGCACAGTTAGACACGCACACCCGGTAGGACTCCTCTGAACGAGTGATCATCCCGTCACAGGGGGTCCTACCTACACAACACACAGCAACCACAAGAGACGAA
Source organism: Coptotermes formosanus (assembly GCA_013340265.1). Taxonomy (NCBI): domain Eukaryota; kingdom Metazoa; phylum Arthropoda; class Insecta; order Blattodea; family Rhinotermitidae; genus Coptotermes; species Coptotermes formosanus. The sequence goes on along the minus strand of BLKM01000576.1, from coordinate 152,094 downwards.
CTTCTATGCCCTGAAAGAGATGCGAACCCGCAGTTCCATCTATCGAGCGACCGCAGAACCAAGCCGCACAGCCACCGGGACCGGTTTCGTTGATGTGGTTATCCCATCTTTGATATATACAACAATAACGAGAAAGTCGAAATGGCTATTCGTGAATGGACGCGAAAAGAAGAGGTCGGTTTCTACTGCGACTGAATTTTTAAACTCGTCCCACAACTGGATAATTCCATCAGTGCTCTCGGGCAGTGCGGTTACGGGTAATGACGCTTCAGCGAAACAAGTGAGCTACAAATAACGTTACAAACACTCCTCGTCTCACATTTATGTCCCAGGGAACATGTTCATTGAACATCGTTCATGCACATACCAGTGACACTTCAGGGCTGTGCAAGGGTTTAGACACAGCCTTTAAGACAGACACTGCACCCTGGCCGGGTGTCTGCCAACACTTCAGAAGGAACCGCTGCCACCGTCTTCAGGTTTGAAATTCCACACCCACTTCTACATTGAAGATGACTTCAGCAGGTTTCTTCTACATGTTGGTAACCACCCAGAATTTTTGCTACGGGGGGGGGGGGGGCTGACCCTGAGGCTATATATAATTTATATTTGATTTTAAAATTTATGTTATAAAGATCATGCTGTAAGCACAACATAACGGTGCCTGCAACTGCATTTATACACATACGAATATAACTACACGTTCCGTGACTCAGCCACAGTGTCCTGTCTTCTTGTTTTTTAAATTTTATTAGTGTATTTTTCAAAATTCTAATGTACTGGTCATCAGCCGATTTCAGTGACTGATTTCGGCTGAAGGGGAAATCACGTAAAACGTTTGATACCGTAATATCTACAAAATCTTCGTTTTTTTTAAAATTCGATTTGGGGGGATTCAGGGGAGGCTGCCGGGCTGCAGCCCCCCGCCTTTGGTGCGCCCCTGTAACAGGATTACACAGGGCTGCAAACCAGACGACCGTGATGCAGCAAAACCTGTTACCTCACCATCAGTTTGAGGCGGAGGGAAAGTTGACTGCCGCAGTGTGGCTAAGGATACACGAGTTTGTGCTTCGGCCGATTGATATTTAACCTTTTAAAGCCTAGCGGTAACTTTACGTACCACCAGGTTTAACATTAAAAAATTCTACGTGGTGCCCACATTGCGTTTGTGTGTTTTGTACGGATCTCAGAACAAACAGCAACTTTTACGTTACAAGACATTAAGAGACTGGTTTTTATAACCGAAGTGGAGAGTGTTTACAGCGCGGTACGCACTGAGTCCTTATATAAAACATATTACGTTCCGTCTTTAAAGGGTTAAGCAACAGCCACTGGCACAGGCTGCAGCATGGTTTCACATCACAAATGGACTGAATACCTAACTAAGCAACTAACTAACTAACTAACTAACTAACTAACTAACTACTAACCAACCAACCAACCAACCAACCAACTAACTAACTAACTAACTCCATGTAGCAGTGTCCTTCTCGAAGCTGACAGTTGCTGTGCTGCTCAAGACACTGCCTAGATTCTACGGAGATGGAATTACCGTAATAAAAATGTCCCTATCTTGTGCCAGATTAATCCAGCCCACACGGTCCTACCCGAATTCCTTAAAATCAATTTTAAAACTGTGATACCCTTTATGCTTGGGTCTTCCAACTGGTCTCTTTCCTTCACGTTATTTACTGAAGCCCTGTATCCATTCCTCTCCTCCCTCAAACATGCCACATGCCCAACCCATCTCATCCTCATTGCTATAATAAGGGAAGTAACACCTGATGAGTACAAACCATGAAGCTCCTCACTGTGCAGTTTTCTCCATTCCCCAGTTACTTCCTCCTTCTTAGACCCAAATATATTCCTCAGCAGAAAAAAATGTAACACAAAATGTGTGTTTTGATTTTCTCTACAACTTTTGTCTGAAACATTTCTCATTCTAAGAAGAATTCAGCGAGATATTACCATAAATGTGCACAGGTGTTCACGTAAAGTAGGCTACCAGTTATTCGTGTCAGATTTTGATAAAACTTGAATTTTTTTTCAACAGGTTTTCGAGAAATACTCAGATATAAAATTTCATGAAAATCCGTCCGGTGCGAGCCGAGTTGCTCCGTGCGGACGGACGGACGGACGGACAGCCGTGACGTAGCTAACAGTCGCTTTTCGCAATTTTGCGAACGCGCCTAAAACTGTTTATATTTGCGCAGGACCTGCCTTTCTCGTACAAAACGTCCTGTTGTTCCTTTTAGATTTGAACCAGATCTGAAATGTATGGGTGCACTTCATTGAACCGCCCCCCCCCCCCCCACCCCAGGTCCCCCCCATCCCATTCCACGCACAAAGTTTCGTGACAATCAGTCGGCCAATCTCCAGCCACGGCACGCATAAAGCGCGGACCGACGAACTTAACGACTGTCTGATACCCATCATCGCCCTGTATTCTTTCTGTGTCGTTTCTTAGCAACCGTTTTTTCAAAAAGAAACCAGGTTGTTGCTGCTCACTGTGGAAGTTCCGCTCATCCTATTAGCATGCATTCTATTCACCTACCAATCATTTCAGTCTTCACGAGGTTCACAAGTGATCGGCAGAACTCGGAGAGGATCATGGCACTTCCAACACCTGAGGTCTGCGCTGTTCTGCGGCCTTCCTCATTGGCCTTCTTGACCCTTGAAGATAGGACAGACAGGTTGTCTCGAAACGTCGGGATACGATTACCACTCGACACTGCGTAATACCCACCCCACTAGATTGCAGACCTCACCAACAGGACGGCGGAACCCTGAAGTCCCGCACTTCCAACACTTGTTGATAGGAAATAAACCCGGAAACTCCGATTTCGGGCTTCCGCCGCGAAGTAGAGCGGATCTGCGCTCTTCTGGGATGTTACTCAGAGTCTTTACCGACGTTTCGGAACAACGTATCAGGTCCACCTTCAAGGGTCAAGAAGTCCGAGAAGAAAAGGAAGCCTTGGGTTCATGACGCTTGAAGATGGGACCGATACGTTGTCCCGAAACGTCGGGAAACGATTACCACACGATGCTGAGTAATACCCCAGAAGAGGGCAGATCTCAAAGCCTGAAACTATGTGGAAGAAACCATCCCGTAACTTGAGGAAGCTACAAGGCGCACCAGTACAAACACTAAACACCATTCTTCTGCTTAATATTACACATTTTCAGTACAGTATTTACAATGCACAGTTTTTATTATGCCAACTCCTGCACACAGTCTCTTCTCGTGTGTTCCTCCTACATGTTTCGGCTGTTACTTCCAACCATCTTCAGGGAGTCAACATCAAATGGTTCACACAGCGCCAGTCTATTATGAACTGCACGTCATACGCTCATTGCTGCATTCTCACCGTCACAAGTGCGTTTCAACTTACAGTACAGTAAAATAAAATACAGTAATGAATACAATACTACGGTTGCGCGTAAAATATCTATAAAATATATAAAATATAATGTATTGTTCTAAAAATATTACTGCTAATTGTGTAATGGCTAGGCGCACCCCACAAACAGTAGCAAGTGGGTCAAGACTGGTGTTTGGATAAACACATAGGTTTTATATATGGTAAAGGTAAAGGTATCCCTGTACAGGCCTGGACAGGCCCTGAGGGTTCCAGCAAGTTCAGGCTCTCAGATTTCAAGACAGTCGGCGCATGAAGGTGGTAAGTTTGTCACGCCCACGCACCGGCCGCCTTTACCTCCCAGGAAATATTCCTGGTACTCATTTCTGTTAGAGGCTGAGTCGACCCCAGGGCCACAGTGCGGCCGGAAGGATTATGTCAATGGGAATCGAACCCGCGACCTTCCGGTTTGTAGCGCAGTGCCTCAACCAATTGCGCCATCGCGGCCCCTGTTAAAGTTCCATACCAACTTCAGTATTGAAGACATAAAAAATTATACACAGTCGCAGCTCCAGGTCTTGTCGCTTTCCGACTGTGCTTATGTCATTATAATGTATAGGGTCGACACGTTTCGATGAACTGTGTCATCATCTTCAGGAACATGTCCAGGATACGAGTATAAGGCGCCATGTACGTGTATGTTTCGCCTTTACACTTCAGCACTCTATCAGACCTTTGCCACTATACTGGTATCCGTGCAAACACCTGCTAGAGTGCTTAAGTGTAAAGGCGGAACATACACGTACATGGCGCCTTAAACTCGTATCCTGGACATGTTCCTGAAGATGATGACACAGTTCGTCGAAACGTGTCGACCCTCTACCTTACAATGACATACGCACAGTCGGAAAGCGACAAGACCTGGATCTGCGACTGTGTATCGTCTTTTTATAATTAGAACAAGCACGGTACGGACATTGTGAAAATTTTCAATATTCAAGATTCACGTCTTCTGGGAAGAGACGCTGTCCTGCTGGGCAAGCACTTCCCGAAGTTTCGGACATTCGTAGGCCCAGGTTTTCTTATACAGTTATACAATGGAACACTCTATCTTACCGCGCGGTTGTTTCCTTGGAATGCTTGACCGTGAGGATGAAGGCACCGAAACGTCTGGAGACACCCTCCCAACGACACAAGGTCATAAAGTCTGTCTCACCGCCGTAAGAACCTCAAATCGAACAGCGACTTCCACATTTCTTTAACAAAGACGTGCTATAAAAAGTGGTTCTCGCACGCAACGGAATTAAATCACTGCAATTTAGTTCGAATTGAGGCAAAGTGACTTTCGCTCGACAAGTATCCAGTAGGACGCACGCGCGAACCAGATGTGCCGCACAGGCCGCGGTATGAATGAAGCGGCTCGCACAGTGGTGTTCGGTGTACCGGCCAGCCGTCGTGCAAGCGCGAGTGGAAAGAGAGTATCATCTGTCTTCAAGTTACGCTGAGAAAATAACGCGGTAAGTCAGAGTTCCTGTCAGTTTCTATGACACGTGGAAGCAGACAAATGTTTGTAAGGACATTCCGACACGTGACGGCACTTGTGTAGCGAGTCGACAGCCGTGCGCACATGACCCCACTAGCCTCTCAAAAACATAATACCCCCAGGAACAAACAGCGTAGAAAGGCCAATTTACATGAGATGATAACATTTCTTCGTAATGAAAATGCCATTTAAACATTTAAAGTCACGTTACGACTGACGGTTAGTCAGTCAGTCAGTCAGCCAGTCAGTCACTTAGACAGTCAGTCAGTCAGTCAGTCAGTCAGTCTTGGTGTGAAGCCTACCCTGAGGTCCACGAGAAGATCGTAGTCTACACAAGACTAACCTCAACTATATATATATATATATAAAGATTCAGTTCATACCGCGCAGTAAACACACTCCGTCTCTGTTATAAAAACCAGTCAGTTAATGCTGTATAGGGAAATAATCGCTGTTTGTTCTGAGATCCACACAAAACACATAAACACACTGTGTGGGCAGAACGTAGAATTTGTGAATGTTAAACCTGGTGGTACGTACAGTAACAACTGGGCTGTAAAAAGTTAATATTTGTTTAAGATTTGAATTTTTCGTGGCGATGATGATTTCTGTCACCGTCTTCTACTCATGACCGTGTACCTCGTAAGTGGGTGTCATATTGTACCCTGAAGATGGAGGCAGTGTGTTGCTTCGAAACGTTGATGCTCACCTCACTGCACATTGTAACCAAAAGACCATACCACTGATTTGTTTAGCTTACTTTACGGCGACATACCAACTGCATAACTTAGATATAGCGGAATTTGAACATGACTATAAAGCCGGAAGGAAGTGGTCTTGACGTATTTTAAGTAGCCTAACCTCTAGAACGAGGCAAATTACGAAAGCTTCAGTCATAATAGCAAACTTTCGGGCTGGGAACCGAAACAGCCATTTCCTGAATACAAAGCCGGTTATCTAACCATTCAGAAGTCGTGGTTTAATTTTGGCCAGTTTTTGGTTTTCATTTTTTGGGGCGAGTGGGGGGATGTTCTATTTCTAGATTATTTAAAGACCGTTTCCATATTAAAGGTTACAGAGATCTGACGTTCTTACGGCGGTGTGTGTGACGCCGTGTAGTTTCTTCTACTTGTTCTTCACTTACGTATTCAGTCAGTAGCTCAGATTACGTAGTGTCGGATAATTATTGAATAAAAGCCGGACACAATCAGGAAGGAAGCTATCGCTGTATGTTTTAAGGCACTACTCTGACATTTTCCTTAAAAAACTACAAAAATATGAAAACTTCAGTCAGAATTGTCGGTGTTTTTGCCTAGATTTGAACCCCATACCTTTAGAATGGAAGTGAAACGCGTTACTCCGTGTAGTGTGGTAGATGTGCATCGACGTTTAGTTTTCTCTTTACGTAACACTGAAGATGGAGGCAGCTGGCCTCTCCGAAACACTAGCAACATATCGATCCCAGAAGGCCTCAGTCTTCATCAGCACCGCTATGATGATCTTAAATATCAGAAGTCTGATTGCAGCTTACTGAGAAGTGTTGTCAACCTTTGCCAAGTATAATATGCGTCGCGACGGGAAGTCGAACCAACGGTCTTTCTACTACAAAACTGGAATACATCGCATCAAAGACTTCCTAACTGACTCGCAAAATCTGCCACTTTTTTTAATGAAAAAACGATTCGTGTGTGACACTGGAGGTATTCAGAGTCTCACCAACAGCACGATGTTCCGGCATGTGACGTGAAGTTTAGCGTAGGGGTGGATATGGTGGCGCTAATCCACCAAAACACAACGCATCACATACCAGAAGACGGTAACCTCAATACTGTATTGCAAACGTCTCACGAGGTTTCTTTGTTCAACATGTCAAAGTGGTTTATACATCTCGACAGCTAAAATATTACCAACGTCAAATAAATAATTTAATTGTTTCAGCGTCGTTACATAAGCCACAGTCCATCAATTAAATCATTTCGGTGAAGAACAGCTCTGAGCGCGTTAAGATGGCTTCAGGGGCACAGGGATCATGTATAATTGCAGCACAATCCAGTCGGTCACAACAGGGATTCCCCGAACAGCTGAAGTACCGATCAGCTGTAAGACCGGGCGTCACGTGATGTCGCCTTCCTAACGCTCCGGGATTAACAAAGGGGGCAGGCACTGCAGCAACAGATCCGTAACAATGTCCTTGTGTTATAACACGTACGATATGCAAATCGCGGACTTTGAGGTGCTCACAGTTGTGTTGCTGGGGACTGCAGGCCTATCCGATGTGACGCCGTGTGGATTGGTTGCACAGGTACCGCGGTTCCGAAACAGCTTCCTTGTGGCATCATCAGGCTCGGTCATGAAGAGTTCCCATAGAGCATTGCGGCGATGAAACCAACAAGAATCCTTAAGTGCGTTACTTAACGACGCTATTACTTGGTAAGGTTATATAGCGTTGGTAATACATGAATGAATGAGTATGGAGCATTACTGGAATGATACTGACAGGGGAAACTGAAGTACTGGGAGAAAAACATTGTACAGCGTCGGTAATAGATGGATGGATGAATGAATGAATGAATGAATGAATGAATGAATGAATGAATGAATGAATGAATGAATGAGTATGGAGCACTGGTGGAAAGATACTGACAGGGGAAACTGAAGTACTGGGAGAAAAACATTATACAGCGTCGGTGATAGATGAATGAATGAATGAATGAATGAATGAATGAATGAATGAAAGAATGAATGAGTATGAAGCACTGGTGGAACGATACTGACAGGGGAAACTGAAGTACTGGGAGAAAAACATTATACAGCGTCGGTGATAGATGGATGGATGGATGAATGAATGAATGAATGAATGAATGAATGAATGAATGAATGAATGAGTATGGAGCACTGGTGGAAAGATACTGACAGGGGAAACTGAAGTACTGGGAGAAAAATATTATACAGCGTCGGTGATAGATGAATGAATGAATGAAAGAATGAATGAGTATGAAGCACTGGTGGAACAATACTGCCAGGGGAAACTGAAGTACTGACATAAATACATTATACAGCGTCGGTGGTAGATGGATGAATGAGTATGGAGCATTGGTGGAATGGTACTGACAGGGGAAACTGGAGTACTGGGAGAAAAACATTTTACAGCGTCGGTGGTAGATGAATGAATGAGTATGGAGCATTGGTGGAATGGTACTGACAGGGGAAAGTGAAGTACTGGGAGAAAAACATTATACAGCGTCGGTGGTAGATGAATGAATAAATGAGTGAATGAATGAATGAACGAGTATGGAGCACTGGTGGAACGATACTGATAGGGGAAACTGAAGTACCGGGAGAAAAACATTATACAGCGTCGGTGGTAGATGAATGAATGAGTATGGAGCATTGGTGGAATGATACTGACAGGGGAAATTGAAGTACTGGGACAATAGCCTGTCCCAGCGCCACTTTGTACACTACAAATCCCAACGGCACTAGCCTGGGATCGAATCCGTGTCTCCGCAGTGACAGGTCGGCGAATAACCTCCTAAGCCACGGTACGGCCTCAAAATGTTTAGGTGGGTATGTAGAAGGAATGTTGGAAATGAATTTTAATTCGAACGATCATTTGAAAGGCGCACGTATATAAGGAAGACAATAACAACGAAAAGTACATTTTGAGAAATCATTTGATGACAGCGCCAGTAAATGAGACTATACAGTGTCTAATGATAGGACGAGTCATGATTAATGAATCGGAAAAAATTTGAAAGGAAGCGGTCGTGATCTAATGAACGTGTCTGGCGTTTGGCTGGAGCAACTAAGGAAAAACCGTGAAGAACATCACTTAGAACACCTGATTACCCGGTCCAGAATCGAAACAGGTACTTTCCGAATGAACGTGTACAGTTTATTCGCGCACCAAGCCTTAGATGCATAGGATGCGGAGGTACGAATGGATTTACTTGGCCCAGCGTAGGGAGAAGTTGTGCCTTCCGATAAACGCGTTAATGAGCCACACACACACACACACACACACACACACACACACACACACACACAAAACACACACACACACACACACACACAAAGCACGTAAAGTGTCTACATGAAAGGACTGCTGGAGTCGGAAGAAAGTCTTCTACAGTTAGGAATTAATGGGAATAGCTGGGAAAAACAGTGCAGTGTTATATTTGTGCAGCAGTGGTAACGTGCAGTGCAGAGCGAACGGACATCAACAGGGCATGCTTAGCCTTAACACTAGGACTCAATGTCGGGTCTGCGAACTTAGCAAGAAGTTCACATTACAGTGCATGTTGCATTGTAACGGGCATGGGACAAAGAAAGGCTTCTTTGAAATGGCTTTGTAACTGCACACACAGAAGTTAGTTAATGAATCGTGCTTATTGTATGACGCCAGTTCCGTAGACGTTTTACGCAGCAGGCAGACTTCATATCCGGTATAAAAACAGTGTCTTTTAACAATCAAACCCTCAATATACCAGCCCGGTTTATGGACGTTCAGATATCCCTTCAAATGTTCTACTCCAGACAAACGTATCTTCGCTGTCAACTATTTAACGTGCTTATAAGATCAACCACTTAAAGACGAAGCGTATCTGGTTTATATAAGGACTCAGTGCGTACCGCGCTGTAAACACTCTCCACTTCGGTTATAAAAACCAATCTCTTGATGTTTTATAAGGCAAAAGGAGCTATTTGTTCTGAGATCCACACAAAACACACAAATACGCTGTGTGGGCAGAACTTAACCCGAATTATATGTATTCAGTCCGTACCGCGCAGTAAACACTCCGTCTCGGTTATAAAAACCAGTCAGTTAATGCTGTATAGGGAAATAATCGCTGTTTGTTCTGAGATCCACACAAAACACATAAACACACTGTGTGGGCAGAACGTAGAATTGCTGAATGTTAAACCTGGCGGTACGTACAGTGACCACTGGGCTTTAGAGGGTTAACAGGAAAGGCCTCATGAACGTTTGAAATAAGGACTGATTAAATACGCAGAAGGAAGTAATGGGATTGCATAAAAAATGTATGAAAAGTCGGTTGAAAGCAAGAAGGCAGCGTGGCAAGATAGAAAGGCAGAGAGGATACAGAATTGAGGTAAAATGAGGAAGGGGATTATTTTTTATTTATTGGGGACGACAGGCTGCACGGAGTAGGTGACAGAGGTGATAAATACGTGCTGGGAGTTGGCGACGTTATGGATTTGTGCTTGATGTATGTAGATGTGTGTGGAAATTGAACTGGAAGATTTGTGGACCGAATGCAGTAACCGCGAAAGGGTTCATGCTAGTGTGAGGGAATTGTTTGAGGGGTTATAATTAATTGTAATAACAGTTTTTGTTGAAATATTTATTGACAAAATTTAACCTAAATTATATATAAAGATCCAGTCCGTACCGCGCAGTAAACACACTCCGTCTCGGTTATAAAAACCAGTCAGTTAATGCTGTATAGGGAAATAATCGCTGTTTGTTCTGAGATCCACATAAAACAAATAAATACACTGTGTGGGCAGAACGTAAAATTTGTGAATGTTAAAATGACGGTACAAATAGTAACCACTGGGCTGTGGAGGGTTAACATTAGAGATATTTAGCGTATTTTATGGGTGATATAAATTGGCGAGGAGTGAAAACAAACTGGAAGGCAGTGGACAATAATAAATATAGTTTCAATATACTTAATACATGTGAATAAATAAAGGGTCCTCTCGGAACTAGTAGTACCTTACGTTCTTTTTCTCTTGTTACACGGTTTGTTATTATGGGTTCGCATATAAAATACTGGGAGTTTATTTTGGCATTATTAGTTGCGAGCACGACGTCCTGCAGTACAGAACCTATGGCGGTGACTGCGATACTGTGTCCGAATATGGAAGTGCTGTGACAGCCAAAGGCAGAACTGATAGCACTTTCAAGTTAAAGATGTTCTTTCAAGACATTTTCTAATGAATATGGTACGAGTACCGACTTACTTAACACTGTTACATCACTTCCTCCTCCACATGTTACACCGTTACATCACTTCCTCCTCCACATGTTACACCGTTACATCACTTCCTCCTCCACATGTTACACCGTTACATCACTTCCTCCTCCACATGTTACACTGTTACATCACTTCCTCCTCCACATGTTACACTGTTACATCACTTCCTCCTCCACGTTACACTGTTACATCACTTCCTCCTCCACATGTTACACTGTTACATCACTTCCTCCTCCACATGTTACACTGTTACATCACTTCCTTCTTCACATGTTACACCGTTACATCACTTCCTCCTCAACATGTTACACCGTTACGTCTCTTATTACTCGTAGTGTTAAAAACCAACTACATGCACCATTTACTTACACCAAAAATTTTAATTATAATCCTACATCTTTTGAACCAATAACTGGTTCATCTTCACGGATGTCACAAATTACAATTACACATACAATCCAGCAATATAAATACAACTTTTGAATACAATTGTATTCAAAAGTTGTACTTATATTGCTGGGGCCAATCTTGTACACAGCGGTAGGCTATCACAGAGGAGGGCCCTTGTGTAGAGACTATTATGCTAACCAACCAACCAACCAACCAACCAGTCAACCATCCAACTAACCAGCCAACCCACTGACTATATGAAGCACAGCCATTTGTTGACAAGCTGTTTCTCAGCTTGTCAACAAATCAACATCCTTTCAATAAGCCAGAAATTTCATCACCTTGTTCACAAAAGCCGCCCACTGCTGCCAACCGTCAGCCATATAAATCCAGTCCACATCTTCCCATGCGACTTCCTTAAGATTCATTTCAGTACTATCTGCCTATCACCGCCTGCGTCTTCAAAACTGTTTCTTTATATTACCATTTGTCACTAAAATCATGTGTACTTCAGTAACTGCTACTGCTGCTACTGCTGCTGCTGCTGCTGCTACTGCTATAAGTAATAATAATAATAATAATAATAATAATAATAATCAATCGGTATTTATTAACGTGCAATCTTAACAGCAAAGATGCCTATTATAAAGCCAGCACGAAAAAACATACAAAATACAAAAACAGCACAAATGCACAAACACTAAACAAACAAACAAAGAGACAATCAAAAGAATTAAATAGATATGTAAAATCACTGGGGCAAAAACCCCTGCACTCTGAAGAAATACAAATAAGTTAATGTAAGAAATGTGAGAAATGTTCAGTTTCAGCACAAAAACTGCTTTAAAGAAGTAATGGGCTTCCTAAAGATATCGACGTCTTTGCACAAGCGGTTTGCAGCCGTTACACATCGCGCTGTCGGAGAGTTTGTACACGTAGCAGTGAACAGAGAGGAGTTTCTGACATTGCGAGAAGGAACACGTATGCCAGTGGTGTCCAAGAGAGAGGGGCAGCGTTTTAGGCCTGAATAAACAGAAATAAGGAATAGCGCATCTAAATGAAGCCTTCTATCATGCAGGGTATGAAGCTTCAGAGATTCAAGAAAGTCCCCATAAGTAACATGGTTGTAAGTAGAGAAACGATTTTGACACAGAGCAACAAACTTCCGCTGGATGCGTTCAAGTTTTTTAGCATCAGTTTCCGTTATAGAGTTCCATACTGTTGAGGCGTACTCAAGTTTCGGTCGAACTGGTGTTAGATACAAAATAAGTAAGCTATCAAGTGTAGAAACGGAATAGGTTATGGTTCGTATTAGGCCCAGCGTTTTTATAGATTGGGAGAAAATGTAGTCAACATGCGCATGGAAATGTAATTTACAATCAAGTAGTATCCCGAGGTCTTTTATAGTTTCAATACGGGTTACAGACGAGTCACAGATTTTATAATTGTAACACAGAACATTTGTTTTTCTAGTGAAGGCAATAACCCTAGTTTTGCCTACGTTTAATTTCATGCAGTTAGCAGAAACCCAACTTTGTACGCGATTTATGTCAGATTGCAATAATAATAATAATAATAATAATAATAATAATAATAATAATAATAACGAAACAGTTGTTAGCAGTGCTGACACAACAGCCATGAAGGCAACTACAGGCAGCAAGGAACATGTCAGGAAATACATGAAAACCCACAAATAAAACAAACAGAAAAAAACTAAGAACATGTCATGTCAGGCAATAGACATAATCATGGATAAAGCGACGTAAAAATCAGACAAAAAGTAAAAGAAAACGAAACGAAGCATTACAAAGAATGCAATTAAGCCCAAAGTTACATGAAACACAGAAAAAAGCGCACACCACTGGCCTGCGAATTTACACTTTGTGATCACTGCACGAACTAAATCAAGTGGCTTCGCATAGTTTGAGCGCGCTGAACACAAAAATGAAGTCGGTTTCTTCCCATCATGTTAGGAGTTTTTACAAACCAATAATAATGATATTTACAGTTTTACAAACGTTTTATGACAAGCACCATATTTGCCAACAGGTACCTTCACTGTCACTAACAAATGTACATACAATTAGCACAAAACGTTACAGTCTCACTGTAACAGTGTCGAACAGTCATCGGATCACTGTAATCGCTGCGTTCTTGTTGAGCAAGTTCTTCTTACCCCTTTCTTCTGCGTGCACTTTCTGGAAACTCTGGCTTAAGCATCTAACAGCAACAGGCGAGCACGTTGGTGTTCCACCTTCCTTGGCATCTTCTCTCAATTGCCTTTACATCTTTACTGAATCTTCCCCCTCGTTCTTCACTCGACAGTCCAAGGTTTTCGGGGAAGTGATGCAAACGCGAGTGCAAGAAATGAAGTTTCGAGCTCACATCGCAACCGAGGTCGTTGAATGCATCGTGCTGACAGCATCTGTGTGATTTGCATCCTTCGTATCACCAAGAAACTTCGTAACAGCATCTCTAAAAGCTTACCGTGCCGCCTTTTCTGTTGCATCCACTGTACCTTCAGATGCAGCACCAGACAGAAGTTTCCGGATATCGGGACCTGTGAATAGGCCCCCTTGCAACTTTGCTTCTGTAAGCGCTGTAAATTTTACATATATACATATATATGTATATATGGACATATGTGTGTATATATCGGAAGCAGTCCCATTCTGCATCCAGAGCCCTGACACAGTGTCTCCTCACCCCACGCTTAATGCGAAGAGGAGGCAGAATTAGCTTAGAAGGAGCGATGGGACTTGCGTGCGCAATATTTTTCGAACCGAAGACCAGTTTTCTCGAGGCGGCCGGTCCTTCTGGATCCAGTGACGAGACCGCGCTGTGTCGTCCCACTCACACATAAAGTTTGGGTGTCTGGCGTATCCGGATCGTTGACCCAGTGACATAGATAAAATTTTGAAATCGCCACAAACTTGCCAGTTGTGTTCTTGGTACTTGGTCCAGAGTAAAAGTGTTCCGAGATTTCCATAAGATTCTTTAAAGAGCACTGAAAGAGCGCCAGGAGCGGAACCAAAAACGTTTCAGTTGTGGAGGAGGACACCCTTTATACTTCTGCTAGAGGCACTGATGGACAGCCTCCATTCTCTGGGGTCGTATTCTGACAGTCCAGGTCTGCGCACTAACTCGGGAAGGTTGTTGCAATATACAGGACGTACTTCTTGAGAAAAATGAAGAATGAATTTCTTTTCTCGACGTCTGTACAAACAGCATGACGTCCCTGGGGCCAGCATGTTTTTCCACAAAGTCTGGATGCTAAACTTTCAGCCAAGTCTTTCGGAAGGCCAACGTCTCTTACCCAGTCCGTATTCCGTCCTTTTACTCACAATGCAGAACACTGCGCCCGCTTTAATAACCCGAATCTCCCCGTATATTCTGGAAACACACTGAATATCGCGAAATAACAAAGCAGGCTTGATTCTGAGGACGGCGTCTCTCGTATAGTCTTACTGAAGCTTCTTATCACAATTCAGCACTTTTCTGATGAACAACACAAAAAGAGAGAAACCGCGAAAATGTAGGAATTTAAATAAAACAATGGTACGTGATACGAAATTTCTGGCATCGATTTTGCATTTCGCATACTAAAATTACCCTTAAAACATTCAAATATTCATTGCAATCGAAATGTCGCAGGCTACAGTAATTATACAGAGTAAATATAATATCACAAGAAAGTTATTTGACATATGATATGCCAACAGCACGGCAGTGGCGTGTTGTGGCGTTAATGCGAAGTATAGACAGTGCGTACTGCAATGGCGTAATGTGTAGAAGCAAGATAAACCAATACCACTACAGGCCCTGAGGGTTCCAGCAGGTTGAGGCTCCCAAATTTCAAGACAATCGGCACATGAAGGTGGTAAGGCTGTCACCCATACACACCGGCCACCTTTACCCCCAGGAAATATTCCTGGCACTCATTTCTGTTAGAGGCTGAGTCGACCCCAGGGCCACAGTGCGGCCGGAAGGGTTATGGCAATGGGAATCGAACCCGCGACCTTACGGTTTGTAGCGCAGTGCCTCAACCAACTGCGCCACCGCGTGTCGAGCATAATATGTACTAAAGGAAAATATAAATACTTAAATAATAATAAGAAGAAAAAGAACTGCCAGTAAATTTTTTGTAAATTGTAATTAGCATAACTGAGTCGCTACACGTTTATGCCACAGCGTATTCTTTCTCTGCGCACACCCGTCGCTACAGACATCAGCGGCTGTTCCTCATCCAGCAGACGGACATCTGTGGCGTTTACTGCCAACGCTCTTTGTTTGTTTGTTTGTTTGTTTGTTTGTTTGTTTGTTTGTGGCTCAACACCCTGTTGTGTGCTTAGGCCTCCTCATTTTTTGAGGTTCCATAATCACACTCAAGCACACACCACAGTCGGTAGGACTCCTCTGGACGAGGGATCAGCCCCTCGCAGAGACCTCTACCTGACAACACACAACACTCACAAGGGACAGGCATCCATGCCACCGGTGGGATCCGAACCCGCAATCCCAGCAAGCGCTGGGCCGAGGACCCACACCTTAACTGCCAACACTAAGCAAACTAAAACTGACAGCAGCATAGTGGCAGGTGTCAGCTGGCAGCATTACCAACAGGCTGCCTGGCGGTCGCTACTGCCGCACGCCCACACAGCACCGACAGACACCCCGGGATCCTCATCCAACAGTGTGTGTGATTCCGCCCTCTGAACACGGGCGGCCAGCTCCTCTAGCGCCGTACAAAACACTTCTCCACAAATCCGTCTCTGGGATAAACAAGCGCGGTGTGATGCAGAATGCTCAGCGGCTGTGTGTAACTGAATTTACGGACGTTTCCTCCGTTCTGCACGCTACTGAACCCACTGTGTGTACAATGCAGGTCGTTGTGCATGCACGTGTTACGGATTACGCATACTCCTACGTACGTTACTGCCCAACTGTGCATGATTCTATGTTACTATGCAGGCTTGTGTCTGCACTGGAATACGCATGTGTATGTCTACGCAAGTCATTCTTTCTGCCGTCTGTCTTACGACAAGTCCACAGCCTCTTCCAAAGCGAGTTCTCCACATTGTGCGATCTAGTGCTTCTTTTTTCGGTTTCCAGTACCCTCTCTTTTCCTTATGGTCATCCGGTAGCTTCTTACGTCTTCTTCCTCGTCTTTCCGTCACTTTTATCCTTCCCTCCAACTTTCCTCCAATAACCTGTTTCAGAAAGCAGTTCCTACGCAAGATGTGACCAATCCAGTTAGCCTTTCTTCTTTCTACTGTACGTAAGATATTCCTCTCCTCCTTAACTCTATGCAATACTTCTTCCATTTCTCACACGCTCTGTCCAACTGATCTTCTCCATCCTTCTCCAGCAGCTCATTTCAAAATTTCCCCGGTATTTCTGATCGACTGTCCGCAGTGTCCACTTCTCAGCACCACACAAGGCTGTGTTTCAAGTGGTGCGCTTTTCCACATTCTGTGATTGTTTCACGCAAGTGTGTTTGTTTATATGACGCTCACACCCCAGTAATGATAATTAATTTGACAGCACTTTATTAAATTCCTCACGACCGCCTCCATTGGCACTCAGGGAAGATGCTTTGTTTACTCGTCTTTCAGGCAGTGTGTGCTAGCGGTATTAATGGTTCAAAATTGGGTTCATGGAGAAATTAACAGCGCATTAAATTCACAGAATTCCCGCTACCATTCAGTCCAGGATCTTTTGTAATGCCTTTCCTTATCTAAGAGTATAAAGACTAAAATATACAGACCCGTAACGTGCCTGTTGTTTGATATGGGTGTGAAACTTGGTCTGTCATGTTCAAGGAATCAGTTTTTGACCTCACCAAATACTGCTAGAGCAATCGAATCATGGAACAGCAAACACATAGGCATTTTTCGTGGGGAAGTCCGAAGTAAAAAGATAACTTTGGAAACTTAGGCATAGATGAGAGGATAATATTAAAAGAGATCTCAAAGACACGGTTTGGGAATGCAAGGACCGGACTGACCTATTTCAGAACATGGACAAGTGGCGGGCTCTGGTGACCACGGTGATGAACTTCTGCGTCCCGTAAAATGTTGGAAATCTTTTGATGAACCAACGAACCGTCATACAGTCAGCACGGCCGCAGCTCCGTGCAGCCCGTTTGCGAATTTAATTGGAACACGGAACTCTTCCAACACCTAAACACGTAGCTGCACGGCCAATAGAATTCCTACATGTGAAGCTACAAACCTGGACGACAAACAGGGGTAATAATAAACAGATGTTACAACGAGTGTGAGAGGTTAACGTGTTACTTAACAGCACATACTTAGAAGCAGAAATCACATTTCATCTGTGCGAGAAATTAACTTTAAAACTAACAGGCTGATACGTAGCAAAAAAAATTATATTCAAAATACGGTTACAGGATTTATTCTTAACTTCAAAAAATTCAGAAATGGGTTACCAAGTGTGAGCACGGACTAATACAACCTCTAAATATTATACTTTCATATAGTTACTACACTACTACATGTTTCGGCCAAATTGTACAGCCATCATCAGGTAGTCTACAAATCCGCACAAAGGAAGTGTGACTCACGAAGGGGGTCACACTTCCTCAGTCACACTCCCTTCATATGGACTTGTGTCTACTGATGATAACCGTACAGTTTGGCCGAAACACGTAGCAGAGTGTTCAATGTACGAAAGTACAATACTTGCCCAAGGTTGTGTTATTCCGTCCTCACATCAGTAACTGTTTGAATGAACACAGCGCGATGCTAATTCCTAAATTAACCCTTTAAAGACGAAGCGTATCTGTTTTATATAAGGACTCAGTGCGTACCGCGCTGTAAACACTCTCCACTTCGGTTATAAAAACCAGTCTCTTAATGTTTTATAAGGCAAAAGTTGCTGTTTGTTCTGAGATCCGTACAAAACACATAAACGCAATGTGGGCACCACGTAGAATTTGTTAACGTTAAACCTGGTGGTATGTAAAGTTACCGCTAGGCTTCAAAAGGTTAATTCTGAAATATTTGAACGAATGAATCACTGACGAAAATAAAAATTATTTACGTGAATTGTACAATAATAACAACAACAAAATAGCAATGTATTAATGCAATGGCGGTGTATTATTTCCGTTACTCAAGATACATTTAATTTTTTCGGCAGGAAGTAACATTACTGGTGCGATGACACTGACAGGATATCCGAAACACTCAGAGGGAAACCTGCTTCAGTGCCACTGTGTCCATTACACATCCCACACGGCGAGGCTTGGGATCGAACCCAGGCCTCTACCGCTTAAGCCACGGCACGGCAATGTCGCTTTTCGAAAGGAGACTCTGGCAACCGACTCATGGTTAAGTTTAATCAATATTTGGTATAAAGGAAAGGCTAGTACAAAAATTTGTAGGTTTATCGGCGTATCTCGTTAGAACACGGTCAGAACTTCACAGAACTGGGCTTGTGTCGTCATCAGGTCAGACAGAATGTGCGTGGATGTTGTCTGTGCGTGTTTGCGTGCGTGCTTCTGAATCAATGAGCAAAGTTTAATTATGCTCGCTACGGAAATGTCACTGCAGGCCAAAGTGCGTTCATTAATTCTAGCTCCCTGTCATTGGCACTGTCAGCTTGGTGGCAGGTGGAAGTCTTCTGATGTAGCATCACCAGTTCGACCTAACCTTGAATACTGCTTTCTTTCTGACAGACTTTTTAAAAAATGCACTTCTTACACTTTGTGAGTAATACAAAACACGGGAATGTCGGCGGTGTGAGATCTGTAATCCCAGACAGCCAATCAAGTCAGGCACGTGTATCTTGGTACGAACATGAATAATAATCACACGAGGGTGGATTTAAAACTTTGCAATACCTATAATTCCGGAAGCGGAAATCGTTGAAATTTCAAATGCTGTTGATATATACGACAGAAGGCTGTACCTTTCCAGGTCATGCGCTTCCAGGCACATGCGCAGAGCGAACATAGCTGCGGCAGTGCAAACTGGTGACGCACTTGGCAAACAGATCTGGCCTCGAAGTTCGAGGAATTGCACGTCTTTTGTGGGCAAAGTGTCCCAGTGTCCCCCCCCCCCCCCACCGCCCCTTGACAATGCCCAACTGCACACGGCACAGCAGGCTCGGGCAGTTGCTGCAAAATTTCTTCTGGAAAACGTTTGACCATTCTCCATTCACGCCACATTTGGCACCCAGAGATTTTCATGTTCCTGCGCCATGAAAGAACATTTGTCAGGGCACTGTTTAGCCCTCGATGGAGATGTCCAACGTCCTAGCATCACGTGACTGTTGGGGTCAGACAAACGTTTCACACTCTGTAGCAAGTGTCTGAACCACAGCATACCGGTGACACCTTCAGCGTGTATTGTCAGCTTCTTCTGTTAAAATCCTAGTGGCCGCGAGGTCTAAGGCGTGGGCCTGTGACATCTCGCTTGCTGGGCTTGCGGGTTCGAATCCCGCCGGGGACATGGACGTCTCTCTCTTATGAGTGTTGTGTGTTGTAGAGGTAGGGGACTGTGCGACAGGCCGATTCCTCATCCAGGGAGTCCTACAGAGTGTGTATGTGTGTGACTCACAGTGTGGTCAGGTGCAACAACAACCCTCTACGCGTAGAGTGAGTAGGTAGAATAGATGCGACTAAAAATTCTTGCCTTTGGTTTGTGGTTCTGTATATTTACTTTCTAATCCACTCTCGTATCTACAAAATTTCTGCCCCACTTCTCTGTATCTGAAGAAATACCAAGGTGACAGAAGTGCAAATCACGTACGGCACGTGTGTAAACTGTCACGTAGTTGCAACGTATCAGCAGTCCACAGCCTCTTCCATACGGAGTTCTCCACAAAGTCTGACCTAGTGCTCCTGCTTTCCATTTCCAGTAGCCTATCTTTTCTTTAAGGTCATCCAGTAGCTGCTTACACCTTCTTCTTCGTCTTCCTGCCATTTCTATCCTTCCCTCTAGCTTTCCTCCAATAACGTGTTTCAGAAGGCAGTTCCTACGCCAGATGTGACCAATCCAGTCAACCTTCCTTCTTTGTATTGTATGTAGGAAGTTTCCTCTCCTCCTTGACACTTTGTAATACTTCACGTCTCACACGATCGGTCCAACTGATCTTCTCCATCCTTCTCCAGCACCACATTTAAAAACTTCCCAGGTATTTCTTATCTACTTTCCGAAGTTTCCAAGTTTCAGCATCACACAAAGCTACGCTCCAAATGCTAAATATGTACGACTCCTTACTCAGTATGCCCCGCCGACGCACCGCACGTGACTGACGCAGAGACAGTAATATTTGGGCGACATGTCTGCCCTCTTTGGATTACACCCCGTTGCCTGCGGCTACCATTTGCATATTAGTTATCACAACAAAATGCAAATTTGCTTCCTGTTGTTCAGCTTCCGTATTAACTTTACGAGGCTTTAAGCATTTACACTGAGGGTCACCAAAATACTGCAGCAACGTCGCCCTGCTTCTTTCAGACAGCTAATTAACGTCCGTGGGAGGCAGCACGCCACGTGCTGTGCTACATACACAGACACGGGGAGATTCCACACTGATTCTGAAAGGTTTTGACGACGCTGTATAATATTGTGTGGTGATGGGTTTATGGACTTTATCCGTCGTCCGAAGAGTAAAATATTAAAAATATTTGAATATAAAAAATTAAAAAAGAAAAATATTAAAAATTAAAATCACAACGTTTCGGAAGCTGGCTCTGCTTCCGTCCTCAGGTGAATGGAGGGGGAGAAGAGAAGAACACCTGTGCTGTTGGGCCCCTTAGACAGCCATTAGACAGAGCTAGCCTCTGTCTAAGGGGTCCAACAGAATACGTGTTCTTCTCTTCTCCCCCTCCTTTCACCTGAGGACGGAAGCAGAGCCAGCTTCCGAAACGTCGTGATTTAGTTTTTAATATTCTACTCTTCGGACGATGGATAGAGTTCATAAACCCATCACCACACAATATTTCACACAGATGTTTACCACTGTGTCGCTCATACAGGCACTGACATGTTTCGGCGCGAAGCACTGAAGCCATTCTCAGGCCAACCATTCATATAAAAATACAAATACCGGAAAATGCAGTAACTGCAAGTTTGTAGGACCGATTCCCATTTGTCTGGGGGGGGGGGGGGGGG